>PVJL010002404.1:87790-200597 GCA_004026885.1 Lyroderma lyra
ATCTTTGATTTTGTTTATGTGGTGTATCACATTGATTGATTTTCGTATGTTGAACCATCCTTGTGCTCCCGGGATGAATCCCACTTGATCATGATGTATGATCTTTTTGATGCATTGTTGTATTCTGTTTGCTAATATTTTGTTTAGGATTTTTGCATCTGTGTTCATCAGAGATATTGGTCTATAGTTTTCTTTCTTTGTGTTGTCTTTGCCAGGCTTTGGTATTAGAGTAATGTTGGCCTCGTAGAACGAGTTAGGAAGTATTGCTTCCTCTTCAATTTTTTGGAAGAGTCTGATGAGAGTAGGTGTTAATTCTTCTTTGAATGCTTGGTAAAACTCATTGGTGAAACCATCTGGTCCAGGGCTTTTGCCTCTAGGGAGATTATGGATAGTCGTTTTAATCTCTTCACTATCAATTGGTCTATTTAGATTATCCAGTTCTTCTTGGTTCAATCTAGGTAGGCTATAAGAGTCTAGAAACTTGTCCATTTCTTCTAGGTTGTTAAATTTAGTGGCATAAAGTTCTTCATAATATTTTCTTATAATCCTTTGTATTTCTGTGTTATCAGTGGTCATTTCTCCCCTTTCATTTCTAATTTTGGATATTTGTGTCCTTTCCTTTCGTCCTTTGATTAGTCTAGCCAGGGGTTTGTCAATTTTGTTGACTTTCTCAAAGAACCAGCTCTTCGTAATATTAAGTTTTTCTGTCGTCCTTCTGTTCTCTAATTGGTTTAGTTCTGCTTTAATTTTTATTATTTCTTTCCTTCTGCTCACTTTGCGTTTTGTCTGCTCTTCTTTTTCTAGTTCTTTAAGATGGGATGTGAAGATGTTTACTTGTGATTTTTCTTGTTTCTTAAGATAGGCCTGTAGTGATATAAATTTCCCTCTTACTACCGCTTTCGCTGTGTCCCAATAATTCTGATACATTGTATTTTCATTGTCATTAGTTTCTACATATTTTTTAATCTCATCTTTCATTTGTTCTTTTACCCAGTCCTTTTTTAATAAGCTGTTGTTTAATCTCCATGTATATGTGTTTCTTTCTGCTTTCCTTTTACAGTTGACCTCCAATTTCAAAGCCTTGTGGTCTGAGAATGCACTTGGTATAATTTCGATCTTCTTGAATTTGCTGAGACTACTTTTGTGTCCCAGCATGTGGTCTATCCTTGAAAATGTTCCATGTGCACTAGAAAAGAAGGAATAGTCTCTTTTTGCCAGATGAAGTGTCCTGTAAATGTCAATTATGTCCAATTGCTGTAATGTGTCTTTTAGAGCTGTTGTTTCCTTATTTATTTTCTGATTGGATGATCTGTCCATGGCTGTTAGCGGGGTGTTTCAGTCTCCCACAATGATTGTGTGTTCATCAGTTTCTCCTTTGAAATCTGTTAGTAGTTTCTTTGTATATTTTGGTGCATCCTGGTTGGGAGCATATATATTAATTAGTGTCAAGTCTTCTTATTGTTGTATTGTGCCTTTTATCATTATGTAATGTCCATCCTTGTCCTTTACTATCTTTTTTAACCTGAAGTTTATTTCATTAGATATCAGTATGGCAACTCCTGCTTTTCTCTGGTTACCATTTGCTTGAAGTATTGTTTCCATCCTTTCACTCTGAGTCTGTGTTTGTCCTTATGGCTGAGGTGTGTTTCTTGGAGACAGCATATGGATGGGTTCTGTTTTTTAATCCAGTCTGCTATTCTGTGTCTTTTTATTGCTGAGTTCAGTCCATTAACATTTAGAGTGATGATCGATATGTGAGGATTTCCTGTGGCCATTACTTATTTCTTTGTTTGTTTTTGTTTTATTTTTGTTTCTTTCTTGTTGCCCCAACTTTGTTCCATTTTTCCTGATGTTTTGTTTCAGGTCGAAGAGCCTCCTTCTGTATTTCTTGGAGTGCTGGCCTTGTGCTGGCAAATTTCCTCAGGTTCTGTGTGTCTGAGAAGGTCTTTATTCCACCTTCATATCTGAAAGATAGTGTTGCTGGATAATTTATTCTTGGCTGTAAGTTCCTCTCTTTTAAATTTTTGAATATTGGATTCCACTCCCTCCTGGCTTGCAGAGTTTCTGCTGAGAAATCTGATGCCAGCCTGATGGGTTTTCCTCTAAAGGTTACAGTTCTTTTTTCCCTGGCTGCCTTGAGAATTGTCTCTTTGTCTTTAGTTTTGGACATCTTTAGTACCATGTGTCTTGGAGAAGATCTGTTAGGGTCCAGGTATCTAGGGGACCTGTTTTCTTCTTGAACTTGGGGTTCCAGATCTTTCCATAGGTTTGGAAAGTTCTCATCTACTATTTGTTTCAATATGCTCTCTGTAGAATGCTCTATCCCCTTCTTCTATTCCTATTTTCCTGATGTTGTTTTGTCTAATGGAGTCAGATAGTTCTTGTAGAGTTCTTTCAATCCTTTTGGTTCTATATTCCCTCTCTTCCTGTTTCTGAGCTGTTTCCATGTTCTGATCTTCAATATCACTAATTCTTTCCTCCATCTGGTTGGCCCTGTTTCCTATGGCAGTTATTTCATTTCTCACTTCTTTTATTGTATTATTTATCTCTCATATTTCCATCTCAATCTTCCTTATGTTTTGAATTTCTTTTTTAAATTGTTCCTTTTGTTCATAAAGTTCCTTTTTTATGTCATTCATGTCCTTTTTTATGTTGTTTATGTCAGCCATGGTGTTCTGCCCGTATGTTTTCATTTCTCTCACAGCCTTTAGAATGGCTACTTTAAATTCTCTGTCACTTAATTTGGAAATTTCTAGGTCTAAGAAGTTGTCTTGATAAATTTCCTGGTCTTTCTGAGGAGTTTTAGTTTTTAAGGAATTCATCCTGTGTCCTGGGTTCTTCCTCTTTGACATGAGGGCATTATGTTCAGTAGTGCCCAGGAGCCCAGATTGGTACTTTTGTGGTGTCTTGCTGTAGGGCAGACACAAGGTGGTACTGGGGCGGCAAGTTTTGGGAGAGAGAGGGGTTGTTTATTTCTTGTTTCTGGTCTCCTGCTACGTTTGGAGGTGGTGCACATCTATCATGGTCCCTCCGCTTCCTGTAGTTAGTTAGTTGGTTGGGAAGGTTGTAGGAAAGGGGAGAGGCCAACAAAAGGCACACCAGGGCAGCTCCACCTTCTGCCCTATGCTGGGGAAGCTGGGTGATGTGGGTCAAGGCTGCTCCTTCCTGCTGGCTAGGGCGAATGCTATCAAATCGCCTTTCTTCCCAGGCCTGCTTCTATGGTCAAATGTTGGGGCAGAGTCTGCGGGCTCGTACTGCTTTTAGGACCCAGGGGCGCACGAGTAGGCGTGCACACAAGTCCGAAGCTGTGGGTCTGACCCCGCGATAGGAAGGCAGTCGGCCCGCCTCTCCAGCAGGCCGGGAACAGGAGCCGCAGCCCCACGCAGGAGCCGGGCACACTGCGCCAGCAACCGTCCCGCCTCCGCAGCGGGCCTGAACGGGAGCCAGAACCCCGTGCAGGAGCTGCGCATGCCTTGCCGGCAGCCAGTCCGCCTCTGCAGTGGGCCAGAAGGGAGCCATAGCCCCATTTGTATAGAGGCCTTGCGTTGTCCATGGGGCAGCCGGCTCACCCCCACAGCGGGCTGGGACCAGGAACCGCAGCCCTGTGCAGGAGCCGTGGGCACCTGCGCTGTGGGTCCCAAGGGAGCCTAGAGCCAAGATGTCGTCTCTGCAGTTCCGAGTCCTCGCTCAGCCCTGCTACCACTCAAGAGTTCCAGAGGCGGGCTCCCAAGGTCTGTCCCCAACTCGCCGCCCCAAATTCCAGTTCCCCAGTCCAGCTCCCCAACAGACTTCCACTGTTCTGCTGCTTTGCTAGGGCTTTTCCTCTTGTCGCCTCTTGGCTTCCCCCCTCCCTTGCACTACAGTCAGCCTCGATCGGGCCCTGTTGTGATCCGTCTCTGCTCCCTCCCCTCTCTCTCGCTCACCCCTTTCTCTTCAAACCTTAGGTGTTTACTTGCGATGCGTGGATGTCTCAGCTGCCGTTTTTTGTCACCCCGGGTCCTCTTTCTTGGCTCCTGGGTGGCCATTCAATTGTGTTTTCTGAGAGAGGCTTCAGGGACCTCCTCTGCAGTCACCATCTTGTCCTCCTCCCCTCAGTATTAATATATAAAAGTAAGTTAGTCTTTTCCTAGTGCAATACACATTTTAATGTTTGTCAAGAATACCTGGTAATATTGAGCTGGCTGTAGTTCTCTTGTTCTGCTCAGAATACTTGCAGGAGTTCAGGCAGAAGCCACAGACAGGAAATGTTTCTGACATTATCTCAGAATGTGACCCTTATCACACCCTGCCATCACCCCCAAGGCGGGTAACTGTTATAGTTCCACTTTCTGCAGAAGGAAACAAAAATCAACATAATTATCATATTTAATTTACATACGAGGAAATTTCTAATAATATCTAACTATTGGACTTAGATTTTAGTTGGTTTTTTTTCCTCTTGTGGTCTTTTGGTAAGTATTTGGCACCCTAACTTTCTCTCAAATTTATCCTTCTAATTTTCTGCATTGATAGAAGAAAATGGTAAGGAGATAAAAAGAGAATTTCCATCTCAAGCTATCTTAGCTCCATCCGCCTGCCATTGGTAAACACAGCCATTTACTGGTTCAGTACCACCTGAGTCTACCTGAGATCTGGTAACAGATTATTATTTACATTGGAGATGCTCCATGTACAGGTAGGTCTTATGGCTGTATAGCTTTGTACTTAGGGTCTGTGTGTGTCAAGAAGCAAGTAAAACTAATATTCAAAATTACAGCCATAACCACAAAGTATTATTTATACAGTAGGCTCTCAGTTAATCAGCACCCATGGGGATTGGTAGATGCTGGATAAATGTAAGTAGACTCTCCGTTAACTGAAAAACGTTTTGCCGGTTGCTTGAGATAGTGTGGGTACTTGAGTTCCAGTTAATGGAGAGTCTACTGTATATGCTAAGAAGACCTCAAAGCAATTTTTTTTTCATATGAAACAGAGATAGTGTTGACTTCATCTTATTTGAGAAACAATTCAAAATTCAGATGTGAGGTCGAGTGGGATAGTGAGATGAGAAGTCTCAACAGTCACTTCTAATTCCCATATGCAATTCAGTTACTTCTCTACCAAATTGTGACCGATTGTGCTAGGCTAAATAATGGTTCCCCAAAGATATCTAGGTCATGATCCCCCAAACCTATAAAGATGTTATTTTACTTGGTCCAAGGAACTTTTCAGGTGTGATTAAATGTAATGTTTTATGATGAGGAGATTATTCTGGATTATCTGGGTGGGCCCATTGTAGGTAAAAGGGCTCTCCTTCTTATAAGAGAAGAAAGAGAATCAGAGTTATAGAGAGAAAGTGATGTGATAACTGAATGACAGACTTTGGAAGATGCTACCCTGTTGGCTTTGAGAAGAGAAGGGGCCATGAGCTAAAGACTCTCGATGGCCATTAAAGGATGGAAGAGACAAGAAGATGGGTTCTTCCCTAGAACCTCTAGGAGGAATGGAGCCTTGCCAACACCTTGATTTCGGCCAATAAAAGCCATTTCACATTTCTGACTTCTAGAACTATAAGATCATAAATTCTATTGTTTAAGTCAGTTACTGCATGGGTAGTTTGTTACAACGGGACTAATGATGAATAAGGGAAGTGTAGAGGTTAGGATCACATATTCTGGATCTGACCTGTCTGGGTTTGAATCTTAGTTCACCCATTTATGAGTTGTGTTCCCTTGAGCAAGTTGTTTATACTCTCTGTGATTGTTTTCTTTAAAATGGGTACAGCTATACTGCATTGAGTACTATAAAGATTACATTAATTTGTTCATATAACGAGCTGAGTAGTACCTGCTACTAAATAAGGATTAATACATATCAGACATTTGAGAAAAAAATAGCAAGAATTAGCCAGTGCACAGATTATGAGAATTTTGCCTTAAGTGGTAATTGCTAATAGGAATATAAAGTTAATCTTACTGGTTTTCATATGAAGGATGTAGATTCTATATTAGTATTATTTCTCAATTTCCTATCAATTTAGATTCTCTGTCTTCATTGTGCTAAGATTAAAATCTACTTCTGCTTAGCTCTTTAGTTTATTTTTCAGGAGATATTTGGCTTCTGAGCTCTAACTTACAAATTGAAATAACATATCTGTCCAGGGATTCAATAATATAAAGTTTGTATATATATAAAACTTTAACTCATTTTACTGAAATGTTCTGTGTTAGACAAGGTATCATTTTAAAAAATAACTCTGACATTCATGCTATTTATTAATTTAATGAGGCAAAATGTAAAAGTATTAGAGGCAATAAGGCATTTGGGAGGTTTCTCAAGGGAAAATGTGTGGTTTCTTAACATGTCATCAAATGCACTTCAGAAAGATAGATGTTAAAATGAAAAACTGAAGTTTATACTAGTTTTGTTTTTAAGAAAACCTTCAGAGTCCTGCGTTCTCCAACTGCAATAATGACAACCAATCGTCTCAACAAAACCACTTTACAATTACTTCCTGAATCTCAGAAATGGGGATATGAAGCAAAAATAATCAGATGAGCACAAAGTGATCCTTTGATTCCAAGGCAATATATCACCCGGTTGGTGGCAGAAGCTATAAAGAGAAATGCATCATTATTTTTCTCATAAAACTTTCAAATATGCTTTAATTGTCAGAAAATCGTCTAAATTTTTCTGAGTAGTGAATATCTCTTTATGACAACTACAGCTAAGACACAACAGTCAAGGACTAGTATTAGACAAGGGAAGGCTCAAAGAAGAATGTTGGGAATGAAACCAGGCAGAGAATTAAAGTACTGAGAAACTGAAAACCCAGTGAGGTGCTAATCTTTTCTGTGAAGGGCTGATGAGTCCCAAATTGCTCTTGAAAACAGAGGATATTCTCTGGACACATTACAGAAAGCATCTGACAAGAGGGACTTTACTTAATCCCCTATAATTTGTTTTCATTATTTCTTTGAAAAGATTTTTTTTATCAGAAGTATCACTGAAATAAATAATTTTATACCACAACAAGAAACCAGAATTACATAGAGGCACACTACAACTGATATGAAGTAATCTACTTGTTTTCCCTGGTCTGTGCCCAAAAGTCAGACTCAATTTGCTGTGTTGTCACGGGGAATTTCAAATAGAAACAGAAGATGTGAAGAATTCTTTTTACGTTCACTGAAAGTTTATTTAAAAATTGAAAAAATAAATTTTCAGATATAGTTGACATTCAATATTGTATTAGTTTTAGGTGGATAGCGTAGTGTTTAGATATGTATGTAACTTACAAGTGATTCACCCCAATAAGTCGAGTACCCACCTGACACCATGCATAGTTATTACCAATATTATTGACTATATTCCCTATACTGTGCTTTACATTCACATGACTATGTTATAACTGGCAAGTTGTACTTCTTAATTGCTTTAACTTTTTCACCCAGCCCCCGTGCCCCCCTCCCATCTAGCAACTATCCGTTTCTTCTCTGTATCTTTGAGTCCGTTTCTATTTTGGATTTTTTGTTTTTTACTCATTTATTTTGTTTTTTAGATTGCACATATAAGTGAAATTATATGGTATTTGTCTTTCTATAACTGATTTCACTTACCATAATACCCTCTAGGCCCATCCATGTTGTTGCAAATGGTAAGATTTCATTCTTTTTGTGGCTGAGTAATATTCCATTGTACATAGAGACCACATCTTCTTTATCCATCTGTCTATCGATGGATACTGAGATTGCTTGCATACCTTGAGTATTGTAATTATGCAATGAACATAGAGATGCATATGTCTTTTCAGATTAGTGTTTTGCATTTCTTTGAATAAATACTTGGAAATGAGATTGCTGGGTCATATGGTAATTCTGTTTTTAATTCGTTGGGGAACCGCCATACTGTCTGGTGTAGTTGCTGCATCAATCTGTAATCCCACCAACAGTGCACAAGTGTTCCCTTTTCACCACATCCTCGCCATTGTGCAATATGTAGTGTTAGGCATTGTGCTGGCCACTGGAAGGGATTAAAAGTTGTTTAAATAATAGATGGAAAAATGAGAAAAGATACTATAGTTGTATAATTTGTTTACTATTTGGGAATGTAGCAAAGAAACTGTATGGAAAGACAGCAGAGTTTCCAAGCTGAGGACTAAAAAGGCAGTGAAACAATAAGGATGGTTTTGGAGACAGGCACTAGTACAGCTCAAAGATCTTGAATAGTTTGTTTTAGTCTGAAATTATGATATCCCACAAAATAATACAGATACTATGGGCCACTGAATTTCTTGGGTTCTCTCTATTTTATTTTGTTTTTAATGTGTTTTTTTCCCATTGAAAGATTATTTCAAGACTCAACAATTTTGACAGCTTTGACATATTTGTATTAATATTCTTCTAGGAGAAACAGTCACTTAGAAAACATTCTAACAGCTACAAAATGGATTTAGAAAAAAAATACCCACTGAGACCCCTAAGCCTCCATGTCAATGTATTTGCTGCTCCACTTGTGGGCCTAATCAGTCTGCTTAGCCTTACAGGATGGTCAGAGTAGTTAATTAAGAGCCAGGGGAACTCAGTTCTACAGAGCAGAAAGCAGTGTACAGCGAGCGAATGCAGGGTGCAGTAGCTTTTGGCCAGGGCTAACACATTAATCCCAGATCGGCTAACCAGTAGAGTTTAAAGAACAATAGCATCTAAATTGGGTTTTGAATAATTGATGACATCAGCTGAACTATTAAAGAAAAATTTCTCTTTCCTCTAGAAAGCCTATATGCCTGTGATTGATAGGCTTATTTTCTTTCTGATTGGATAGAAGTTCTCTCAAGAATATTTTCTTTCCTCTGAAACATGAAGAGGAACTGAAGTGACATATTTTTGATGGAAGTGATAGAAAAATGTTATGCTTTAAAGAGGCTGCCAAATTAACTGAACTGACTTAAAAAAAATGCCTCTAATTTTACAGTACACAACAGGAGAGAAAAAGAAATTGAAAACTAACTTTTTTTGCTGAGGGTTGTAGGGTGTGAGGGTGGGATTATGAGGGTGTCCACCATACCACAGGCTTTGAGATAAAAATGAAATGCTCTTAAAATCAGATCAAGAGATATAGTGGTTACAAAGAATCTTACAAAATAAATTGAGTTTAACTCACTACAAACTTGTGTGAATCAGTTTCTCTGATGAAACAATATTTCTAACCTTCTAACTCCATCTGACTTTTGAAATGAGTATTATCTGCAGAATCAGTTCTTGCAGTCATGAAACAGTATATAACGCAAGTGACACTTTTGGATCAATTTTTTCTATTGCCTCCTTTTCTTGTGTATTACACGTTATGTCTCTAATAGTTCCTTAGAAACAATTAAGATTGAACTTTTGAAACTGTACTGGTAAGGAGTGGAAGAGCAAAGAAGATAGTTTGGGAATGAATGACCAGCAGGTATGTTAAAATAAAGTTAAGGATGTGTGACATTTTAAGTGTTAAATGAAAACAACCAAAATTTCATAGTTGGAACATGAGGTTTCACAGACTTGTTAAGTAAATGCTGGATATAACAAGGTTGGTTGTAAGTTAAAAGTCTGAGCATTGAATTCTGGTCCAAAAAAATACACACATCTAACTATAAATGTGTATACAGTGTCTTAGGATTCCATACCAGTCGTCTAGCCATCACACACCTTACTCATTTATCTTAAAAGGCACATCTAAAATTGGTGATGCATTCCTTCTTTCACTAAACATGTGTAAAGCGACTATTGGATGCCAGGCTCTCATCACAGTGTTCAGGATACATCTGTCAACAAAGCAGAAAAGATCCCTTCACAGAGCTTACATTGGGGTGGGCAAAACTTGATTAGGGTTAGAGAGCTGGGGATTTGGGTTATAATTTTGATGAGAGTGGCAAGGGGAGGCCTTATTGAGAGCATGAGTAAAGATTTGAAGGAATTGAGATGGACACTCTTGAGGTATCTAGGGGAGATCCCTCCAGGCAGAAGAGACAGCGCCAAGGCAGAAGACAACCTGCGCATCCCTGCAGTGAGGAGGGGAAGCAGTAGATTGAGGGATTGTAGGTCAGAGATGTAGCTGTCAGGCTGATCATTCAAAAGTTTAGTTCATTATAAGGATACTGGCTTTTACTCTGAGTACAATGGAAAGCCAGTTGGACATTGGTTCTCCAGGTGTGGTTCCTGGACCTGCAGCACCAGTATCATCTAGGGAATTATTAGAAATGTAAATTCGCAGGCCCCATTCCAGACTGAAATTTCTGGGCAAAGGGGCCAGCAGTCTGTTTTAATGATTCTGCTATAGTTCAAGCTGGAAAAACATTGCACAAGGTAATTCTAAGCAAAAGAACGTCATAATCTAACTTGATCATTTATCTTAAGACTTGTATAGATTGACCACATGTAGGATGACCACATGATTTATGCTCCAAATTTGGGCCTTTTTCAGAGTTAAAAGGGGAACTAAAAATAATTAACAGTTATAATTTATTTACAACAGGTTGTAAACTGAGATTTTGTGGGGTGAACCAGGACATATGAGGTCACAGGTCACTCATCTATTCCATAAGATATTATTATATGCTCTTCTTCTAAAAAGAGATATTGTCCCCCAAACCAACTTGTACAAATTGAAAAGAAGAAGAGAAAGAAAAGCACTGTAAAGTGTAGCTTCTCAATCTGGAACCTTTCACTCCCATTAGCTATACCCAGCCTGAAGTTCACAGGAAGGATCTCTCACTTGAAAATATAGACAAATTACCATACATATTTGAAATAATTTAAAGCAAAGCTGGAGCTGGAATGGGATTTTTATGGAAGCATGACCTTTGGTCTTGCTCATTTCATTACCAAGTATTTTACTGCTGACATTTAGTCTGGGCCAAAGTTTGTCCCTATGCATTTCGAAGTCATGACATTTCATCATGTGGTATTTTGCCTTTGATTAAGGTGCTATAGCATTAGTTGCCTTATAAATTTAATAGTATTTAAATATTTTATATGGACATGCTCTTTAAAAAAAAGTGGCTATGTAAAGGTACTTCCTAGTTGGATATAAAATATTTAAATGAGGACTCTTTCAGGACTGAAATGTTGCTGTTATCCAGGGTAGGCTGAGATGCATTCTAAACAGGCCTCGCTGTAGACATCAAGTGGGAGAGAGGGAAGTGCGACGTGATCAGTGTCTCTGCATCTTCCACCCTTGTTTTCTCCTTATGACTCTGTGGAATACTTCACGTCCCAGGAGAGCTCATTTTAACATGGTTGAACCACAGTTAGAAAGTGGAGACGGCAATGTTCACTATTAAAAATGTTGCCTAAGGAAAATGTAAACTAGCTAAAAATAGGAAGAAACCCAGGATTTAAGCTTGAAAAGAGATTAATGATTGAATCTAATGCTTCTCAAAGGCAGTCCACAGACCACCTGCATAAAGGTCAGCTGGGGCACACGTTACATATACAGACAATCACAGGCTGCCTGCCAGACCTGCTGAACCAACAGCTCTTGGCAGGGGTCTTAGAAATCTTCTTTTAAATAAGCACTCTAGGTGAATTTTATGCAAACTAAAGTTTGTGAAGCACTATGAGATGGACAGTGTCCAAAAAAAAAAGTTATTCAGGGTCACAAAAGGTGAAGATAAGAACAGTTATAGTGCTAAGAAAATTTTCTATGTTGAAACTATTTTTCATCTGAATGGCTGTAAATTAAGGAGGAAGAGGGAAGAAAGAGACATATCAAAACCCAAAGGACTCGCTGCAGCAATTTGGAGAAAATGTTAAAAGCTTGAGAAGCAGCCAAATAATTGGTGGGGGTAGGAGGTTTGTGGAGCCTGCGTGGAGATCTCTTGAGACTAACTTCACATTATTAATTTACAGTCACATGCTGCATCTGTCACTTTTACAAATCAATGTGAATGCCCACCCTTTAATAGAATGGGGTTAACTTGCAATGGTTGCTAGTGTGGGCCATTCAGATGAGACGTTTCAGGATGTCAGGAAAGAACCTTGGTGACACACATTCACACACACACACTCCTTTATGTCACTTCCAATTTACTTTATCTTAAATTGTCAGCAAGAAGAACTCGCACACATATTAATAACTAGAGCTTTGCATTTAAGCCAAGAAAAATAAACCCTGCTGATAGCTCTGCAGACAGCTGGTTAGCTCTAAGCAGAGCTGAAAAAAAAAAAAGATTGAGAGAGAGAGACATGGCTTTCTGTGGAAATTTAATAATATTTAGGGAAGGGGACTGGTAAAAGAATGGTTTCCATGTCTTTGTTTAGGAAAGACATTTTGAGAAAATAATCAAGATTGTCATTAAACGTGGTTTTTACCATCAACAGCAAAAAAATGGAAACAGTATTAAGATAAAGTCATAATAAATTTCAATCATCTGGGGATCTTACTGTGCTGAAGAAAGAGGATCTAAGATATTCTTTTTACTTTTCTAAAGACAAATGAAGAAATTAAGATGCTGTTTCTTTGAGTCCAATTCTGATTTTAAAAAGCAAGAAATTGTTCAGGATAAGAAGTAGTTAAGTGTAAATAAATGCTGACCATAACCAGACATGGGACTAAAGATTTAGAAATAAATTTCAAAAGCACCTACAAGAAAAAAGTGAGTTTGTCTTTAATATGAGCCTTAAAAGGGAATGCTGCTTAAGGAATATGGTAGGGAAATGAACTTCCGTTTGTATAGTCTACATTCTAATGGGAAAGAAAATATTTCTAAGGGAAATGATTCAGCTGACCAAGAAGCTTTCTGAAGAACTGGAAATATGGAAGAACATGTGGAAGAGGTAGAGGGGCACATAGCACAGAATGAAACCAAAAAGGCTGTGTAGACTTAGAAGAGTGGTGTCAGGTAGGTTGGAGGCCAGGGACTGCTTACTGAGGCTTATGGAACTGCTAAAAACAAGAAGAGGCATGCAAGCTATGTGCAGAGACAGACTGTGAACAAAGAGGAGAAAGGGTCACTGCTGGCAGAAAATGGTACACTGTTAACAGATGACTGAAATGTTTACCTGATTATCAATTTATTAATATTTATAAGCCCTAGGCCTAACACAGTGCCTGTCACCTAGCAAGTATATCACACGTGGGGAGAAAATAGATGGATGAAGAATTAAGTCAGCAGAACAGTTTTGAAAATAGAAAAGTAGTACCATAAATATAACATTTATAGAAGAAATTTGAACACCAAGATAGAACATTACATTAATAAAAGGACTTGGTTATTTTTAAATCACATCTCTCTGCAGGCTAAGAAGGAGAATATCCCAAGAGGCAAGAATCTGAAAATCTGATGTTAGAACTGTCATTAACAATGTTCAGGATCAAAGTGTAGAACTTTCAAAGATAAATTCAGAGTGCTAATACAGAATTCCTAAAGGGGAAGAAACGGATTTGGGATATTTCAGAACATAATATGACTGTTTCTGCCATAGTTCTATAATGTTTTATGAAGAGAACTTGGTATAATTTAGATGAAAAAATGTTTAGAATTTACTGACAAAGAAAAGTGTAATAAAAACTAGTAGAATTCATGTTGTATTGGATTAACTAGACTGTTCATAAAGAAAATGAAATTGTCATTAGGATTTTAGTAGGGCATTCTTTTATACTTAGACAAAGTATGGAGAAGGGTTAACTTGGTGATGCTACAAATAAACAGATGTATAATTTTCAAGCATATTCCCATAGGACCAAAATCAAATGAGGTATTCCTAAGCTGTGCTGTGTGACTCTATGTTGGGCTTTGTCTTATTTCATGTTTTGATCAATCATTTGAATTAAACAAACAGAAAAAGGTACTTACAAAATTTGAATGCGACGCAAAGCTAGAGACAAAAATAATATTATACGGCCAGTCTAAGCAAGATGGCATATACTTGATGTGTGGTGGTGCCTTGCTGAGTCTCAGTCCAAGTTGCTATAATAAAGTGCCATACTGGGTTTATAAACAGCAGGAATTGATTTCCCACAGTTTTAGAAACTGGAAGTCTGAGATCCTGGTGCCACCAAGTTGGGTTCTGATGAGGACCCTCTTTCAAGTTTCAGATTGCCATCTTCTCACTGTGTCTTCTCATGGCAAAAGGGGTAAGGGAGCTCTCTGGGTATCATTTATAAGGACATTAATTCCATTCATGGAGACAGAGCCCTCATAACCTAATTACCTCCCAAAGTCTCTGTCCGCTAAAATCACCTTGGAGTTTATGAGTTCAGCATACCAATTTGGGAGGGCACAAACACTGTGTTTGTAACACCTCCTCCTGCCCCTCTCCACTAAGTGCAACTACGTACTGAAGGAACAACAGAAGGACAACCAGAGGAGAACTCTGAAAGGTGGTGTGGTAGGCTGAATAATGCCCTCCACCTGCAAAGATGTCTGCATTCTACTACCCAGAATAGCAAAAGGACTTTGCAGATGTGATTAAATTAAGGAGCTAGAGATGGGATAGTCATGGGTTATCTAGGAGCAACCAATGTACTAATTACAGGGGTCCTTATAAGAGTGAAGCTGGAAGGTCGGAATATATCATGATGGAAACAGGGAGTTTGAAGATGACATGCTGCTGGCTTTGAATATGGAGAAAGGAGCCACTAGCCGAGGAACTGAGCCAGCCACTAGAAACTGGAGAAGGCAGGAAGCAGGGTCTCCCCCAGAGCTTCCAGAAGGAACCAGATGACCTATATCTGGATTTTAGCCAAATAAGACACATTTTGGAGTTCTGACTTGCATAATTATAGGAGAATAAATTTGTGTTATTTTAAGTCACTGAATTTGTGGTAGTTAAGTACAGCATCAATAAGGACTTAATGCAGATGGTAAGAGGAAGGAGAACTGAGTAGAGACTCCACAACTAGAGAGAAAACACAATGTCGGGGTGTCTTGTGGTCTTTCTTTTACCAACTAACAGAAGAAGATGACTCCTACATGTTTCAACCCTTAACCTAATAGTTTAGCTGCCCAGTTAGGCTCAGTCCTTCCCTTAATTGAACAGAAGAATGGCTAAAGTAAAATATAAATGGAGTAAATATTGGTAAGATGTGGAGGAACTGGGTAAATTGTACAGTGTTCATGGGAACGTAAATAGTAATCCACGCTGGGAAACAATTGGGTTGTTACCTATTACACTGCATGAGGTCAGACAACTAATTTTGTGAACTCGTCCTTAAAAAAGTGCTACATATATCATTGCTGAATATCACTACGGTCACCTTCGAAGCACCCCCCCCCCCCTTGGGAAGTTTCAGAGCAATTTTGGAACTCTTTTTCTGGAATGGCCATCAGAGTTGTCATTGTACCCCAAAATATGACAATTAAGTTTGTGAAATTGCCACTACTTACGTTGGCAGCGCTGTACAAACAACTTGGTAAGGTGTCATAACCTTCGTAGTATATCTTGTGTCTCACAGCTGTGTTTGTGTTGACGTGTGGCGGTGCCTTGCTGAGTGGCATTTGTTATTGTGTGTTTTTGTGTGCCATCACGAGAATGTCAGAGCTTGCATAAGAGCAATGAACAAACACTAAATTTCTTGTTAAAATTGGCAAGAGTGGAAGTGAAGTCAAGGACATGTTAGTCCAAGTTTATGGGGACAATGCCATGAAGAAAACATCAGCATACAAACAGATTAAACATTTTTCTGAGGGGAGAGAAAGTGTCACTGATGAAGAGAGGTCAGGGCTGCGAGTAACAAGCAAAACTGATGAAAACATTGCAAGAATTTGTGAAATTGTGCATCAAAATCGTCAGCTGATTGTGAGAAGCATAGCAGACCAAGTAAACATAGATAGACAGGAAAATCTTAACCTCAAAATCTTGGCATGAAAAAGGTGTGGGCAAAAATGGTCCCACAGGAGCTTACCGATGAACAAAAGCAAAGGACAGTCGAAGTTTGCCAAGACCTTTTGGACAGGAAAGATGATGTTTTGAGCCATGTTACCACTGGTGATGAAACATGGGTGTACCAATGCAACCCTGAAAGTGTCAAAGTGCACAGTGGAAGTCAGCCCATTCTTCACAACCAAAAAAATTCTGTCAGTCCAAAATCAAGAGTCAAAAACAGTGTTCATTATGAATTTGTATCAACTGGACAAACTGCATGAAAAATTTAGACAAAAATGACTTCAACTTTGCACAGATAACTCATGGCTCTTGCATCATGACAACGCACCACCTCACAGGGCACTGTCTGTGAGGGAGTTTTTAGCCAGTACACAAGTAACTGTATTGAAATAACTTCTCTGTTCACTTGATCTGCCCTGCCCCCCCCCCCAATGACTTTTTTCTTTACCCAAAGATAAAGGAAATATTGAAAGGAAGACCTTTTGATGACATTCAGGACATCAAGGGGCATACAACGACTGCTCTGATGGTCATTCCAGAAAAAGAATTCCAAAATTATTTCGAAGGGTGGACTAGGCCCTGGTGTCAGTGCATATCTTCCCAAGGAGAGTACTTCGAAGGTGACCATAGTGATAGTCAGCAATGAGGTGTGTAGCACGTTTTCTAGGATGAGTTCATCAACTTAATTGTCAGACCTTGTATCCTACCCTTAGCTATGAAAGTCAGTTGCAGGGAAACACTGTCAAATGTCAGATTAAAAACCTCTGAAAACTCTTTTCATATAAAAGCACTGAAACAGTGTTAAATGGTCAAAATCAACATTTTTCAGTATTTCTCAAATTAATCAAAATCTTTTAACAATCAGTGAGCACGTATTCAGGAAAAATGGCTGTATCCTGGTATGAACAGCAAGGTAATCATGTATAACTTTGCCTTATCCCATCTCCTTCCTCTTAGCTTGACAGAAGCCTTGAAAATTATTAGCCTCACAGCCATGATAGCTGTGAAACCAGGGTCTAGCTGTCACCATTGGGACAAACCGGTTAGGAGCTGCCCTTCAGTCTGTATCACTGAAGAATTGTCACTCTTTGACTTATATGACAGCTCTCTGTAAAAGCTCATTTTAACGGATTTGTTTGTATTTTATCTGACTCAGACTCACTCAGTGGGAAAGGCCCTATTTATATTGTTTGTTGGAAATATCAAAAAGTCTTAAAAAATTTGTTAGTATTGAAGAACAGCAAGAAGAGGAAGAAGAGGAGGAGGAAGATCTTTTTTTTTTTTTTTAAAAAGATGACCACCTTGACTCCTGTAATGAGACTAGAGTTTATAGGTATAGGGGTGGAAAGAGAGTAGAGCTATGTCAAGTAATAAGAGGACTGAGAATGGATCATTGTGCATCACAATGTGGATGTTGTGTGTCTTGTTCAATGAAGTATGAAAGGCAAAATCCTGATTGGAGAGAAGTTCAGGGAGAATGGGAAGAGTATTGCAAACAAGTACAGACATTCTTAGAATCACAGTATTTTTCCTCTTCCCCAGTACCTTGGTGAGCTACTTGATTTTATAGGTATAGAATGGGAACCTCGAGAAATGGATCACAAGACACATAGCTGGTTACCTGCACCTACATTTTCCTCCCTCTCATTTAAATATGCTTCAGTCACACAAGATTGTATCCTTCTGAAAAAAAAAAGGGTAATTACTTTTATTTACTATTAATTTAACAGAGATTCTGGACTTCAGAAGTATAGTATTTTTGCTTTGTCCAAGAAGCAGCTGGCCATTATTTTGGTGGTGACATGGAAAAGGCAGAAATGTAGAAATTGTTTCCCCATTCCCTTTTTTATTACTGCTCTCTATTTCAGAGCAGTAGTGGGATATTTGCCCCTCAGTGACCATGAGACACTCACCATATTCAGTGATTCTTTGAACTATGAATGTTAACAGCAAAATGACAATTTTATTTTTATACTCTGGTCTTTTTTTCATGAACTTAACCCCACAGAAAAATGTTATCTTTGGTTCTTAAATCTTTTGCTCAGAGTGACTTGTATTTTGTTTCAGAATAGTAAGAAGTGAATTTCTCTTTTTACTCAAAATCAAAGTCTTTCAAGGGCCTTGCTTCACCATCCCCTGCACCTCTTACCCATTTTTGATATTCTCTAGAAAATATAGGCAGATGCATAATATCAAGTTTTTATCTAAGTGTCACCCAGCCCAGCATGATCCCATAGAAAAAACTGAAAGAATAATCCACAGTGGTCAAGGAGCTAAAGATTAAACTTGATCCATAATTAAATAACACATTCACATGGCTGAGCAAAGAGCTTGCAGCTACTACTAATCTCTGATGTTCTTTTGCAAGGCTTATCTCCACTTGAAAGCTTTTAATGCATTTGTTTGGCAAGTAGTCTAAATTTACACTACTTCTAATATTATTTTTTGTTATATATTTCTAATATATTCCATACAATGGGACAGAAACATTTTATGTAGATTTTTAATTAAGATTAGCCAAAGCCACCATGATGATGATAATACCAAACAGACATATACCACACATATACACTATGTAGTCCTGGCTCATTAGATAAAATATGTAGAAAACAGCAATCAAAGCATCATTTCTTTGAACATTTACTTTAATTATGATACTATATACTACATATAATATTTAACCCAGGGGTGTATAAAGGATTTTAAGATGAAAAAGTATAATTATAGTAATTATGACTTTAGGACTTTCTTTCCTGAATATTTTTTGGAAGTATGCATGCCATAAAATAAATATTAAGTAAAAAAAGGCTTTGGGCATGAACAAACATTTTGTTTTCTAATAATCCTCATCATATTCAGTGCTGCTGCCATATTAGCATAATGTCATTTCTCTTTTTTTCTTTCTCTTAAAAATGTATTTGCATAATTATGTAGAGTGTAATCTCTCAGGTTGTTCTTGGGTATGGAGTACTTAGCATTGCTTATTACTATGGGAGATAAGCTTCTGTAGATACTCATGACTTTGAATATGAAAAGAAAATAAATGTATGTGTTTCTGGTTTCTTTGTGAAGAGGAAAGCTTTGGCACATTAGAACAATGAACATAAGATTGTCTTATTTTCTTTCTGAAGTATAGTATATGTCATAATAAAATACATATGTACACACAGGTTTTAATTTTTGTTGTAATGAAGCTTAGTTATAGAAAATTCTGAACTTTACATTCCTCAGTTTCTATTCAGATACATAAATGAGGTATGAAAACTTAATAAAGAATAGAAAAATAGTAGTTAAATAGTCAACAAGCCTACAATGATCCCTAAATAACACACACACAGACACACTCATACACATACAAATGTATACTCACATATGATGAATGGTGTACACAGGGAAAATATGTCTTGCATGTACAATAAATATTTTGAATAAAACTTTATATTTAGTATAATCATTTTCTGGTCTTTATTTTAAAAAGAAAGAAAAAGTGAAGCAAAATAGGAAGTTCTAGGATAGAAAACAAAAATTTACTATAAATCTTACCACCCACAGTCATTGACCATTAACCTATTCTCCCTTTATTCACACATAGCTGTCTAAAAGGAATAGTTTAGGGGAGAAAGGGGAGGGGGTGGGAGAGGAGGGGGGGAAGCTAAATATAAGGTGATGGAAAGAGAAAAAAAATAAAAGGAATAGTTTAGACAATGAAATAGTATTATGCATATTATTTTAAATTTGAAATCATGCTTAATTTTATTTGACTTTAACTTAAGAAAAAAAACTGAGGTGAGACTTAAAGAATTCTGAAGCGTCTGTGTGTGTTTGTGTGTGTGTTATGCATACAGACACACCTCTAAAAGACAGTTTTTAAATTGAGAATAACCAAATTTAGGGTTTTTTATTTTTAGCAAAAATGTTCAGTTAATTAAAGATATTATGTAATTTACAGAATAGTTGAGAGACTACTTGGAGGACCAGGTTCATGACTAATATTCAATGAATAATATGTAGAAGCATATCAAAGATCTAAAGTGATCAAGAACTCAGTACCACCACTTGTACCATTCATATCTGAGATGCTAGAAATGTTGTATAAGTATTACTGAAATCTAAACATATCTGGCTATCCATTCCAAAAAAAGAAAACTGACCAACTGAACAACAGTGACAAAACTAAATACAACCAAGTTTGTTACATTTCTTGCTTTGGAATTGAAGAAGCATGTGAAAGCTTCTCTTCCACAGATCCTGGCCCATGTGCCTGTCAACTGCAAGGTGGCTGGAGAAGCAAGTTTCCTGGGCTGTACCTCCAGGAAGATAGGACCCACAATACGGGACTTATCATATTTGAATTTTAAAGAATTGGATGGTCACATATGCCAGTTACTCATATTCTTGTTTCTTGGTTTTTTATAACTTCCTTTTTTATTATTTACTTTCTCCTTTTAGTGGAGTACACCCAACAATATTTACCAAGAAATCATTCATGGGAGGTAAAAATTTTGAGTACTTGCATATCTAAAATGTTATTTTTAACTGTATTTCAAGCTTGAAAAATATTTGACTCCCTGCTAAGAAGTATGAGGAAAATATCCCTCAGACTTCCTCCCACATTTGCTCTTTTAGCTTCCATTTTTAATTATCTTATCATTTTCACATTTTCAGAAGTATAACATTCACATTAGATCATGTAACTATAATTACTTCAGTTATCTAATCTGTGGTGTTGGCATAAATGAATTCAAATCTCACTAACCATGCCTTTCTACAGTTTCTATTTTCCTAGGCTCTTTATTTTGTGTTATTTCTTATTTGGCTTAATTTCATTATATAAGAGTGAGAAGTTCTGGCTTTTACATTAAATATAAAGGACAACTTCACTAGATATACATTTGAGGTAACACTTTTTCTTAGAAAGTTACAGATGTTTCTACACTTTTTTCTGGAATTGAAGATTTCTTTGGAGACATCTAAAGACTGCCTTGTATTCCCATTTGAATGTGACTTGCTTTTTCATCCTTTCATGAATGCCCATATAATTCTTCCTTTATCCTTAAAGACTGAGGAATTTATCAGAATGCCTTTATTTATACCAATACCCCCATATCCATTTCTCCTGGAACATCATGATACTCAATCTGTAGATTCAAGTCTGCTGTATTTCAAAGCAGTTTCCTTTACCTGTGTACTTGAATTTCATAATACTACTTGTTCTGTTATTAGGAATACAAATTATATATAGTTCAGTGATTTTATCCATAGTCATGTTCATGTTTTGCTATATCTGTGATTTTATCCATAGTCATGTTCATGTTTTATTTCTTCTGTTTTATTTATGTGATTTACTTTAACCCATTCACTACACCTTTCACTTTGTTTTCAGTGATACTCATTTTTATGTGTTGTTCTTAATGTGACTTTCAGAACCACCATAATTTTATTTTTCACTTGTATTTCTTTCCTAAACTTTGAAAGTTCACTTTTCAACACTTTCTGTCTTTTATGTTTCTTTATTTGAACACTAGACCATTTTTCATTTTTAAAATTGAAAGCAATTATATCATCCATAATTTATTTCTGTTTTTGTATTACCTGGTTCTTTGAATAATTATTTTTACATCTCTTCTTCATTAGCCTTTTTAATGGTTTTAATCTTCTATAGAAGCATGCTTTAGTTTGTAGTTTTCATGTTAGAGCTTTGATGGTTGCTTGATGAGAGACACATCTGGATGACTCTGTGAGCCTTTCCCCCTTTTGATAGCTTGGCTGAGACCTGGTTCACTGGACTGAACTTGTCTGTAGACAGCCAAGGTCTTTGGCTCCTTTCAGCATTCCTGGTGTGTAAGATTGTTTTTCAGGGCTCTTGGTCTGCACATCTTGAACTTTGTTATGCATTTTCCCTAGTGTTGTTCCAGAGCCTGGAGATCACTTGATATATTTCCTGCTGCTTCGTGTTGGGATCAGCAAACACTTCGATCCAGACCACTCTCTGTTTTTGAATAGTGTGAGCTCAGAATTACTTTAACATTTTTATGTAGTTTAAAAGATCCAACAAAGAATACTAATTCATGAAACATGAAAGATATATGAAATTTAAATTTCAGTGTAGAAAAATAAAGCTTTATTGAAACACAGCCCTGCTCCTTTGTTTGTGTACTGTCTATGGCTGTGTTCTCACTGCCATAGCAGAGTAGAATTGATACAAGATAGAACAAATGGCCCACAGAGGCTAGCTCTACATAAAATATATGCCATCTGATCCTTTTCTGAAAAATTTTGTCCACCCCTGACTTTGAGAAACTAGTTATTTCCCAGTCCCCATCTTAGGCTTACCCATAAATATGCAACGTGGTGTGGGGTACATGCTCACGCTTGGAGTACTCAGTTACATATTGAGCATGCTGGTGTAGCCAAACCCTTTCTCTCAGAACTTTGGCTTTGAGGCATAAAAACCATCTGTGCCTGTCTCATGTTAGAAAAAATGGGAATGTGAGGGACTGTATGCACCCTGCTATTTCTCTTTTTATAAATTTTCACCTGATAAATCCTGTGTTGTATTAGGACCCTGTGATGCCAGTGGCATGTGCCTATGACCCTTTTGCATGGCATCACTCATCTTTGAATGTTAATCACAGCTAATGGAAAGACATGTGAGGTCAAATGGGCACACAGTGGCTCGAAGATCTGAATCTTCAACCTATATTCTGTTTTAATTTTTTTCTTTTTCAATTAGAGTTGACATTCAACTTTATATTAGTTTCAAGTGTTAAAACATAGTGGTTTTAACTTATGAACTGATACCCCCAATTAGCCTAGTACCCACCTAACACCTTACATAGTTATTACATTTTTGTTGACTATATCCCCTATGCTGTACTTAAACATCCTGTGACTATTTTTGTAACTAGCAATTTGTACTTCCTACCTTTTTCACCCAGCTCCCCAATCCCACTCCAGTCTGGCAACCATCAGTTTATTTGTTATCTACGAGTCTACTTCTGTTTTGTTCATTTATTTTGTTCTTTAGATTCAATATGTAAGGAAAATCATATGATACTTGTTTTTCTGGGTTTGACTCATTTCACTTCATGTAATAACCTCTAGGTCCATCCATGTTGTTGCAAATGGTAAAATGTCATTCTTATGGCCAAGTAACATTCCATTGTATATACATACTATTTCTTTTTTATCCAGTCATTTACTGTTAGACATTTAGGTTGCTTTCATATCTTGGCTATTGTAAATAATGCTACAATGAACATAAGGATGTATACGTCTTTTCAGATTAGTATTCTGGATTTCTACAGATGAATACCCAGCAGTAGAATTGCTGAGTCATAAAATAGTTTATTTTTATTTTTTTGAAGAACATGCTGTTTCCTATAGTGGCTATACCAACTTGCAGTTTCACCAACAATGCACAAAGGTTCCCTTTTCCCCCCACCCCTCACCAATGCTTGTTGTCTATTGATTTATTGATGATAGCTATTCTTACAGGAATGTGGTGATATCTTATTGTGGTTTTAATTTGCATTTTTCTGATGATTAGTGACATTGAACATGTTTTTAGATTTCTGTTGACCATCTGTATGTCTTCTTTGGAGAAATGTCTATTCAGGTCCTTTGCCCATTTTTTAATTTGATTGTTTGGGGGGGTTTTGGTGGTAAGTTGTATGAGTTCTTTACGTATTTTGGATATTAACCCCTTATTGGATGCATCATTGGCGGACATCTTCTCCCTTGTCTTTTCATTTTGTTGATGGTTTCCTTTGCTGTGCAAAAAACATTTTAGTTTGATGTAGTTCCATTTGTTTATTTTTTTCTTTTGTTTCCCTTGCCCAAAGAGATATAGTATTATTGTATTTTTTATTAGCTTTTGTATTTCTGTGGTGTCAGTTGTGACTTCTACTGTTTCATTTCTTCTTTTATTTAATTGGATCTTCTCTTTTTTTTTCTTGATGAGTCTGATTAAAGATTTATGAATTTTATCTTTTTAAAGAACCAGCTCTCATTTTCATTGATCTTTAGTACTGTATTTTTACACTGTAATTTGTTTATTTCTGCTCTGATCTTTATTGTTTCCTTTCTTCTACTCACTTTGAGCTTTGTTCGTTGTTCTTTTTCCTAGTTCCTTTAAGTGAAAAGTTAGCTTGTTTATTTGAAATTTTGCTTCGTTCTTGACGTAATCCGGCTTTGCTGTGAATTTTCACCTTAGAACTGCTTTTGCTGTGTCCCATAGACTTTGGGTCATTTTGTTTTAATTTTTATTTGTCTCAAGATACCTTTTGATTTCTTCCTTGATCTCATTGTTAACCCATTCATTGCTTAATAGCATGTTATTTAGCCTCCAAGTGTTTTTGTGTGTTTTCAGTTTTGTTCCTTTAATTGATTTGTAGTTGTGGTCAGAGAAGATGATTGGTATGATCCCAATATTCTTAATTTATTGAGATTAGTTTTGTGGCCTAAATGTGACCTGTCCTGGAAAATGTTCCACGTGCACCAGGGAAGAATGTATATTCTACTGCTTTGGGGTGAAATGCTCTAAAAATATCAATTAAATCTATCTGATCTAATGTGTCATTTAAGGTCACTGTTTCTAAATCTATCTGATCTAATGTGTCATTTAAGGTCACTGTTTCCTTGTTGATTTTCTTTCTGGTTAATCTGTCCATTGATGTCAGTGGTGTGATGAAGTTCCCTACAATGACTGTAGTATTACTATCAATCTCTCCCTTGATGTCTTTCAATATTTGCTTTCTATATTTAGGTGTTCCTATGTTTGGTGCATAAGTGTTTACAAGGGTTATATCCTCTTGTTGGATTGACCCCTTTATCATTAGGAAATGTCCTTGTCTCTTGTTAAAGACCTTATTTTAAAGTCTAATTTTTCTGATACATAAATATTGCTATTCCATTTTTTGTCTCCATTTGTATAAAATATCTTTTTCCATCTCTTCACTTTGAGTCTATGCATGTCTTTTGGACTGAAGTGAGTCTCTCAAAGACAGCATATGTATGGATCTCGGTTTCTTCTCTGTTTAGCCACCCTATGTCATTTGATTGGAGCAGTTTATCCATTTATACTTTTTTGGGGGGGGTATGGGGTGGTTCCCTGGCTGGGAATTAAACCCAGGCCACGGCATTGTGTACGCCAAAGCCTAGCCACTATACCGCCAGGGAACCCCATCATTTACATTTAAAGTGATTATTAATAGGTTTGTAGTTATTGCTATTTCATTATTCTTATTTATATTCTTGTGGGTTTTTTTCCCTCTTCTTGTAGAAGTTTCTTTAACATTTTTTGTCATACTGTTTTGGTGGTGATGAACTTCTTTAGCTTCTTCTTGTCTGGGAAGCTCTTTATCTGTCCTTTGATTATAAATGATAGAGTAGTCTTTGTTGTAAGTCATTGATTTTTATCACTTCTCATCACGTATTTTGTGCTAATCCCTCTGTCCTATAAAGTTTTTGTTGAGAAATCAGCTGACAGTTTTATGGAAGTTCCCTGGTACGTAACTCATTGCTTTCCCTTGCTGCTTTTAAGAATCTCTTTTGTCTTTAAGTTTTGGCAATTTAATTATGATGTCACTTGGTGTGGGCCTCTTTGAATTCATCTTTTTTGGGATTTTCTCTGCTTCCTGGACTTGTATGTCTATCTCCTTTGTCAAATTAGAGAAATTTTATGTCACTATATCTTCAAATATGTTTTCAGTACCTTCTTGTCTTTCTTCTCCCACTGGTAACCCTGTGATGCAAATGTTGTTATACTTGATGTTGTCGGAGAAAATTGTCTTTATTTTCTTCCTTCCTTCCTTTCTTCCTACCTTCCTACTTTCCTTCCTTCCTTGCTTTCTTCTTTCACGTATTTATTTTTTTGCTGTTTTTATTAGATGGTTTCTGTGACCTTGTTTTCTACATCACTGTTTTGATCCTCTGCTTTATCTAGTCCGCTGGTGATTTCTTCTAGTGTAATATTCATTTCAGTTATTGTACTCTTCATTTCTGACTAGTTCTTTTTTATGGTTTTTATGTCCTTTTTTTATGTTTATGATCTTTTTGTTGAAGTTCTCATTGAGTTCATCTATTCTTCCCCTATGTTCATTTAGCATCCCTATAACCAGTGTTTTGAGCTCTGTATCTGATATATTGTATACCTCTATTTTGTTTAGTTATTTTCTGGAGATCTTTCCTATTCTTTCATTTGAGGCATGTTTCTTTGTCTCCTCAATTTGGCTGCCTTTCTGTGTATTGGGTAGATGTGATGTGTCTTCCATTTTGCCAGGGTCGCCTTATGTACTGACTGTTCTGTGGTGCCCAGCGGTACAGTCACCCTGGCCTCTTGAGCAGGGTACTGCATAGTATCCCTTTTGTGGGTTGTGTGTGCCCTGTTGTTGTAGTTGAGTCTTGATTGCTATTGGCATATCAATGGGTGGGGTTGACCCTCAGGCTGACTGGCTGTGAGAACTGGCCATGTCCACATTGTACAAGCTTCTGTACAGGGGATGATCCCTCAGGGGTTCACCCCACAAGGCTCTGGTGCCTGCTAAGGCCACCCTTTGGATATGCTCTTTGTGGAACTAGTCAGGTGGTATTTTGTTGGGGTCAGAAGCCAGCCACTCAGTGTTTTGATTCTAGGGCCTCTTGGGAGGGTCTCTGGTATAGGCCAAGTTCTGAGGCTGAGTGTGCCTGCCCAGGACCACCAAATCATTCTGCAGTTAGTAACTGTCTGTGTTGGGCTGGGAGGCACATGGGAGCGGATGCTGTGAACCAAAACTGATTGCCACTAGAGTCAGGCCTGGGTTGGCTCATCCAGTGGCACAGGGCACAAAGGGGCCAACTGCTATCTGGTTGGGGCCCATAGACTTTTGAGAATTTTTAGGAAAATCTGTAGTGCTGGCTAAAGCCCATTGCCTACCCATGAAAATGGCTCAGGAGGTGTGTGAGTTGGGAGGGTGGGGTCTCTGGGAGTCACCAAGGTGGGGCAAGTTTTGTTCAGTAGGTTAATGCAGAATCATATTTAGCACCAGTGTAAGGCCTGGAGCTTCTTATTAAGAGGCACAGGACATGTTGAGGCCAGCTGCTGCCCCTCTGGGGCCTGTGGGCTTCAAGAGTTTTTAGGAAAGTCTGAAGCACAGGCCAGTGCTGGCTGCCCATCATTGAAAGTGGTGAGCAGTGTTTACCAGATTAACGCAGATTCAGTTTTGGCATGTAGCTTGAGCGTACTGGCTGTGTGTGGGAAGAGCTCAACACAGGAACAATAGAACTGCCCCTCTAGTCCTCACCATGAAGCTACACAAATCACTTTCTTCCTATACATCTCTGGCGTCTTTTGAGCTGCTGTTCTTTCATTGGAGCTTAGGGTAAGCGTTTGTGAGTGAGTGAGTCTTTGCCCAGGCCCTTAAAGAAGATGCCTGGGTTTTCAGCAGCCCTCCATCTTACCTGGATGGAATTCCCTCTGCATTTTACAGCTAAATGTTGTTGGGACTCCTCTTCATGGCACTGCGTGCTTTGGGCTGGGGAGCCCAGTATGAGACTGGGACCCCTCACTCCTTAGGGGAAGCTCTGCAGCCAAGATATCATTCCCAGTTATCAACAGCCACATGTGGGTGTGAGAACAGCTTGTTTTGTGTCTCCGCCCCTACTACCAGTCTTGATATGACTTCCTCTTTATATCCTTAGTTATAGCAGTTTCATTTAGCTAGTACACCTGGTTCTCCAGGGTGATTGTTCTATAATTTAGTTGTAATTTTGATGAGATCAAAATTTGGTGAGCACAGTATTTATCTAGTCATCATCTTGACCAGATCTTCCACTTGTTTCGATTTCTATTTTTAACATACTCTTTGTTTTTTGTTTGTTTGTTGTTTTGGTCCTTTATTTCTATCTTCCCCACCTTTCTGAGATGTCAAACTGGAGTTCTACTGGGACATTTTTCATTTTTCTGCACAACTCTAAAATTCATAATTGGTCATGATCTTTTTGTATGTCTATACATTGTTACTGAGTTTTGATTCCCATTTAATGGTGTTTGGCAAGTGATCTTAAAATTTTTTCTTTGAGCCATAATAGCTTTCTTGCTCCTCTGATAATGGAATGTTTGGTTTTTTTAAATATCATTAGTCGTTTTTTGTTGTTGGCAAGATATGAAGAAGCAGAGGGAAGAAAAATTTACTGAAGCCATCTTAAAGTGGAGACTTTATCTGTTTTTACAATCATGTATAATTAATCTTGCTCTATGCCCCTGAATTTAATTTCTGTTTTGACACTGAACTACTAAGGTTTTCAGCTGTATGTACAAGAAAAATCACTAAGACTTGTTTAAACTTTGCAATTGGACATTCTTAGAACTATTCTTTCAATTGGATATACTAGGCTTATGCTAATAAGAGTGGAGAGTTCTTTGTAAATATAACACCCATTATTTCTTCCACTAGAAAAAAAATTAATGTTGACTTTCAAAGAAACCTGAGTTATAATTATAAAGTAATTCCCTCAATTCCCCAACATTAGCTACCAAGTGTTTGCTTTCATTTGTTCTTTAAAACCAAGTTAACTTATTCATTCTATCTTTTCCAGGTTGCAATACTTTCAAGACATACGAGGGCTGTCCGGAAAGTATTCAGCCATGTAATATGAAAAATAAAGGCATTTATGGCTGGATTTTTCTGGACAGCCCTCATATTATTTATACCTCTTAAAATACTCCTTAGAAATGGCATTTGTGAAATTATCATGTGAAATATTTCTGAATGAAGTTTATTGTGAATTCTTAAATAGACAAGGATATCAGGCATTTTCTTTTATTTTAGTTCTTGTTTTTAAGACAGATTTTTTTTTTTTTTGCCAAAATATTTTGGGAACAGGAAGCCAAACTCAAAGGAATAAAATGCCTAGGAGTGTCAGTTGTATATAAGATAACAATTAGGATGACAAAAAAGGACAGTATTTGGTTTTGTTTCTTTTTCTAGGAAGATTGCCTCACTAACAGTTAACCATAAAATATGAAGCAATGTAGTCCTAAGATCTAGTGGCATATTTAAGAGATATAACACATGCAAACTAGATATTTATTTTCTCTTGAGTACAAGAAAAAGTAAAAACATTTACTAAAGGATGTGAGAAATGCTTAAAATTTTTTAAAAATTATATTTTCTTTGTTTTGAATTCTTTGTCATCTAATTAATAGGAAAAGAAAATATTTCTAAGAAAAGAAAATATTAAAATTTTGACCATGTTGAGTAAAACTGTTGATTAGCTCTTTTATAATTCACCTACTTCCCCAGTTGAATAGAATTTGTGGGTTAAAAAGAAAAATTATTCAAAGACGGCACAGCACACACTGGAAAAACCTCTCATGACTAACACAATTGATAAACAGATGATTATTGGACTCTATTTTTCCTAATGCTTTAATGAGTAAAGATGTTGACAGCAATTGTTTTCTTCCTTACCCTTGTAGTGGTAAATCATTAAAATGAAATAAAAACTAATGCAAACTGCAAAGATGTACAAATATTTCACTTTATTTCTACTGGTTTTAATTCAAAGATAAGTCTTAGAATAATCTTATAATGCTATTTTTCCCCTACAGTTTGTCTTCTGTTATTTATAACATTATAACTTACATTCTATTATTAGCTGCCATAGTTAATAAGTTCTTTAATATACTTAAGGATTGTTTTCCTCATTTAAAGCTAAGATTTTGAACATTTATATATACAACTCAAAACTTTGTTAGTTCTTTCATACAATGAGTCCATAAAAATTTCAGTTTAACTCATAATATGTGGTTATAATTATTGAGATATAGTGCTTAAATCAACATCTTATATTGGCTACTTATTTAGGAAATAAGATAATATGACCTAATGTGCCATCTCTCAGTTATAAAGTTTTTATTATTATTTACATTGTCCTCTCCTTTGTCACTAACTTATGTATCATTATGAATACTCATACACAATATTTTCCACTTAGATATCCATTTATACACAGAAAACACAAAAGTGAGAATGGAAGAGAAGATACTGCATCCATGAAATGGTAATATGTAACTACTATCAATAAATTATTATATCCCCATTATAGGAAGGAATATTGAAATAGTTGTGAAAATTAACTGTATATGACTAAGAGAAAATAATACCTTGAATAATTGAGAACAAAAAGATATTTGAATACTCCCAAGTTCTGATAAATACTGTGACACTATTTATGCAAAATTATGCTGTTTTGAGCACCAAAACTTCCTTTTCTCTACAGATATTTTATATCCTACAAGATAAAATGTCTAATGTGATGCAATTGTTCCCCAAAAGGTGCTTTTGATTCTAATTAGTTGTAATCAATAAAAAAAATACTTATTTGGATTTTTCAACAAAATATTAAATTCTCGAAATGAACCTGTTTCATTTCTAGGTATGATAAATTACCATTCAGCAGATTAAAGCTTCTTAGAGTAAATTTACAAGTTAAATAAAACACAAAAATCTTCTGGTTGAAGGCTTTAGAGAAATGCCAAGGCAACCAGGCATTAGAAAGCCAAGGTTCCAGATGGAAGGGAATCAGAGTGGGGAGTTGACATTGTGCAAACCACTTTTCTCATAGTGGCACCTGCTGATACTAGGCAAAGATGGAAAGGCTGAGAATATGAAAATAGGTCCACAGATAATAATCAGAGCAACTAACAATGACTGGCAATTTCTAAGGGCTAGAGATACAAAAATTGGAGTTTAGAGTGTAAGACTGCCAAGATATTACAGGACTTAAGGGACTATGATCTAAAGGGAAGTAAGAAGTGAATTGATTCACATACTTCTGGATTTCCCCAAAATATAATACATTTCCAAATATATCAACTTCACAGAGAAAATTGCCAAGAAGTTAAGCAGAAAGCTTTTGAAAATCAGAGTAAAATTTTTAACAGTCTCACTGTGCTGAAGAGCAAAAATTGAGTATTAGAACCTACCAAAAAATAGAGATTCTACTATACAATCTAGGATCTCAGTTGTAACCCCGGAAGAGTTATACAGTTGACCCTTGAACAATATAGGTTTGAACTACACAGGTCCACTTATACACAAATATTTTTTTTTCAATATATAGTTGTTCCTTCATATTTAGGATTCTTGTATCTGCAGATTGAACTAACTAATGATTGAAAACAGTATTTTCAATCTATGACTAGGAATTTGTGGATGTGGGGGGCCAACGATATGTATTTTATTATGCCATTTTTATATCAGGAACTTCAGCATCAGCATTTTTAGTATCTAGAACCAATCTCCTGTGGATAACAAAGGCTGACTGTGGTTAAGTTTTGTGGGAATCAAAAGGTATGCTTGGATTTTTGACTGCATGGAGATTGGTTCCCGGAACCACTGTGTTGTTCAAAAGTCAGCTGTATACCAGAGGAGGGTGCAAACCAAGGATAGACAGGGTTTTTATAAAAAACATAATCTTGCCTAGTTTCAGCACAATTTCTGGTTCAGTTGAGATAATCTGCTTTCACTTCAGCTGTCTATCACAATAAAATGAACTATCTCTGGAGGAAGATATAATTAAGATCATCAACAATTTTTTACATACAACGTCTCACATTCAATCAAATGTAGGCATAAAAAAAAAAGGTCAGAGGGAAAATAGAACACACAATAGAAAAAGTTGAATGGGTAATTATTTGCTGACCAACATAACCTTGATATTTAAATTTTTCAAGATGGCACCAGAAACCAAAATTAAAGGCAATCCAAGTGTTAAAAATTCTAAACAAAATACCTTATGATAGAGTTAGCATTCTAATAATATAAGGTTGATTTAAAAATAAAAATTCCATTAGTATCATTTACTACATTAACAAAAAAAAATGAAGCAGAAAAAAATCTTGATGACATTCATTATCGTTTCAAAATAGAAACTTGTAACAAACTTGAAATAAAAGAAAACATCCTTAATTTGATCTTCAAAAAATTATCATAAACATCACACTTTACTGTGCAATATCGAATGTCTTTTCCATAAAACTGGGAACAAGGCAAGAATGACCAATATCATCATTTCTCAACATTGTAATGGAAATCTTAGCCAATGCAGTATGTTATAAATAAAGAAGTAATGAAGGCTAGAAAGGAATACACATATCATTATTCATATGTCATGTTACCTTCCTGAGGACAATTCCATACAATGGCAGAAAAACATGGAATCCAAGCTAAGCATAGGAACAAAGGTCTTAATGAGTCAACATATAGGAAATATCAGAAGAGAAATGTTAACTATAAAAATAACAATAACAACAAATGAAAAAACTAGAACTTAAAAGTATAATAATGAATAAAAACATTCACAGTGTGGTTTTAATAGCTGAGTATAGATGACAAATGTTAGTTAACTTGAGGGCAAATAACTATCTGAACATCAGAAAGAAGATTTTTAAAAAAAAAAGAGTCAGGAATCTATATATTTTTATATAAAATATATAAAATTTGAGTCATAGAAATATAAGAGAGTAAGAACTGAAAAGAATATTTGAGATAATAGTGACTGAAAAATTATCAAATTTGATTAAAACAATTTACTTAGAGATCCAAGAAGTTCAGTGTACCTTAAGCAAAATAAATACAAAGAAAATCATACCTAAGTTTGTTATTATCAAACTACTGAAAATGAGAATTAAAGAGAAAATCTGAAAAGTTTAGAAAAGGGAAAGGCACATTATTTATAGAGGAACAATGATATAAATGATGTTGACATCTCATCATAAATAATAGAGGCCAGAATGTAAATCTTTCAAAAGTATAGTGAAAACAAAGACATTTTCAGGTAAATAGAAGCTGATTGTTTATCTATAGTAGACCTGCATCATAAGAAACACAAAGAATATTTTCTAGGCTGAATAAAAAAGGTATCAGATGGAAGCTTATTCACATCTACCTAACAGGAAGGAATTAGTCATACCAAAAAATGGTAAATAAGTGAGGAAATTAAAAACTTTCTTTTCCTTTCTACAATTTACCTAAAAGACAACTAATGACTTAAAGGAAATATAATAATATTAATAAGTAGTAGTTATGAGATAAATAGAAGGGAAATATATAACAACAATTACACACAGGGCAAAATGAACCATGAATAAAATGATTCCATTTTAATGTGATTTTTTTTGTAAAATGGTAGTTGAGAAATGTAAAGGGTAAAGTATGAAGTGTGATGTAAAGTGTGAAGTGGTAAAATAGTGCCCAAAATATACATGAATTAAAGATGCATAGTATGATAAGAAAATAAGAGGTAAAGAAACCAATAAAGTAAATAAAATAAAACTTTAAAAAATTATTCATTCAAAAGAATGAAAGAAAGAGTAGAGGAATGAAGAAAAAAAACATGAAGTAGAAAGAAAATGAAAACATAAGTGGTGTATTATAATCCTAATTATAATACATCAAAAATTATATTAAATAAAAACCAATACTCTAGATAATAGGCAGAAAGTGTCAGAGGGCACTTTGTAAAAAAGAACCCAATTGTGTATCTCCTGCAAGGATGCACTTTAAATATAAATACACAACTAAGTTGAAACTAAAAGGTTAATAAATCACTTAACTTTCAAACAAAAAACATAAGAAATGTTGCTATATCAGTATCAGACAAAGTAGATGTCCAGATTAGGAGTATTGCGAGGGATAAAGAGAAACATTCCATAATGATAAAAAGGCCAATTCCTCAGGTATATATAACATTCCTTGAAACGTATGGACCTAACAAAAAACGTCAAAATTCATGAAGCAAAAATGATAGAACCGAAGGGAGAAATAGACAAATCCACAAATGTTGAAGAATATAACACTTTGTCTCAGTAATCAATAGGATAAGTACATTTAAAAAACTAAAAAGTACACAGAAATTCTGAACTTACTGTCAACCAACTTGATTGACTTAAAGTTCAGCCTGATAAAAGGCATCTACAAAATGTTCCGCACTTAACATCATACTTAAGGATTAAAGACTGATTATTTTCCCTTATATTTGAGAAAAAAGGAATGAATGTTCATTCTTACCACTTCTATTCAAAATCGTATTGGAGAACCTAACCAGGGCAGTAAAGAATGAAGCTTTCTCTACTCAGAGAAAATCCCAAGGATTCTACCAAAAGAAAATCCTGCTAGAAAACCCAGCATAACTTAATGCTAACTTTGATGTAAATATTATGCTTATGAATACAGCTTTATGATACTAGTAATTAACCATATATGCAGCTAAGATCTACATTATGGACTTTATAGTAATGAAAAAATCAGATGTTGCTGTTTGTTTATTAGGCTGATACTTAGAGAAATACTCTGAGGCACTCAAAAGACAAGCTTCAAAGATTCATAGATTTAATTTACACCCACCACACTTCCAAAGGGATCTGATGCAGCTGCAAATTTTATTAAGTTATACATTTGAAAAATTTCAGACTGGCATTTTGCAGAATATGTTCTGCATAATTTTACAGAAAGTTTAAAAGTGTAAAAAAGGAGAAAAACTAAGTTGTGTGATTAAATAAATTGAAAATTAATAAGTTTTATTAGAACACTGATTTCTTCAGCATAGGTGTTTATGAAGAAATGTACATCGTGAATCCACAGTAGACACATGACATGACACGTCTAGGGACAAACTCCCTGTCTCTCCTTTACTCACATAAACAATAATGGTAACAACATATGTGCGGGTTTTCCTGCTACATTAGCAATTCTCTGTAACACCAGTTGGGTGTCCTGAAATTCAATTCAGCTGGATGAAGAAATACATAGGGTGAGATCTGAAAGGGTCCTAAATTCAGGAGCTTCTGTCCTTGTGGAGTTAGGACGTGCCACCCTCCTGGAACGTGGATGTGTTCACCAACCTGGAAACTTCTTGAACCCCTTACTATTGAGATTTATGTGCAGTTTACCATGTACACGTAGGGTTGATTGATTATTATATCCATTTTCAGCCCCTCTCTAGAGAATATAGGGCATGAGGGCTGAAAGCTCCAAGCTTTCAATCATGCCTTAGTCTTTCTGGTGACTAGCTCCCATCCAGGAGCCCACCGACAGTCACGTTATTAGAACAAGAAATGTTCTTATCACCCAGGAAATTTGAAGGGATTTAGAAACATAGTATCAGTTGCTCCTATCACTCAAGAAATTATAAAAGTCTTAGAATTTGTGTGTTAGTAACCAGGGTCAAAGACTCAATATTAAAACAACAGATTCTCTTAGCAACTCTTGTTTACAAGAGCTTTAGAAGCTCTATGTCGGGAACTGCAGGCAGAGAACAATATAGATATATGCATATTTCTTATTGTTTCACAACATATTATGTGTTTCACAAATATATTTGGCCACTAAAGCAATTTTGCTCATGCATTTTTATTTAGGAATATGTTCATCTACACGGATTTTTGGGAAATGCTACTTAAAGCATAATATGAAAGAAAGTTCTTGAGAATTTTCCTTGTTATCTTCTTTAGTGAGCTACTTTTAATTTTAGATCCAGCTGGACCTGCATCTCTACTGCTGACTGGTCAGGACTACAAATAACAGGCAAAATGCAGGCTGGACTAGCAGAGTTTTTCTCAGGAGGTCTATAATTACATTGTGGTCTAGCAGAGAAGGAAAGAAATGTAACATTTGGAACTTTCTGCCTTTGTACAAAACATTTCTCCTTCACTACATCCGCCCCTATAAACAATTTTTCAACCGTGATCTCAGTGCCCAGAACACTGAAGCTCCACCTTTTATCATCAGTCTCCCTTTGGCGTGCCTTTTAATCCTCAGCCTTACTGTCTTTGTCTCCTTTGTCTCAAGGTATGTGGCTGTCTGATTTAGTGGGTGTCAGAGGACAAACACATCTGGAAGAGGCCACAGTATATAAATGATAGAGTACTAGCAACGGGCATTAAAGCAATTACTTTGGATATGAAATTACAAGTGTTGAGGCAGTTTGAGGTCAGTGGAAATCTCCATCGTATTTCAAAGGCTTTGGGGCTTACTATTTCTCTGTGGGAGTATTGTGATAATAAAGCATAATGTAAGCCTAAGGACCTTTAAATGCTACTAATTAGATTCACCATAAAAGGATTGTGAAATTAGAACTGTTTTGCTCTCAATGATGATTTAATTGCATTAAGATGACAAAATTTTGTTTTATAATGACAGTTCAAATCAACCAATAAACAGATACTCCAAATATTAAAAATTATTTTATACTCAACTATCAGAAAAGTATGACATAGTGTTTGAATGAGTGACAGTACCATAATAAATATGATTACATGACATAATCACATGCACAGACAAGAACATTTCTTTTTACATGTGAAGATATACCTAAATGTTTGTTATTCATTTTTTAAAGACTGTTTTTATGGAAGTAAATGTAAAAAGGGGAACTGATATAATTTCAACTTGATTTCTTGAAATATAAACATCTTATAAAAGTTTCTTATAAAAGCAAGAAATAGAAATTATACCTCCTCAGTGATTATCTTCTAAACAAACCTGCTTAAAAATAAATTTCCAATGTTGGCATCTGTTCCATAAAACTTTTGATTGCTTAAAAATTATCACAACTTTACAAATGCTGTCACTGATGATTTAGTAATCATTAATGGTGTATTGTCAGCTTTAGTTAGAAATAATAGAAGAAAGGTATTATATTAAGAAATTAGCATAAAAGCAGTCCCTAGAACAAAAGGAATCCTTCTAAATATCAGAAGAAATACTACTCAACTTTTGGAAGGAAAGAGGGAAGGAAAAGCAGGGAGAGAAGGGGATAGATTATGGGAAGCAGACCACATAATGAGAAATTAGGTATTTTTGTGTATCTGTATGTGAAGAAAGGAGTGAGAATATAGTGGTCAGACTATTCATGTATGTGTATAGGAAGATGACCTCATAATAACATTAATTTTCCATAAGTTAATTTATAAATTTAACATGATCTCATAAAATACTAGGTTTTATTCCTCTGGTGCTGAGCAAGTTGATTTAAATATATATATATAGAAAAATAAGCAAACAAGAATATCCAGTGAAACCCTGACAAAAGATGGCAATACACATGTTAGGAAAAAGTAGGGTCTTACCCCACCTGACAGTAAACGTATCAAAGTCATTATAATTAAAACAGGTTGATATTGAGTTACTAATAGACCAATAGAAAGTTTAGAAATAGACTTGTTTACAAAAGTTTAGTATATGAAAACAGGTTGCATCTTTAGTCAGCAGGAAAAAGATGAACTTTTAAATGAACAATGTTGGTACACTGCATAGCCATCTGGAAAGATAAAGTTGGCTGTGTTCCTCCTGCCTTGCACCATATTAAATTAGGAAGAGATAAAGAACTAAGTATTCAAAATGAAATCATAAGAACTAGAAGAACATATAAGTGAATTATTTATAATCTGGAAAAATTGAGGAAAATTTTTCTATCTATTGCAGAACAAACCCTTGAGGCAAATGGAAGAAAGATTAATAAATTTGACAATATAAATACTTTTAAAAATAGCTTTTATGTGGCAAAAATAAATAAAATAAAAAGCAAATAAGAGATGAAAATATTTGCATCATAGATAAGAAACAAAGGAGTAATATCTCTAATACGTAAAGAGCTCCTACAAGTTAAGAGGAAAGCCAAGAAGCCAGTAGAGAAATGGGCGAATGTTATGAACAGGCAGTTCATTGGAGAAGACATAAAAATGGTTGTTAAACGTGAAAATATCCTCAGCCTAACTCATAAGAAAAAAGTAACAAAACTTCCTTGTAACACCATTTCTTACCTATAAGATGAGCAAATATCCCAGAATTTGACAGTATACTCTGCTAGCAGGAATGACATAGTAACACAGATGAATTTCTAGTTAGAATGCAAAATATTATAACACCTCAGGGAATTTGGCCATATCTAGCAAAATTTTGTATTTATTCTTCAATGCAGATATCCTACTCATATGACTACATCTTATAAACACACCAGGAAAAATACCAAGGAACTTACATACATGGATATTAACTGCAGTATTATACGTGATAACAAAAGATTAGAAATAACCTCAGTATCTTTTCAGGAAGTATTGTTTGACTAAACCAGAGTATGTTCTTATAACGTAATGCTATGTAATCATGAAAGGAAAAAAGGAAGGTTTTTACGTAATTGTACTCCAGAATATAATGTTAAGTGGTAAGAGCAAAAGACAGAATGGGAGAAGCATGCAAATACGCGTATGTGAGTATGTACCTATTGTCCTATCATCACTATAAAGCTGGTAACCAGGCACTATTGTCCTCCTGACATGATATGCTATGAAAACCATAGAGCCCCCTATGAAATATTCTCATCTAATATGAACCTGAGTTCAATCAAGCCTTTATTACTATTATCCAGTACATACAAAATAACAGGAATAGAGAACTCCAAGACTATTGACCTGGTATCTTGAATAAATGATATTAACACAATTATTAGAAGTAAAAATACTGTAATAAATTATAGAGACTCAAAAGTAATAACAATCTTGTTTGAATGCCAATTAGAGCAAATCAATTTAAGACATTGTTAAAACAATCAATGAAATTTTAATGTGAAACTTTTCTTAACTGTCTTAGATACTGCAAATTATAGTTACACAAGAAAATGTCTCTAAGATTAGAAATGTATGCTAAAGAATGAAGGTTCAAAATGATACAATGACTGAGAATTGCATTAAAATAGTTTAGCTAAAATTAAGGACTAATTAAAGCAAGTGGAGCAAAAATAAATACACAAAAACAATAAAAACCCACTCTTTGGAGTTTGGAACCTCTATATGGAGAAACAGAGCCTTGCAATGTTTCTCTAGTCCTTGATCAAACAGATTTTTATAAAGAAAAGTTTTTGCATGTAATCTGTTGAGAAACTATTTTCCTACCCACTGAAAACTTTTAGGGTATACAGAGGTAAAGAATTACAACTTGAAATGATTCTCTTGCTTTATTGCTCTCTCCTAAGCAAAATGTTCTGATTGCTTGTGTATTACAGTTCTCCAGAGAAATAAAAGCAATAGGAGATAGGAGGATAAAATAAAATATATGAGGGCTGTCCAGAAATTATCCAGCCATGTTAATATGAAAAATAAAGGCATTAAGGCTGGATTTCTGGACCACCTTTGTATACATACCAGGATGCCAAAAAAGTTTATATACATTTTAAGTAATGTTATCTATGTATTTTCAAAGTTAAATTGAACTGTGGAAGCAATATATAATATGATGTTCCCTCAAAATATGGTATTGATCAAAGGAATGCTAGTATCACCATGCAACAGGCAGGACAGTCAAAGAAAATGGTAGAAACACAGTTACCTTTCAAAGAGTACAATAACAGTTTGAAGTGGTAGCTGAAATTTGAGAATGTTGTTTGAGTTTCCTCCGTGTTCTCCTGACTTTACACCCCTTGACTTCTAGCTATGGGGAAACTTAAAAGATGTGGTGTAATGCAGGAAACTGGCTACACTGGTGGTACTTTGGGAAAAAGTTGAAATGGCATGCACAGCAGTACAAGTGGGCACCTTGGCTAACATTGCTCAAGCAGCAGTTCGCCATGATCAGAAGTGTCTTGATGCTGATGGTCAGGTCTTGTAATTAATGAAAGTCAAACTTGACTTGTATTCATCCTTTGTTGTTGCTACATATTATTACAATTTTAATACAGTTTTTCCTTTCTTAAAATGTGTAGACCATTTCTTGGTACCCTCTGTACATAGTTTTGCATACATATATAGAAAGAGATTTATTATTAAGGAATTGGCTCACACAGTTATGGAGGCTGAGAAGTCTAGTGATGTGCCATCCGTAAGCTAGAGAAACAGAAAAGCCCATGGTAAACCAGAAAAACTGCTTATGTAATTCAGTCCTAGTTTGAGGCCTAAAAACCAGAGTCATGGTATAAATCCCAGTTTAAGTCCAAAAGTCTGAGAATTGGGGGAACCCAAATTGGATTAAGTACTATGTCAAATCTGAGGGCCCAAGAAACAGCAATGCCCATGCCCTAGGGCAGAAGGTGGATGTCTCAGGTCAAGCAGAGAACAAATTCCCCCTTCGTCATCTTTGCACTATTGGGGCCCTTAATAAATTGGACGATGCCCTCCTACATTGCTGAAGGAGATCTTTATTCAGTATATGATCCAAACGCTTCTCTCTTCTGGGATCAGTCTCACAGACAAACTCAAAAACAGTAGTTTTACCAGTTATCTAGGCATCCTTTAGCCCAGTCGAGTTGACATATAAAATTAAACATCATAGGCTATTTAAACTTCCAGTCACAGAGTGCCTATGGAGTGTTGGCATCTGGGAACATGAAAATAGAGTTCCATTTCTTACCCAGCTTATCATTTCTCTGACTGGGATATTTTTATTTGAAACAAGGGTTTCATGTGAAAAGAAACTGTAGGAGGTAAAAATTAAAGAAATGAGAATAAAGGAAATTTGTCAACTAATAAATACCAGTAGTCTAATTTGAAATCAAGTTAATAACTACATGAAATCTTGGCCTTCATTATTCCATTTGTTTTACTAAAAAAATGAAATAATGAACTATATGTGTGACATATTACCAAAAATAGTAGAGACTATGTCAATTTTATTAATTGCTATAAATTACCATAGTCATTTGTTACATAAAATGTGTCAATCAAATAAACAATTGTGTTATTGTGTTTTTCTAGCATGGCTTTGTTTACTTAGCTTTAATGTGGGCACAAACATAATAATATGATGGTGATTATACATATATTTACAGCTACTTGGCTATGTGTTCCTGCAATCATCCTTGGAAAAATGAAAAAAGGGATTGGTAGTCTGAGATTCTAGCCTTCTGAAAGTAGGAGGGGTAATGGAGAACATGTCCTAATATGTAAGGAGTGCATACTATAAATGTTAGAGGAATCTGAGTGTCCTGGGAGGAAGTATTTATGTTTTTATACCTCTTTCAGTCAGTAGCTTAGCTAGTGGGTGGCTTAACCTTTTGGGTTAGAAGATGATAACAACCATCGAACTATGGACATGTCTCTTTCTAAAAGGCTGGTTTCTCACCCAGGATACTTGGTTGTTGGGCAGTTATACAGGGACCCATCTGCTCACTTGCCTCCCATTCCTCTACATGTACATGATGTATGGGAGCAGGGTATCCTCTCAGAGTCTTTTATGTGGTGAATCTACTTCATTTATGCCCACTGAAACAGTTCTTTACTTAGGATAAAGCTTAGGAATATCTGTATGCTTTGCTGTCTCTATGTCTACATTTGTCCTAACAGATTTTATTTTACCTAGCACCATATGGCACTTGTAGCATGTGCATCTATAACCTATTTGCCTCACAAAAATGTTAGACTCCTTTACATATATCATCTTATTTTAATATCTACTTTAAGGTAAATTTTGACATCACTTTATAAAAAAGGAAATACACACAAAACTCAACAGCCATTTGGGATAAAAAAAAAAAAAACTGCCAACAAACTAGAAATACTAATAGAGGATATTTTCTAAACCTGATTAAGGTAATCTACGATGACTTAGAGCTAACATCATACTTGATAGTGAAAGACTGAAATGTTTTCTCTTTCAAAAATAAAAATGAGGCAAGGATGTCTGCTGTACCATTTCTATTCACCATTTTCCTGGAGATCATCATCAATGCCATGAGGCAAAAAAGAAAAAGAAATAGAAATCATACAGATTGGACAGCAACCAGTAAAATTGTCCGTATTTGAGGATAATGTAATTGTCTATGTAGAAAATCCTAAGGAATCTATGAACAGCTACTGGCACTAACAGATGAGTTTAGCAATGTCTCAGAGTACACTTTAATATTGAAAAATTAATGTATCTCCATCTTACTACAGTAGATTGTTAACTGGATCTCGGGCAACTGGCACTCTCAAGTGACTGGGGTGAATTGCTGCTTGCTTGAGATTTTGCCAGTTGCTTGAGGGTGCTGTTGCTTGAGTTCCAGTTAACAGAGTCTGCTCACTGTACTTTGCCATGTATAATGCCCTCCCATGTATAGTACGCACCCACGTTTTTGGCCTAAACTTTTCAGAGAAAAAATATTTCATTTTCATTTTTTAATTCAAATTTTTGATTTTATATAGATACTTGTTTTTTGTATTATACATGAACTGTAGCATTTATTTTTTTAATGTAACTCATATGTGGAATATAAAACTCAAAGCAACAAAGAAACAAAAATTTGCTATTGTTCAGTGGTTACCTGAGGGTAAGTGGGGAGGAGCGTGGGGTTGGAGAAAGGAGGCATCAAAGATATGGTGATAGAAAGAGAACTGACTCTGGGCGATGAACACATAATACAATGCATAGATGGTGTACTGTAGAATTGTACACCTGGAGCCTATGTGATTTTTGCTAACCAATGACACCCTAATAAATTTAACAATAAAAAAAGATGATCATATTCCAAGGCATTATTTTGCATAGGAATATCATTACTGGTTTCTAGAATTACACTTTTAACTCATAAGCATAAATAAAAGAATTAAAAACATGTATATAGATGGGGAATTAGTCCTACCCATGTATAACATGCATCCTTGTTTTTCCCTCACAAATTTTGGCAAGAAGTACATATTACACCGTACATTTTATCCAGCATCTATCAATCCTCATGGGTGCCGATTAACTGAGAGTGTAATGTATTATGGTGGGCAGAATAATGACCTCCTCAAAGATCGCCGCCTTAATTGTTTTTACTTGTGAACAGGTTACCTTATATGACTGAGGCGGCTTTGCTGATCTGAGGGAGGATCATCCGGGACTACCTGGGTGGGTCCACTCTAATTCCAGTCTAAGCAAGATTAAGATTGAAGCTCACTTTAAATCCTTAAAAGTGGAGAATCTTTCCCAAATGTGGTGAGAGGGAGGTAAAGAAGAAGAAAGATAAAAGAGATACAATGTTACTGACTTTGATGTTGACTGAAGAGGGAGGCATAGGAGGTTGAACAATTAATTTCACAAACTCATCCTAGAAAAAGAGCGCTACCTGCCTCATTGCTGAGTATCACTATGGTCTCCTTCAAAGCCCCTTGGGAAGCTACACACCAACGCCAACACCTAGTCCACCCTTCAAAGTAGTTTTGGAACTCTTTTTCTGGAATGGCCATCAGAGTTGTCATCGTACCTAAAATACGACAATTAAGTTTGCGAACTTGCACCGTGCACTTACGTTGGCAGCACTGTACAAACAACTCCGTAAGGTGTCTTAGAAGGAATGCAATCAGCCTATAACAGCTGAAGAAGGAAAGGAAATGGATTCTCCCTTAAACCCTACAGAAAGGAAAGCAGCCCTATTGACACCTTGATGTTAGCCCTGTGAGATACATGTTGGACTTCTGACCTACAGAAATATAATACAATAAATGTTGTGGTAATATGTTATATCAACAATAGAAAGCTAATATCAGCAACAATGAAATATAAAATTAAAGAATGATATAATATATAATAGCATAGAAATATGAAACTCCAAGTGATAAATTTAACACCATATATCTAACACCTGTAACAGAAGACCACAAAATATTACTGAGAGAAATTAGAGAAGACCTAAATGAATGGAGATACATTTCATGTTCGTGGATCAGAAGACTCAACTAAAAATTGTTGTTTTAAAAGCATTAGTACTTTCACTGACTACAATTTAAAAATGTATATTAGGGAATAAGTTCAACAAAAATAACAAAAATGTTCAAGACTTTTACATTGAAAGCTAAAACATTTCTGAGAATAAAGATCTAAATAAATGGAGAAATATATATTGTTCTTGAATTAGGAGACTCAGTGTTGTTAAATTATCTAAGCTCCGTAATGATTTATAGACTCACTGCAATCCCCATCAGAATTCGAACAGGCTTTTTTTTTTTTTTTTGTAAAACTGACAAGTTGATTCTAAAATTCCAATAGAAATGCAAAAGTTCTAGAATTGCCAAAATACGTTTGAAAAGAACAAAATGGAATGATACACATTACTTGATTTCAAGATGAACTACAGGGGCTGGCAGAAGTAATGCCCTTTTAAGAGTAGTTATGTTAATGCAGTTATGATATTGTTATGTTACAGAATTATATGCTTATGATTTTGTAAATTTTTTTGTTATGGGTTGAGTTATGTCTACTCAAATGATATGTTGAAGTCCTAATTCCACATACCTAAACATGCCACCTTATTTGAAAATAGGGACATTGCAGATGTAATAGTTGCAATGAGATAATATCGGTATATGGTGGGCTTTTGATTCAATATAACTGATGTTCTTAGTTCTTATGAGAAGAATGGCACAGACACTGATGAGACATCACATATGATGACATATGATCGGAGTGCTGCAGCTGCAAATGAAGGAATAACAAGGATTCCCTGGAAACCACCAGAGGCGAGAAACAAATAAGGAAGGCTTCTTCCCTACAGGTTTCAGAGGGAGTGTACCCCACCAACACTTTGAGTTTGGATTTCTAGCCTCCAAATTGTGAGACGATAGATTTCCGTTATTGTAATCCACCCAGCTAGTGGCATTTTGTATGGCAGCCCTCAGAAACTAAGTACACGACCGAGGGACAACACCGTAATTGCCACATCCTAAGCAATGTACGAATGGCAAATAAGCACATGGAAAGTTGTTAAAATTATTAGTCATTTAGCAAATGCAAATGAAATCACAGTGAGAAGTCACCATACAATCACTGGAATAATGAAAATTTAACTATTATCAAAGATGTGGTGCTAATAGAATTCTCACACATTGCTGCTGCGAATGCCAAATTTTATATGACTTGGAAAAGCAATGTGACGGTGTCTTACAAAAGCAAATATATATATAACACACACACACACACACACACACACATATATGTTATATATATACATATTATATATATATGTGTGTATATATATATACTATGTAACTTGTCAATACTACTCTTTAGTATTTACTTAAAAGATTTTATACACACACATGCACTCACACTCTTCTCAAATTGTGCTTTATTTGTAATAACCCCAAACTAAACAAAACTGCCAGAACTGAAAACAAACTGTATGTCAGTTGCTATATAGATGTATCAATGTGTGGTACAACTATACTATGAAACAATACTCAGCAGTAAAAAGGAATGAACTATGGATTCACGCAACAACGTAGTGATTATGAAATCCATTATGCTCAATGAAATACCAAGATACAAAGCCAACATGCTGTATGATTTCTTTTATATGGATTTCTACAAAAGGCAAAACATAGTGGCAGAAAACAGATCAGTGGTGGCCAGTGGATGGAACTGGCAGCAAATGAACATGAGAATGTTTTTTGGGTAAAAAAAGTGATCAATATCCTACTTGTGGTGTGGGCGACAACACTTTATATGTACATTCGCCAAAGCACATACAATTGAACAAAGTTGGAAAATTTTATTTTATATAAATTACATCTCAATAAGAATTATAAAAAGAGCATAGTCTCATTTCTAACATAATCATGTTCATCTTCCTACACCTACCTACCTAGCAGTTTATGTTTACGTGCATGGAGGAGACTAAATAAAAGTTACTCAGAGTGAAGTGTCCTTTCTGGGTAGCATTGCTTGAATTCTTTACAATATGCCATCTCTTAAAACAAAACAAAATAAAACAAAAACCAGTAGTCATTATTTTGGCATAAATGTAAGAAAATTCTAACTATACTTTATATATTGTAGCTAAATATGACTTTAAAAATTTTATATTGAAACCCCAAATGCCAGGATATTAGATAAGAGAACACATGATACATGATATTCAATTTATGTATTATGATTTAGAAAGCATTTATTTTCTACTCTTGTTGGTAAGATCTGATCTTTGTTATGTGAATTATTTTATTTCAGCATATATTGGTAACATTATTTCATGTTATCAAAATAGGAATGCTTTTGAGCATTACTCACAGAAATAAATTTATCTCTCAGACCATTATTTTCCTCTCAACTTTAAGCCAAAGGTAGCTCATATCTCATCATTTCCCTTAGTATTCCAGCAACACCTATGTTTTTAAAGAGAGTCTGAGGTGAAATGCATTTGGGTAACTCTTGGCATTGAAAATAGAAAATGTCCTAATGTATATAATACTGGTGTAGTAAAGCCTTTTAGAGCTACTCAGTTTTCCAAATCGTACTTAATAAACTTGGGAATACCTGCATCTGGAGCTTACCTGCTTAGATACTGAGATATATCAGATATTAAAAATTCTTCACAAGATTATCACATGCTTAATAAGTTGCTTTCTATATTTTCCGTTTTCAGTCTATATATCTCTACATCTGTCATCTATCTGTCTATCATGATATGTACACTAAAGGCTAAAGAGATTTAAAATGTAAGTACATAAATATGAGATATAGGTGTATCTAAATTGTAACAAAATCTGTGCTTTCGTCAGGGCATATTACATATTTGTGCACTGTATAAAGTATGTCCCCATGAGATTAAATGTGATTGAAATAAAAACACTGAGTTGAGTAGCATATTTACATACTAATATATTGCCTTTATCTCCCTGGTCTATCTTTATACACAAGAATAAATCATCTATTTATCAATCTGATTTAAAGTATACCCTTTCTGTTTAATGTTTTAGTTTGGAAGAATCCTAGGTTTGTTTTTAGGGTTCAGTGTTCCCAAACGTATCTTCTTTTTTGTCCTCTTGCCCGGTTCATGTTCCTGACTCTGATGATGTGGGAAATTCCTGATTTGGAGGAACATCATATAAAAGCGAAGGTGACATAATTTTAGGTTCCAGAAGTGTTGATATTTTAAAGAGAATACAGCACTAATACTAAGCTCACAAATGAATACCTTTGTGGAATTGTAGACCCTTTGAAACCAAAACAGAGGGGATTTTGTGTTTGTGTAAGAGAAAGCTTCTAGTCAGCCATCTACATACACCAGCAATGTCTTGTCTTTGGCATCTGCTGACTGGATATCCCGACCAAATGAAAACTTTGTTATTATAAACAGGGGAAATATAGCAAGCCTTAACTTTCTTGAAAGTAGAAAAATAATCTTTAGCTATACCCTCATACACTGAGATAAATGCCATCTTCTATCCCAGGATGCCATGTAAAATGTTATTCATGAATCCATGTAATCCTACTATGGATTGTTTTTTGTTGTTGTTGTTGTTGTTTTAACAATAAAAGCAAATGACACCAGCATAAAACAGTCTACATCCCAAGCATCAAAGGTTTTTACTGAATATGCAAAAAGACAAATGATAGAAATGGAATGTGAGATATGCAGGTTAAGCTAGTATGTCTTTGGAGCTGACTGCATATGTAAAGCTTTCAACAGAATAATATTACACTTTACTGACAATGAAATGTCCATTACATAAAAGAATAATCATTATCATTAAGTGAATTTCCTGCTGAGTACATTTTTCAACGGGAGTAGGCTCATCTCTTGGGACATTTGCAAGGTAGTCTCTGTAAAATTGTTTAGATTGGAGAAAGTAACAACATTGATTGTTTGATTTAGTTGTCAAATAAGAAAATAACTTGAAAAATTTTAAAGCAAGCCAACAAAATAGATTTTTTTCTGGCCCTTTAGGACAAAACTATATACTTCTTTCTTGTACTTTCATCGAAGTAATTTAAAAGAGAAGAGTAGAGCTATTGAAATTCTACTTGAAAGAAACAAATTCTATTATAGATAAATAGTCACCATCATCCTTACATTCACAGACATCTGTCTAGCAAGGCCAGTGCCCAAAAAGTCATATTGGTCAAAGAAAAATTAGAAAAGTATGTTGTGAAGTATATGTTTATTCTAATAACACTTAAAATACGAATAAAAGCCACATTTTTAAAATGTAGTCATGTAAAGTTTTTTTTTCCTGAAATTATTCGGTAGTTTATTTCACATCTTTTGTTTGTTTCTGGCCTTTATAAGACTTTCATAAACACTTCATGTAAAGACCTCTAAAAATACTTTCATTTCATACTCCAATTTTTAAACACTTCTTTGGCATTAGCAATGTTAAAAAGTTACAGGAACGGAAATCATTCAGATTTTGTTATTCCCCAGCTGTCCTTTCCCTTACTAAGAATCTAGTTGGTAGAGTAAGAAATACATGTTTGGTTACAGAAAACATTCATGAATATTGTGGATTCATGACCTCATCACAGTCCAAACAAACTTCCATTTTCTGCAGAAAAAGTGTAATAACAGTAAAAGTGAGTTAACATTTTATGAGTGTTTATTATGTACAAGACACTATTGTGAGTGTTTTATTTGAATGAATTTACTTAATCTTTATAATCACCCTGTGAGATACTCTTATTATCTCTATTTAAAAAAATAAAACAAAAATGAAGCTCTGAACAATTAGGTGATTTTTCTGGTAAACAGAGAAGCCAAGGTTCAAAGCCAAGCAGTCTGATTCCAGAGCCCATACCTTGACCCATTACACTCTGCAGCCTTTCTGTGAATAAGCAAGCGGCAGCCATCCAAGTGCCCGCTGCATGAAAAGGGAGAAGTGTTTGCAAGTGTGTACCGTTGCACTCACTGGGTATAACAGCAGGACTCTTTGATCTTGACCTATACTGGTTTTGCTTATTTATATCCTATGAAGGAGTTGGAAGCAAAGTAGATGTAAACAAACCAACAGGTTTCCTAGAGCAGTTTTCTAGCCCCTAACTAGGAAGGCCCATAACATCAGATTTTCTACATGTAAAACAAGATCTTGTTTTGTCGTGTAGCTTCCTTTTACTTAGAAAATATTAGTAATAATAGCTAATAATTATTGTTCTTAATCTGTATTGGGTGCTGAGTGCTTCACATTCATTAACTCACTTCATACCCTTGTTTGTCATGCGGAGCTCAAAAGCCCACCCGTATTTCCAAGTATGATGCTGTAAGTTCTTTCAAGAAAAAGCATTTTCCTAAGAAGCAGTATTGTATCTATAACTATGCTATTGTAGGTACATGGTGAGGTTGGAGGTCTGAAATACAAAACAGTCTGTAACTAAGGCATAAATCCCCCAGTCAATTTTGTTAAAAAATGACCACAGTGACCAGCTCAGGAAACAGTTTTATTATTTCGACCAACAATTGAATTAGATCTACTCAGAATTACCTAATCAACGTCTCAGCAGTAGACTGCATAACAGCTAAAAACTATTGGCCATTTAGTTAAGCTGTATTGACAGCTATTATTTTAATAACATATTCACCTCATTTTCTAGGAGGTGAACTGTGCTTTTTTTGGTATCTAAAATAACCAATAAATGAATCTGTGATCTAATAACTTTATGTCCTGTTTGCAAATATAAGATCAATGTATTTTGTAATTGTTTATTTTAATCAACTCTTTATTTTATTACACTGAACTGAGTTGTTTATACTTTACATTTGGTCAACTATCACTCGGTGTCTTCACTCTTAGAAATGGTTGTGTTTCTGTTTTCCTGCCAAGTTTTATTATATTTTGCATATCTACTATATCTTTGTCTTAGAATTAGAGTTTCATGAATATCATCAAATTTTATATTGATCAGTGAAAGAATTCAGTGCATTGAAAAACACTGCATTGATGTTCCTAACATTGATACAGATAAGAAATAACCCTTCATTGCAAGTAAAACTAGAGATCTTGAATCTTAGCAGATCACCTTCTACAATAGCAGTTCTATATTGTATTCCTTTCTTTGTAAATGCAGATTTTTTAATGGAAAAATGTTCATAGGACATTTAATCTCTGCTGTAGCCGAAACATTTCATATGCTCAAAGAGAACCAGATCAGAAAGATAGCTATTCATAAATCATTGAGGTAGAAAGATTCTCAAGAGTTTATCTAATCCATAGTTTTAAAATTTAAACCTGACTAGAAAAATGATAGTATTCTATCATTTGATAGTATGCCCTCAGTGTGTTCTTAAAATCACCTAGAACAGCATTATTTAGTAACACACTGTCTAACAATCTCCTTTATATTCAAAATGCTCTTCACAGTTCTCATAATTCTCTGTATTTAAATGCAGTATTCAAATTGATCTCAATAGAGACCTAAAATCTCATCTTCCACCAAATCCTCACCAACACTCCTGAGACAATTACTGCCACTCCACAACCTGACTGCCATCAAACTTCTTTTCCAGTCTTCTCTCATGTTTATTATTACTCTAAATGAGCCCCGAGCAGAGATTTTCCCCCCCATACATACTCTGTTTTCCTGTAGTCCCTAGGTCTAGAAGACATTCCATTTTAGCTCAGTCTGCTAAAATCAAGCCAGGTTCTGTGCACCTCCTTCATAAAGACTTCCTTTGTCATACTATCCAAAAGTGGTATGCTCTGTCTGCATCTCTCTGTCACTGTGCATTTCCTGCTTTTAAATCTAAATATCAAGTATGTGTGATTTGCTGGACTAATGAAATTGGTCTGTAAAAGGTGATGAAATGTGCTGAATTTCTTAAAGATATTTCTAAGAGTTATACTTCCTGTTGACATGAAAATAGGATAAGAAATATGTTTTTTAGATATTCTCTTTATTCTTTTAGATAGTCTTTTTCTGTTTATATCTTAGTAATGTTGATTCCTTGTTTTTTTATTCTATCTTTTATATATTTTATCTAACTCAGTGTTTCAGCAATACTAAGTATAATTGTGTGTGTGTATGTGAGAGAGAGAGAGAGAGGGAGAGAAGAGAGAGAAATTGAAAACTATATAGTCCCTACAATACTAATAGTATTAGATTTAAATATACAAAAAATTAAGAAAACTAGATATTCTCTCTTAAGTTCTATGCAAATCAGCGAAAATTGCATAGCTCTCTACCTCTAAAATAAAAAAGAAAGTAGCAAGACCTCATTACATAGGCAGAAAGTGAAATAAATGTAGTTCCTAAAAATGTCAGAATAAAATTTTATAATTTGATGATTTACAGTTCATTCTGTGGTTTTAGTGTGTAAAAGATAAGCACATCTAGTAGAAATAGATGAATTGGGTCAAGTAAAATTGGAACCCATTAAAAGTCCAGCCTGAACCCTTGAGGTATAGGGAAGCTTGGCCAACCAAGTGATATATAGCCCATTATTTGATTCTGAGTTTCCTATGTTTTATCTCACCAAGAAAATGGAAGCTTCAAAAATCCTCCCCTGAAACTCTTTATTTTGGAATCCATGTTGAAACAGTTAAGAAGAAATGGAAAATCACGGAGTAATATTTGCTGGAGGCTTCTAACAAATCCTTAATACAAAGAATTTTGAATAACTCAGATTCTTGCTTTTATCTAGAAACTCGCTTTGTCCTATGATGCCTAAACACTAAAGACATGTTTCCATTCAAGATCATTATTTGTCATTAAAACAAAGACACCCAAAAAAGCCTGCATTTGCTAAGCATTCAAAGAGGGAAATCTGCATGCTTCTCACTTGTTTGAAACAACTTGTTTCAAAAGATGCAGTATATTTATATGCATAAAGCAATATCCCCCTAATTATAATTTCTTTTTGCCTATTCAAGAAAAGCACAACAGATGTATTTCTACCAGCTCTTGGACTGTCACATGGCATAAGAACAATTAAATAAATGCTTCAAATAAATGTTCAAGCACTTCGACATGAATAATTTTTCGGCATATCCTTGTTGGCATATTATAGCATTTAACCTTAATGTTATCTTTGTTGGGAATGCAGATGATGAACGAGATGGTTTGCATTCTACTCAGATCACTTTCTTCTGTGATCGGTGAGCATCAGAAACCGAATTTACAGATAGCAGAGCAATTGCATTTGAAATGTCACATAGCTGCCTTTATTATTCCAGCTGGCTTGTGGAAAGAAAGGTCCCTCTGTTAATGAGACTAACACTGCCAGTACCATCATAATAGATTTAAGCAAATAAATGATATGTTTGCCATTTCTTCTTTTGTTTTTCAAGCACTATTTTTGTCGCTGATCTCATTGCTACAGACATTTGAGTTATTGGAATAGCTGTCATTGTTGTATAGCTTAGGAAATGAAAATTACACACAGAATCTCTATTTATTTTAGACAATTCAGTATATTAATCCAAATTTTCCCCAAAGCCTGTCCTCCTCTTGGGTCTTGCTCACGTTTGCCATTAATGCTAACATGACAAAAAGACACAATGGGTTACGTTTAGGGGTTCACTAATGCGTGTCGGTACCTACTGCACACTTGACAAGAGAGGAATAATAACCATGTAACTTCAAAAGGAACAAAGTCTCCTATAAGCTTAAAAAGGAACAGTACCAAATACGTCTGAACTCCTGCCTGAATTGATTGGAAAACAAAGACCACTGATCTGCAGTCATATGTATTCAGGGAAATTAAAAATCTACTAAGAAAAAAATCCTGTCTGTATTGGGAAGTTAAAAATACCATTTTCTGAAAAAAGTTCTAGCTTTCTAATTGCCCACAGTAAGCTAGCACATTTAGGTACCATCTCTATAGCTAAATAAGCAAGCCACACTGCTAAATCCATAGTATCTTATCCCTTTCCAGTTTAACAGTTCTCAGGTAGATGCTACATGAGTCACATCCAAGTTATCTCATGCATTGAGCTTTTCACTCACCATAGGCTCTCTCTGGGTCACCTAGCATGTGGTGTGTCTTAAATATCACCATACACTAATGACTCCCAAATGGAATGTTCCAATCTTGCCTGTTCCTATAACTCGAAATGCAAATATCTAGCTGCTTAGTTGACATTGTTACTTGAATGCTTAATAGACATCCCGAAGTAGTATAGCCAAAACATAACTCTAGATCTACAGTCTACCAAAACTTTGCTTTCCTCACCATTCCCATTCGGTACATAACATCATTATCTACCCACTAACGCAAGGCAACAATCTCAGAGTCACCCTAGGCTTCTCTGTTTGCTTTCTTCATGCCCTCCCAACGTGCACACGAGCACATCAGTAAAAAACACCTGTTCGTTCTGCCTCCATCCTAGTCCTCTGTTCACTGCTCTTATCTCCACCACCAACATACAGCCAACCGTAGTCTTCCTTGTCCTGCAGTCCTTCCATAGCTTCTTACCTGGTCCTACCTCCTCCTCTTTTCTCCCTATGCCTTCTTTTCTCTTTTCTTTCTAGAGCATAGTTTCTGTATGTCACCATACAGTTATTGAAGTCACAATTTCCTCAACTGCTTTCAAAAAGAAAAAAAAATAGTGAAAATGGCATATTAACATTTGTACCTTACAGAGATTTTTAAGCTTATAGAATAAAATAAAAAGCATCTTACATAGTTATTGATTTAAATACAGATTGAGGGAGTATACCAATAGGTTTCTTGATGTGCACTCCTTTGTTAATTCTAATTATTTTTAAGTCTGCTATGTTATAATGATTAGATAGCTAATTATAACATTTATATTGCTCAATTAGGTACCATTTTATTTTGGTTTAGTGAACATATAAACCCTAAATAGTTGCTAGTATTTAAGGGCTTTCAGAGTTATACATCTACTTAAGACTGAAAAATACTATGTTCTCTCAATTATCTTTATTGTTTAATAATTTAGGAATAATGCAACTTAAAATTATTTTATTTTAAAAAGGGGGCTCATGTTATTTCATGTACCTGGAAGGAAGCAAATGTCAGGTTTACAAAGAGAAAGTAAATAGCCAGAGAAGGTAATCTTGTAATGCAAATATAACAAAGTCTTTCTAAATGTTTTAGTTATTTTATATGTAGTTGTGGTGGTGGTTTTAATGTATTTGTTCCAGGGCATTTAGAGGGAAAGAGGAGGAGGGAGATCTCAAAATAGTGACATCTGTGCATTTCTCAGTGCCGAGAAGTAAAATCAACACTACTCGAGGGGCAACTTTGAGCGTGTTTATCTTCGTGTATTTTCTTTTAAGTTTCAGTAATGAACTTCTAAAATTGTTATAGTATACACAGATAATAACCAGTGAGGTTGTTCACATTGCTTCTGGAAAAACTGCTTTGTGTTCCAGTTTTAATTAGTGTATTATTATCCATGGCTAATTTGAGGGGTTTAGCCTAGAATTAGCACACAGCTGCAGAGAGCGCAAGCACACGAATTGCTGCCTTAGCTGGAGCCCTTGTGCAAAGGGGGAGGAGCAAATGAAGGAGCGGCAACAAACCGAACCCTCCAAATAGCGGCTAACATTTATCAGCTATTACTGATCCTTTAAAAGTGAATTCCTTGAGGAGAAGGAAACTGTGCTTCTGCCTTTGGTTTGTTTTATAAGAGAATAATAAAATATAGGAATACCTTTTTTTTTTGAAAGATTTAAAACCTTCACAAAACTAAATAAAGTAGCTTAACAGATTTGTTTACCTACCACCCAAATTTAACAAATATCAGCGTTGCTGTGTTTGCTGTAGATTTTTCTAAAGGCAATAAAACTTAGGAGAAGCAGTTTTAGACACCTTCCTAGCCCTCCTAAAGCTCGACCCCACTCTCTTCTCTCCCTCCTCACAGGCAACCAAATTCTGGCGTTAATGAAGGGACTTTCTGTCTCGGTTTTTATACTTTTGCCAGATGTTTGTAAATTTACAACATATTCAATATTTTTAAATTGTTTTTATAATGATAATATTCTAGATTTATTATGCTGAGACTTAGTTTTTCATTCAACACTATATTTGGAAGACTTCCCCATTATGATATATTTATATACATAGTTGAGTTTGTTCATCTTAACAGCTGCTGTAAGACTCTTGGGCACGCTTCCTTGTGCACATGTGCTGGGATAGTAATCCTTTCCAGCAGAGGTTTGCAAGCAGGTGTGAAGCCACCCCCAGAAGCACTTGGAAATGCAGGGGAGCTTTTATTCTGGCATAATGTCTTTGTTTCCTAGGGCATCCATACAAAGTACCACAGACTAGGGGACTTAACTAACACAAGTTCATTTTCTCACAATTCTGGAGGATAGAAATCCAAGGTCAAGGTGTTAGCAGGGCTGGTATCTTCTGAGGCTTTTCTCCTTGGCTTGTAGATAGTCATATATCCTCCTTGTGTCTTCACACGGTCTTCCCTCTGCAACATGTCTGTGCCCAAGTTTTCTTATAAGGACACCAGTTATATTGGATTAGTGTCCACCCTAATGATTTCATTTTAACTTAATTATCTCTTTAAAGAGGCTATCTCCAAACACAGTTCTATGCTGAGGTATTGGAGCTGAGAACTTCACCATATGAACTTGGAGCAACCCACGCATTTCATAACACACAACGGCTGCAGGTTGCTGTTGGATAGAGAGGTCAGGCCCCAAGGAAGCTGTGCATCCTGCACTGAAAAAAGGCATTGCACCTGACACAGAAATGCCAGCAGGATACTTCTATACTATATAAACCAACAAGTACAATTCCCAGGTTAGAAGCACATGCACTTCAACTTTTTTAGATATTATCAAATTGCTCTCCAAATAATTGTTGCAATTAAATTTCCACAAAACAACATTCGTGAACTCAAATTTCCCCACGTCCTTGCTAGCAATTGATGTTCTCATGAGTATGAACTGTTGTTCATTGCTTTAATTTTATTTATTTGATTAAGGCATATACGTAGAGTCATATATGCATTATTCAAGTTACCTACTCTGTGAATTATTTCTAATAACATTTACTGATTTTTCTATTTTGGATTTATTCTTTATACCATATTCTGATTACTCTCCTTCTCTTGTTTCTGTTATTTCAAATGTCTTCTTCCAGGATATAACGTGCCTGTAACTTTATTTCTGGCATTATACTGAGAAATAGCTTAATGTGGTAAAATTTATCCCTATTTTCCCTTGTGTAGGTGGTGTTTGAACCATATTTAAGAAAGCCTTCCCTACCTGAAGGTCATAAAAATAGTCTTTTGCATATATCTTTAAAAAATTTTAAGTTTTCCTTTCCAAATGTAGGTCTTTATATAAAATTTATTTTTATTATTACACAAGGTAGGAGTTTAATTTTTCAGGATAAAGAGCCAATTGACCCATCACCATTTAGTGAGTATGTAATTACTTCTCTACCTCAGTCAACTCATAATTTTCCATTTAACTGTGGTGTGCTTTCTGTGTCTTCTACTTTAACTAATTTGTCTACATGTGTATGCTACCACCTAGAATGTTATAACTAATATATACTTTGTAAGTCTCGATACTTCCTAGGAGCAGTTATCTCTCTTACTGCTTTGCAAAATTGTCTTATTTTGCTTGGCCTTTACTTTTCCATCTGAATTTTTTACTTAGTTTTCAATGTTAGTGAAAAATAGGAATATATGGAATTTTCTTTGAAAGTACATTAAACTTATAGATGAATTTGGGAAAAAATATTTATCTTTAAATATTAACTCTTCCTGTCATGAGCATGTTGTATTTCATTGATTCAGGCTTTCAAAAATTATGTCTTTTAGTAATGTATTATAATTTTGTCACATATTATGCATCTTTAATTAGATTTATTTATTTTTATCTTTAAGTGTTTCTTATTATTATGAATGGCCTCTTTTCTTTGTTACATTATGAAATTGAGTATTAATGGTGTGCTAAAGGAATGATTTTGATTTTTTTTAATTAATTTTTTTAAATCCATTTTTATTGTTAGACTTATTGGGGTGACATCTGTTAGCAAGGATTACATAGATTTCAGGCATACAATTCTACAGTGCATTGTCAGCTTGTTGTATAATAAGTTCACCACCCAGTGTGAGTTCTCTTTCCATCACCTTATATTTAGCTTCCCCTCCCTCCTCTCCCACCCCCTCCCCTTTCTCCCCTCCCTAACCCACTTGTCCCCAAATAAACATTGAACTATTGATTGTGTCCATGGGTTGTTTGTTCATTTGTTCATTTCTTTTTTCTTCGCTTTCAGTTTTATATTCCACATATGAGTGAAGTCATACAGTTCCTTGTTTTTTCTGTCTGGCTTATTTCACTGAACATGATGATCTCCAGGTCCATCCATGTTGTTGCAAATGGCAGTATTTCATCTTTTCTTACAGCTGAGTAATATTCCATTGTGTGTATGTACCACAGCTTCTTTATCCAGTCATCTGTCGCAGGGCACTTTGGTTGTTTCCAACTTTTGGCCACTGTGAACGGCGCTGCGATGAACATTGGGGTACATAAGTCTTTGCAGACAAAGGTTTTCGGGTTTTTTGGGTAGATCCCCAGAAGGGGGATTGCTAGGTCAAATGGTAGCTCCATTCCCAATTTTCTGAGGAACCTCCACACTGCCTTCCACAGTGGTTGTACCAGTTTGCCCTCCCACCAGCAGTGTACCAGAGTTCCTTTTTCTCCACATCCTCTCCAGCACTTGTTATTCCTTGTCTTGTTGATAACAGCCATTCTCACAGGTGTGAGGTGGGGTCTCATTGTGGTTTTGATTTGCATTTCCCTGACAGCTAATGAGGATGAGCATTTTTTCATATGTCTGCTGGCCATGTGTATTTCTTCATGGGAGAAGTATCTGTTTAGTTCTTCTGCCCACTTTTCAATTGGGTTGTTTGATTTTTTTGTTGTTAAGTCTTATTAGTTCTTTATATATTTTAGATATTAGACCCTTATCTGATGCATTATTTGCAAATATTTTCTCCCATTCAGTTGGCTGTCTCTTTGCCTTGTGGATGGTTTCTTTTGCTGTGCAGAAGCTTTTTAGTTTGATATAATCCCATTCATTTATTTGTGCTTTTACTTCCCTTGCCTTTGAGGACAGGTTCATGAAATCTTCCTTGAGTACTAGCTCTATAAGCTTAGTACCAATGTCTTCTATACAGTTTATTGTTGCAGGTCTTATATGAAGGTCTTTAATCCATTTTGAGTTAATGTTTCTATATGGAGAGAGTTCACAGCTCAGGTTCATTCTTTTGTATATGTTCTTCCAGTTTTCCCAGCACCACCTACTAAAGAGGCTGTCTTTTCCCGATTGTATGTTTTTTGCTCCTTTATCGAAAATTATTTGTCCATAAATTTGTGGGTTTATTTGTGGGTTTTCAGTTCTATTCCATTGGTCTCTATTTCTGTTCTGCCAGTACCAAGCTGTTTTGATTATTGATGCTTTGTAATATAAACTGAAGTCAGGGAATGTAATGCCACCAGCCTTATTCTTTTTATGTAGTATTGCTTTGGCCATTCGAGGTCTTTTATAGTTCCATATAAATTTACTAATTCTTTTATCTATTTCACTAAAGTATGATTGTAGGATTTTGATGGGTATTGCATTAAATCTGTAGATTGCTTTGGACAGAATGGGCATTTTAACAATGTTAAGTCTTCCTATCCATGAACAAGGGATATTTTTACCTCTAAAAGTCTGTTTCAATTTCTCTCAAAAGTGTTTTACAGTTTTCCATATATAAGTCTTTCACGTTCTTCATTAAGTTAATTCCCAGGTATTTCATTCTTTTTGTTGTGATAGCAAAGGGAATTGACTCCCTCATTTCTTTTTCTGTGGATTCATTGTTTGTATATAGGAATGCTGTTGACTTTTTTACATTGCTTTTGTATCCCGTAACTTTACTATATTCGTTTATTGTTTCTACTAGTTTCCTGGTGGAATCTTTGGAATTTTTTATATAAAGGATCATGCCATCTGCAAATAGTGACAATTTGACCTCTTCCTTCCCAATTTGGATACCTTTTATTCCTTTCTCTTGCCTGATTGCTGTGGCTAGAACTTGCAGTACTATATTAAATAGCAATGGTGACAGGGGCATCCCTGTCTTGTTCCTGATTTTAGGGGAATAGGCTTCAGGTTTTCCCCATTCAGTATGATGTTAGCTGAGGGCTTGTCATATATGGCCTTTATTATGTTGAGATACTTTCCTTCTATACCTATTTTATTTAGTGTTTTGATCATAAATGGATGTTGTGTCTTGTCGAAAGCTTTTTCTGCATCAACTGAAATGACCATATGGTCTTTATCTTTGATTTTGTTTATGTGGTATATCACATTGATTGATTTTCATATGTTGAACCATCCTTGTGCTCCTGGGATGAATCCCACTTGATCTTGATGTATGATCTTTTTGATGCATTGTTGTATTCTGTTTGCTAATATTTTGTTTAGAATTTTTGCGTCTCTGTTCATCAGAGATATTGGTCTATAGTTTTCTTTCTTTGTGTTGTCTTTCCCAGGCTTTGGTATTAGAGTAATGTTGGCCTCATAGAACGAGTTAGGAAGTATGGCTTCCTCTTCAATTTTTTGGAAGAGTCTGAGGAGGATAGGTGTTAATTCTTCTTTGAATGCTTGGTAAAACTCATTGGTGAAACCATCTGGTCCAGGGCTTTTGCCTTTAGGGAGATTATGGATAGTCATTTCAATCTCTTCACTATGAATTGGTCTATTTAGATTATCCAGTTTTTCTTGGTTCAATCTAGGTAGGCTATAAGTTTCTAGAAACTTGTCCATTTCTTCTAGATTGTTAAATTTAGTGGTATAAAGTTCTTCATAATATTTTCTTATAATCCTTTGTATTTCTGGGGTATCAGTGGTAATCTCTCCCCTTTCATTTCTAATTTTGGATATTTGTGTCCTTTCCTTTTGTCCTTAGATTAGTCTCACCAGGGGTTTGTCAATTTTGTTGACTTTCTCAAAGAACCAGCTCTTCGTAATATTAATTTTTTCTATTGTCCTTCTGTTCTTTAATTGGTTTAGCTCTGCTTTAATTTTTATTATTTCTTTCCTTCTGCTGACTTTGCGTTTTGTCTGCTCTTCTTTTTCTAGTTCTTTAAGATAGGATGTTAAGATGTTTACTTGTGATTTTTCTTGTTTCTTAAGGTAGGCCTGTAGTGATATAAATTTCCCTCTTATTACCGCTTTCACTGTGTCCCAATAATTCTGATACGTTGTATTTTCATTGTCATTAGTTTCTATGTATGTTTTAATCTCATCTTTTATTTGCCTTTTATCCAGTCCTTTTTAAAATAACCTATTGTTTAATCTCCATGTATATGTGTTTCTTTCTGCTTTCCTTTTACAGTTGATCTCCAATTTCAAAGCTTTGAGGTCTGAGAATACACTTGGTATGATTTCGATCTTCCTGAATTTGCTGAGGCTACTTTTCTGTCCCAGCATATGGTCTATCCTTAAGAATGTACCATGTGCACTAGAAAAGAAGGAATAGTCTCTTTTTGCTGGATGAAGTGTCCTATAAATGTCAATTATGTCCAATTGCTATAATGTGTCATTTAGAGCTGTTGTTTCCTTATTTATTTTCTGATTGGATGATCTGTCCATGGCTATTAGGAGGGTGTTTAAGTCTCCCACAATGATTGTGTGTTCATCAGTTTCTCCTTTCAAATCTGTTAGTTTCTTTGTATATTTTGGTGTATCCTGGTTGGGAGCATATATATTAATTAGTGTCAAGTCTTCTTCTTATTGTTGTATCGTGCCTTTTATCATTATGTAATGTCCGTCCTTGTCTTTTACTACCTTTTTTAACCTGAAGTTTATTTCATTAGATATCAGCATGGCAACTCCTGCTTTTTCTCTTGTTACCATTTGCTTGAACTATTGTTTCCCATCCTTTCACTCTGAGTCTGTGTTTGTCCTTATGGCTGAGGTGTGTTTCTTGGAGACAGCATATGGATGGGTTCTGTTTTTTAATCCAGTCTGCTACTCTGTGTCTTTTTATTGCTGAGTTCAGTCCATTAACATTTAGAGTGATGACCGATATGTGAGGATTTCCTGTGGCCATTACTTATTTCTTGGTTTGTTTTTGTTTTATTTTTGTTTCTTTCTTGTTGCCCCAACTTTGTTCCATTTTTCCTGATGTTTTGTTTCAGGTCGAAGAGCCTCCTTCAGTATTTCTTGGAGTGCTGGTCTTGTGCTGGCAAATTCCCTCAGGTTCTGTGTGTCTGAGAAGGTCTTTATTCCACCTTCATATCTGAAAGATAATTTTGCTGGATAATTTATTCTTGGCTGTAAGTTCCTCTCTTTTAAATTTTTGAATATTGGATTCCAGTCCCTCCTGGCTTGCAGAGTTTCTGCTGAGAAATCTGATGCCAGCCTGATGGGTTTTCCTTAAAGGTTATAGTTCTTTTTTCCCTGGCTGCCTTGAGAATTGTCTCTTTGTCTTTAGTTTTGGACAGCTTTAGTACCATGTGTCTTGGAGAACATGTGTTAGGGTCCAGGTATCTAGGGGACCTGTTTTCTTCTTGAACTTGGGGTTCCAGATCTTTCCATAGGTTTGGAAAGTTCTCATCTACTATTCGTTTGAGTATGTTCTCTGTAGAATGCTCTACCTCTTCTTCTATTCCTATTATCCTGCTATTTTTTTGTCTCATGGAGTCAGATAGTTCTTGCAGAGTTCTTTCAATCCTTTTGGTTCTGTATTCCCTCTCTTCCTCTTTCTGAGCTGTTTCCATGTTCTGATCTTCGGTATCACTAATTCTTTTCTCCATCTGGTTGGCCCTGTTTCTTATGGCAATTACTTCGTTTCTCACTTCTTTTATTGTATTATTTATCTCTCGCATTTCCATCTCAATCTTCCTTATGTTTTGAATTTCTTTGTGAAATTGTTCCTTTTGTTCATAAAGTTCCTTTTTTATGTCATTCATGTCCTTTTTTATGTTGTTTATGTCAGCCATGGTGCTCTGCCAGTGTGTTTTCATTTCTCTCACAGCCTTTAGCATGGGTACTTTAAATTCTCTGTCACTTAATTTGGAAGCTTCTAGGTCTAAGAAGCTGTCTTGATAGATTTCCTGTTCTTTCTGAGGAGTTTTAGTTTTTAAGGAATTCATCCTGTCTCCTGGGTTCTTCTCTTTGAAATGAGGGCATTATGTTCAGTAGTGCCCAGGAGCCCAGATTGGTACTTTTGTGGTATCTTGCTGTAGGGCAGACACGAGGTGGTACTTTGGGGGCAAGTTTTGGGAGAGAGAGGGCTTATTTCTTATTTCTGGTCTCCTGCTACATTTGGAGGTGGTGTGCGTCTATCGTGGTCCCTCCGTTTCCTATAGTTAGTTAGTTGATTGGGAAGGTTGTAGGAAAGGGGAGAGGCCAACAAAAGGCATACTGGGGCAGCTCCCCCTTCTGCCCTGCTGGGGAAGCTGGGTGATGCGGGGCCAGGCTGCTTCTGCTGGCTGGAGCGAATGCTATCAAATCCGCCTTTCTTCCCGGGCCTGCTTCCGTGGCCAAATGTTGGGGAAGAGTCTGCAGGCTCGCACTGCTTTTAGGACCCAGGGGCACATGAGCAGGTGTGCACACAAGTCTGAATCTGTGGGTTTGTCCCTGCGGTAGGAAGGCAGCCGGCCCGCCTCTGTAACGGCCCTGGAATGGGAGCCGCAGCCCTGTACAGGAGCCACGCATGCTGCGCTAGTAACCGTCCCGCCTCCGCAGCGGGCCAGAAATGGGAGCCGTATTCCTGTCTGTGTAGGAGCCGTGCACTGCCCACGTGGCAGTCGGTCCGCCTCTGCAGAGCAACGGGCTTGAATTCGAGCCGCTGCCCTGTCTGTATAGTGGGCTTGCATTGTCCACGGGGCAGTTGGCTCACCCCCGCAGTGGGCAGGAGCCCTGCGCGCCTGCGCTGTGGGTCCCAAGGGAGCCTAGAGCCAAGATGTCGTCTCTGCAGTTCCGAGTCCTCGCTCAGCCCTGCAACCACTCAACAGTTCCAGAGGCTGGCTCTCAAGGTTTGTCCCCAACTCACCGCTCCAAATTCCAGCTCCCCTGCCCAGCTCCCGAACAGATTCCCACTTAATCTGCCGCTTTGCTAGGGCTTTTCCTCTTGTTGCCCCTTGGCTTCTCCCCTCCCATGCACTGCAGTCAGCCGCGATTGGTCCTGTTGTGATCCGTGTCTGCTCCCTCCCCTCTCTCCCGCTCACCCCTTTCTCTCCAACCCTTAGGTGTTTACTTGCGATGCGTGGATGTCTCAGCTGTTGTTTTTGTCACCTGGGGTCCTCTTTCTTGGCTCCTGGGTGGCCGTTCATTTGTGTTTTCTGGGAGAGGCTTTAGGGACCTCCTCTCCAGTCGCCATTTTGTCCTCTGATTTTGATTTTTGAATGTCGGTGTTAGATTCCAGCAAAGTTTCTAAATTCTCATTTTAGTTCTAACTGTTCATCTCTAGAACTTTTGGATTTAATATCTAAGTTAATCATATCAACTACAAATGCTCAGAAATTTTGTCTTATAAAACTTTACACCTCTTTTTTCGTAGTTTTGCTTTGAGTAGGGCCTTCATAAAAATGTCGAGTAGTATCAATTGGTATATATACATTTTAGCCTTCTTTTTTTTTTTTTTAAGTGGTGAAACCAAGAAGCAGTTTATTGAAAGGAAAATAAGGTGAAAAAAGAAATGGAATTTTTGTCTTTTAATAAGAATACTTTTTGAGTTTAACCATTAAGTATGATGTTAGTTATAGGTTTTTAATAGGTACTCTTAACAGTCCCATATTCATAATTTGTAAATATTTTTAATGATTACTCTTGTTTTTATAACAAAAAAATTATGGATGTTGTAATCATTTGGTTCATCTCATTTGGTCACTTAATGTAGTGAATTTCATGAATAGTACTGAAATTCTGGGGACAAATCTTGGTTGGTCCAGCTGTATTATTATTTTTTTATGCTACAACAGACCTGCTTTTCTAATATTTTATTTGCATGCATTTCATTAGTATAATGTGTCTGTAATTTTTTTTTCTTGTACTATCTTTCCAAGTTTTGATTTTGTATCAGTTATACTAATTTTAGAAAAGGATTTGACTAATGCAGCAGAGATATCTACTTACCTACCATTATCTCCCTTAATCGCTATTTTTCTTTCTTCCTTTCTTCTTCTTCTTCTTTTCTTCTTTTTGATAAGAGACGTCTGATCATATTCTGGTATATTTCGTGTTCACTTTTATCTAGGTGTAACCATGTAATAAATACTCGTAGGGCTATCACATTCCAATGCGAAATGCTTCTCCTCAAATTAGGTATGCATGCACAATATAGAAGTCTTATATGATGACTCCTGGTCTTGTGTGGGAGATATAAGCAGAACTGCTGCCTAAGATTCTCAGGAAATTTTTTTAAAAGTGGAAATGCATTCTTATTCATCTGCTTTCCTTCTGTTTGGCACGCTGGACACTATCCTTAGAGCTCTGTCATCCATATTGAATCATAGGATGTCCTTGAAAATTGAAGCTCACATACTAACGATGGTAGTGGAGAAAGATTAGAAACTGAATTCCTGAAGATACTATAAAGTTATCCTGGCATATGGGGCATGAAGTGTGTGTGTGTGTGTGTGTGTGTGTGTGTGTGTGTGTGTGATGAAGTTCTGTCTCGTTTCAGTTCTATTATTTTAAGGTTTTCAGTCATCTACAGCTGAACCTCAGGTTTATTAGTACTGGTAGTATTTTTATTCCTTTTATTTTAGTTAGTGATGTGATTTGTTCAAAATAAGAATTATCTATCCCTTAAAGGTTTGTTAACAATATCATGTAAGTTGTTTTTCTCACTAACTCCTCTCTGAGTTTCCTTCTCAAGAAAGGCTCCTCCTGATAACCATGGAGTTAATATTCTCCCGTATTCCTTAAGTGGATCTGCATGGTTCAAAGAATAGTGTGGCACTCAAGGAAGTATACTCCTCATATCTTCCTTCTAAAGAAACTGCCAGGGAAAACATAGTGAACTGACAGCCTTCAGATGCCACACTTCTGGATCCACTGCCGTGTTTATGCGAAGGACACACTTATCTCAGACTACTACCAGTCAAAGATGGAACACCATCAGAGCATGACAGACAAGTTATTTTTGCCTAGCATGGGACTATCCTAAATGTCATACTTGGCTCAAGGACCGTCTTTTGGCATGGCTGAGACTTTCTCAGAACTTCACTGTTGTCAGAATCTCTTTCTACCCAATCATCCTTTCTTCCCTCTCCTCTTCATGGGAGACAAACTGTCATATGCTAAAGGCATTCACTGCTTATTTCTCTTTTCCTTTATTTATTCCTTACATGTTCAATTTTGTTTTGGTATATGCTTCTCACAGAACCTGTACTAACACAGAGTTAAGGCATTAAACATGAGAAAGAAGGTACTGCCAAAGAACTGATCCACTTAGAGGATCACCTAGATAATTAGTCATAAAGTCACAGTCTCAAAGTGTAAAGTAAAAATAGAATTGAAAAGAGACCCAAGAAATTCAGAGCCATAGTGGTAGGACTATAGCCCCTGTGTCTGTCATTGGCCACCCCGTGCAACATAATGACATTGATGAAATAGCTTAAGATGAAGTTCTGCAGAATATTCATTAGAGACATCGCTCACTGGGCAGAAATAGCCTTCCTCCATTACCTACCATGTGCAGGCATTGGCCGGGAGCAGTTCACGGGCTGCATGACCTTGCCATGAATCCCGTAAGGGAACTGAAGAGGCACCGGCTGCAGGCCGTCAGTCAGTTATGCCTCCCCTTCTCTGGCAGCAAGTCCTCTTGAAAGGAAATCTTGGAGGCACAACCCCCTGACTGCCACAGACCCTGAATTCCATGTTGTTTAATATTAGAAGTAAAACATCTATACCTATAAAGAGTGCCACACTTGCTGTAACTGCTCTTAATACCACTATGAATTATCTGGTTGTTAGGTTATTCACTATCTAGATTACTTAATGAGTGAATTATTTGGATAGTATGTATGCAGTTTTCCTTATTATTTTTTGTCCTAAATTCTGTTTTATCTGTTATTAATACTGCTATAGCTTAGTCAATATCCGTTTCCTGAAATTTTATAAATATAGCAGTTAGTATCTTCCTCACTAGTAAATATTAGAGTTTCAAAAATTTTTTCAAGGATGTAAAAATAAAAAAATAAATAACATTCAAATAGCAGAGCTCTTATAATCAAGCACATTCAATCTGAATCTCATAAAATAGGAAAGTAATTCTGAGCAAATAATTTTCAAGTTTGAAAATTACTGATGAGCAGAGGAGGAATCATCTAATAATAAAACATTCAATATCTCCCATCGTCTTTCAGAGAAATCCCACAAAAGGTCTTCCAGTCCATGTAAAGTAGAAAATATAGGTATTAACGAGGTGTGAATGAATGCTTTTTACATTCACCAGAACTCATTCTGGATGAATAAAACAGAAATTAAATGACACCAAATCTGATATCTTGAGACTCTCCCTTGGAGAAATTGAAGTCTATTTGGGAACTGATTTATGTGTGTTGACTGCGTGTATTGGGGAATGGGCGAGAGCAAGTGAGCAACCTAGGGCGGAAGTCAACCATAAGTAGGAGGAAGCTTGTCAGAGATGAAAGGTTTTATGTTCTGCTCTTGCCTCTTTCCCATGTTGCCTTGGAACTGTCTTTGGCTTTCTACCTCTGTATACATCAGGCTAGTCCTACCTGCATTGGAAGGCTATTAGCAGGATAGCACAAAAGTCCTACTGGGTAAAGGATTGATGCAAAGAAGTGAGACAGATCTACCACTTGCAGCTCTCTCAAAAATTTTGAATTCTTTCAGGAAACAAACAAATAACGTGCACACTGAATACATTATGTAGAGATTTTTAAAATTATGCCACAGCTAAGAATATAATAAAAACCTTTTGAGTCTTTTTTAACTATCTGTAATGTATCTTAGGTTTTCTTTTCTTGTTGAATTATATTATAGTGGTAGTTACCTTTTAATGAATAGCAGACATTGTACATGAACAATTATTTTTATACATTGATTTCTCAACGCAATACTGACAAGTCAAACCTGGCAAAATAGAAAAAAAGGATAACACCTCATGACCAAGTGGAATTTATCCCAGAAATACAGAATTGGTCCACCATTTAATAACTGTATCAACAATTAAAAAGAAAAATCATATGACCTCAATAGAGGCTCAGAAAACCCTTTCACAAAACTTCAACATTCATTAAATAATATTTCAAAGTCTCTCAGTAAAGTAGGAATTGAAAGTAACTTTCTTAACTATATAAAAGACATTGATTAAAAAAACAAAAACAAACAAAATACAAGCTGTAGCCAACATTATCCTTAATAGTGAAAAACGGCATGCTTTCCTCAAGAACTGGTAACAAGGCAAGAACATCTTCTACCATTTCTGTTTACTGGAGGTTCTAGCTGGTATTAATACAATAAGTAAGAAAAAGAAAAGGCATCTAAATTGGAAAGGAAGAAACGTAACTGTCTCTATTCACAAATAACATGATGGTCTGCATTAAAAATCACAAAGAATCTATGAAACAGCTATTAGAACTCATGGGTACGTTTAGCAAGATCATTATGGACAAAATCAATATATGAAAATCAATTGTTTCCAATATACTAGCAATCAAGAAATGAAGAATTTATTTAAACATGGAGATGATGAATTTCAAATACATTATGCTAAGCGGAGGTATCCAGATTCAAAAGGCAATACATTATAAGATTCCATTTATATGACATTGTAGAAAAGACAAAAACCACAAAAATGAAGTCAATAGTTTTCATGTGCAAGGGATTGGGAGAAAGAATTACTCACAAAGAGACATGAAGTATTTTATATCTTCATCTTGGAAGCAGTTACACAGGTGTTATGTGTTTATTGAAATTCAGAGACTTGTACACTAAAAAGAGAATTTAACTGAATATAAATTGTACTTCAATAAACTTCACTTGAAAATAATCAGTCAATTAAGGATGAATATGATATCGTTTTTACACTTGTTTTTAGTAGATAACTAGTGGCACTAGTAATCTGAGATCATTTTAATCATTAAAGTGGGATTGCAGGGACTTCAGGCTGGTGTCGGTCCCTGCAACAGCTGGTCTATAACCAAATCAGCCTTACTCCTAGAGTGTAGCCTTGAGGGTCCTAGCATAAATGCATGAGTCTCCTAATCCTCTGTGGTCTCTACAGCTTTGCAAGTCGGTTACAAATTTTACACCCTTCTTGGCCTCTCTCTTTCTCATTCTAGAATTGGCACCTGTCCTTAAGCGAAACGGTCCCCAAATATGGGGCTCATTTCTCTGGATCTCTTGTTTTTGTATTAATTTTATTCCCATAATTCTTTACTCTTTGATAGGTACCAGATATCTTCAAGCAGGTTTAATAATAATAATAATAATACCCAGACTTTTTAGTTATTGTGAAAGTTGTTTAAAATTACTGATTCCACCATTATGCAGGGGATCTCTGTCATTTTCAGCATCCATCTTCCAGGGCTGCCTGAAGTCATCACCATTTCTAATCAATAGAGAAAAGAAAAAGTGGATGTTTAGAGCTGGAGTGTTTTGTTTTGTTGTTTTGTTAATCCAGGGGAAACCTGTCTTGACCAGACACCTCTAAGGGAGTCTGCGAAACGTAGTTGTAGATGCACAGCCCTGGGAGAATGAGAGCCCTACCACCTTTGCCATGTGAAGCCGCCAAGTAGTATTGTAAATACACTGACTCTTACAGCTCATCGACACAGAGATCTGTCCTTCATTTGAATCTTTGGGATGATTAATGCTTTTTGTTTTGCAATATTTTTTCATATGCTTTATGTTGAATTCTAAAAATTTCTTCTGTAATAAAGAAATATTAATGTGGGCTTATCCTTTGAATATTCTCATGGCTTCTGGCCTCTTCCTCCCAAAGAGACGGATCATGCTCAACTCCTCATTCTCAGAGTTTATCAAGTTTTTTCCACAACAGTCCTGCTGGCCTGAGGTGAATTCTTTGCTGCTCCTGACCCTGCTTTTGCATTTTAATTTCAGAATGTACAACACCACCTTCCAAAGCAACCCACTGACCCCTTTCTGGATTTCTATGAATTTCAGGGGACCCTGTCTTTCTGTTTGGTCAAAAATCACAGATAGTGTGAAGAAGAGGAGGAGACAGAATTGGGTTGTCTCAGTATGCAGCACTTTTGGTTCTGAGAACAACTGGCTGGTTTGGTTCTTAATATACAGTTTTCTAAGCCAGGGGTGAGGCAGTAGTTAAGAAATAGGGGGTTTGAAACCACTGTTGATTTCCACTGTTCATAATTGTACAGAATGTGGAAGCAATTTAACATGTTTTAATTCTTAGATAACTGGAAACTACTAAGTTCTGGTACGAGTTAACGTTCAGTTCAGTTTTGATGACTCATGTGCATGTGAGTATCGTTCTTTCTGTGATTCAGAGATAAATTTTAGTGGGAAAATTGAGATAAGCTGGGCCAATGACTGCTTTCCACACCCCATTGTTAATCAGAATATATTGTTGTGTTTGGCCTTGTTTTGCATGTTTTTTTCATCACTTAATCTTGAATTATGTTTAGAAAAATTTCTATATTCTTCAACTTCCTTCATCAGGTTTAAGAGCACTAAATTTTAAGCCTCCCTAATGTCTATAGTTCTGGGACAAACAAGATAAACAAAATCAAGGGCATAGTATTATATTGAGTTATGCACTGAGAGCCCTTCAGTATCTGGTAAGGTACGTGAATACTAGAGAAGCATTAGAAATCCTCTCTACTCACATTTGTGCAAATTCAGACCATATCACACACATTTATGTCCACATTTTGTGTCAGTGATGGGTAAACCCTGGATGCAAGTGTTTAAGCCAAAAAAGGATACAGAGATAGAATTGTATAACCATATAATTTTTGTGAGGATGTTTTGTTTTAAGTTCAGTGAGTCAGTTTAATATGTTTCATTTGTGATAAAAGAAAGAAACAAACAAGAGGTTAGCCACTTAATGTATTTCAAAAGGAAGGTGGAAATGAAGCAAATTCTCAAGTTTTGTAATTATTATTTGTGGGGCTATAATTATATCCTTTAGAATAATAATTATAATTCAAATATTACATAGTTACTTTTATCCTTTTATAGCATAAAGTATAGTGATCTTTTCCACATGGACATAAATAAATCTCCCCACCCTGTATCTTTACAAATCACTATGACATAGCCCCCAAACTAGACTCTCCATTAAATTGATGAGTAAATAAATTTAAAAAGGTCAGCAGTTCTTCCTAATTTATGTGCTACTTAAAGGTGTTATAAAACAAAACTTGCTTTCAACATTTCCAGGCACTACACTCATCTAAATTGAATACAATTCACAAATTTGATGGGTAGAATATGCTATTTATATTTATGCATCAGTGATTGCTTCATTTACGAACAGTTAAACCACCCTCAAGTAAAGCAAACACAGAAAATGCATGATGATTCCACATTTTCTGCAAACCTATGGATGCATTTTGCTTTTACAAACATTGGCAGAATGCAGTCCGTATGTCTTGGAATAGGAAATTCACATACAGCCAAAGATAGGAAATAGTTCTCATTTTCTTCTTTAAATATAGTCTGTGTTTTTGAGATTCATCCAGGTTTTTGTTTTTTATTTGTATTTTGTTTACTCCTCTGTGGGTTGGAAGTTTTGTTTTTGTTTTTAATAATGGTGGGATGTTCCTCAAAGGCTGTCTCACCAATGAAAACATTTAGCTCTTGTTTTTTCCTTGTCAGAACAATATCCCACTTCATTCACTAGGCTTTTGCGGTTTCTCCCACATGTTCCTTGAGAAGGATGTCAGATTTGGAATTTTACGAGGGAAACTACACTATGGGTTTCTTTTTTCAAACCTTGCTGTGGAGAAGTTCCTTTCCACCGCTCACCAGGATCACATCACAAGTACTCTTTGCAGTGTGTCAGGAGCCAATTAGAGCATGTGTGCCCTGGTCTTTCAGAGGCCTCTCTTTCTGAATCTGCTGGGCTTTTAATGTGATGTTGAAATCTGCTCCTGCTTGACTCCTACAGCTGGTTTTGATCAGGCTCCTCTAAAGAGGAAGTTTCAATTAGCACAGCTCCAAATGTGCTCCGAGGCATATTTTTATGACTACTCAGCTAATAGCACTCTTTGTTCCTAGCGGTGTGTGACTCCTTAACAAACAGCCATTCGCGTGAGTCACCGAGTGACTTTATAGCAAGACTAGGCTTTGCCAAAACCAGAAGAATGAGACGGCCAAATTGAATTAGTGGTTGAAGCACATTAATTTATGCTAGATAAATGTTATTGTGGTCCCGTGGGCAAGTGCTCAGGTCAGAGGCTTTATGAACTATTTGCAGCAAGAGGGCTTCATGGCAGTAAATCAGCTCTCGAGCAGGACTTTACAGAGGACGTACAGCCACTTACTCTCCACTGCTCCTTTAAATTACTTGTGCCTTCCCCCCCTCCTATCACTGCCTTCCATTGCAACAGCCTACCATTTGGTACATGTTTTGTGATATTTAACATTTAAGCAGTTGGATTAATGATTTGTGTTGGCTTTGCCTGACTCTGGTTGAGACCTGACCATTTTTTATGCCTGTGGCCCTAGCCGCAGGCAGCTGTGTGTTTATCATTCCAGACTACAGATCTCAGTGGGTACGGAGCTCTGGCTTAGCACCAGCTTTTGGAGTCTGTGCAGCTGTGCAGTAAACAGAAACGTTGATGTCTCAAACCCAGCACACACAAGCAAGCCTGACAGGGCTGTTTCTCTTCTGGGGAGGAATTAGATCCACTTAAGGCTGGATTATTTCTAGAGTAAGAAAAGTAGAAATAAGTGTTTTCTGGCTACAAATTGTGGCAAGTGAGAGAGGATGCCAAGAAAGAATTATGCATAAATGATAGTATTTAAACTTGTTTTTATGTGTTTAAATGTGTCTCTGCCAAAAAAACTGACAAGGCCTCTTTATCGGCAATTTTTCAGGAAGAGATCACTCACACTGAACATTTTCTTAATAGAAAAATAATTGGAGATCACTGGTGTCTAGGTAGGGGGAAACCAGTTTACCTTAAACAGGGTCTCTTGGAAAATTCAGGGAAAACAACTGACTGGACAAAGAATGATGTATCACTACCTCCCCTGTTCCACAGCCAGCAAAAATGTGGGTGCCTGGTCACACCCCCGGAAATTTAGTGCTATAATATGGGCATGGGCGTCATAGTTGGTTCTGGGTTTAAATACTGATTCTTCCTCGTACTGGCTTTGCAACTTTGAGCAAATTGATACCCTCTGTTGTGAAGGAAAGATCAACTGTTCAATGGCGTGACCACTGCTGGACCTTTGAGCTATATCCAGCAGAACCGGGCTAGAGCCAAGATTGCTTCCTGTAAACTCCCTCGGAGACTGCTTGATCGACCCCTTCCCTATACCTCATGGTTCCTGCAGGGTCCTGGAAAGGCTCGTGCCCTTCTTCAGGCAAGCATGCAAGGCGTTTTCCCCTTATATGAGGTGGTACCACCCCAGGACCCCTATCCATCTGGCCCTGTGCTATGTAACCAATTAGTGCCTGCCACGTAGCACAGAGAGTATCTTGTTGTCTTGCTGCTGCCCACGATGTGCCCTGTATATAAATTCCCTTAATAAACTCTTGATGTCATTATGGAGTTGTCAGCCTCTTTCTTTGGTCTCCTAGTCATGGGAAAAGTAATATAATATCTGTGTCCTCACATATAAAATAGAGATTATAGTAATACCTACTTTTACGAGTATTAAGTTTAATGAAGTTCATGAATGTAAACTATTAACAAATTTAATGGGTACAAGGTAAGCATTCAACAAACGATAGTTTCCATTAAATACTGTTGTTGCTATTATTACTGCTGTTGTCCCAAAAGAAGAAAGTCTCTGCTTTTATTTCAATTCCCCAGTGGCTTCTGGAAGGAGCTGCTGGTACTGTAGAGGTTGCCTTTTCCTAACAAAATATATCCCCACCTGAAGAATATTCAAGCTATCATATTCAGGTCAGCCTCTTGACCTTGACCTACCTACCCTTTAGTCCTCCTCTACTCCATGTTTATGATATTTGAAGACAGCCACTGTGACACTTATGTTGAATGTTAGCATTGAGCAGAAGGGCTGGTGCACACAGGTTCTCATCACATTTCTGGTGTATTCAGTTTCACCCTGACGAGTGCCCAGATGTGCGTGCTTATAACTGTACAGACTATTATGGGGTGAAATTTTCTTCAAAATTCAACAAAAGTTCCCAAGATTTGACAATGTAGTTTTGGCAGATTAAAAAAAAAAGAATTGCTGCTGCCCACTTTTACACTGGAAAAGAAAAAAATGCAACCTACTTCCAGGGCCTTTAAGCTTTCTGAATTGATTCTATTCCATGCATGTTGCTCTCGTTGAGTTCCCAATTGAAGCTCATTCAGCTGATTATAATCTATTAGTTGCTATGCATTCATTACCTGGTTACTCAGCTGATTTAAAAAACAAAAATGTAAATTTAGTCAAAACTTTCTAACTTATTTGTGTGTATAAGTACATTAAATATTTTTATTTGTCCTGCTTTCCATTTTTAATTGGACTTCCTTAAGACCAAGTCCTGTGTCTTCTCAAAATCTAATGTGCTTACTAAATATCACATAAAATAATGCTTGTGGCTTAATTTCCCATAGCTAATCTACCTTTCTAAGTCATCAAACAGAATTTTTCATCCTATGGGATTTTTACTGAGTTCCCAAGGAAAGTTAAGTATGATCTAATGTGGAAATAATTGTTTGGCCTCAGTACTTGGGCTTTTCAGAAATCTGTCATCTTCAATATTAGAAGCTCCAGGAGAGCAGGGATACTGTCTTCTCGCTTCCTAATTTAGTCCCAGTGCGTAAAACTGTCCTTGGACACACAGGCCCTTAATAATTTGTGGAAATAATCATTTAGTTTATGAAAAGTAGTTGACCAATAAACTCATTTCTTCTCCAGATTTCTGACTTTTCTGTCATCATATTTTATTCTTGTTTTTTTTTTTTTACTCATTCAGGTAAAACATATTTTGCTTCTTTAAATACACACACATGGTCTAGAGAGTATTCAGCACGTAATATGAAAAATAGAAGCATTTATGGCTGGATTGGTTCCACACAGCATGTGTGTGTGTGTGTATGTGTGTAGATAGATAGACAGATATATCTGTTGAAAATGCTTCATAAAACCAGTTTCTATGAAAAAAAAGTAGTATTTAGTTTTATAGTAAACAAATGGTGAAATTTGCCTAAGGATTTGTTTCATCCCAAGAATACTGATTTTTAAATTCCAACCAATAGCTGTGGTTTTTTGTGGTCCTTTCTGAGTAGCTCCAAGTGCTGAGACAAGTCCTCGGTGTGTTAACAGGTTACAGTCCAGTGTGTAGCATCATGAAGAGCATCTGTCAGGGGCCAGAAGTCACAGGGGTGCATAAGCTTCCCGTGGAGATGGCTAATCAATACAAGTTCTATGCTCAGGATTTTGTACATTTTGTTAATTAGGCCAAAGCGATAGGCCTTTGTGGCAATTATTCAGACAGTGATGTGAAAAGATAGCCTGACAAACAAACCCCCATAATCCACTTACACCTTACAGAAGCCAAAGGAGTGGAAAAGCCTATGAACAAGCTCCCTGCTTGTCTGTTTGGAGACGCTGTTAAATCAAGAGTCCCAGCACCTGAGGCAGTCTGTTAATGAAGATCGTTTGTAGCAGATTTCTGTTCTATTAAGAATGGACATAAAACAGCATAGTTTAAAATACATCAATAACTCAAAGCAAAAATGTCAAACATGGCCTGTTCTGTCTTTATAAAATGGAGCAAAGTGTAAACAAGGGAAGTCGCCAGTAACGCTTCTGCTGACTGAGTTTAGAGATTGATCATGATGAATAACGTGATCCTTTAAAGCAACCCCATGAATGGGTATCTCTGTGTCTTTTCTGTGCTAAACTCCAGGGATTTTTTTTTTTTAAGGGTCAATGAGATTCCTAATTTCCAGTGCTAGAAGATACCTGGAAACCTGTGCCCTTTGTCAGCCTCGTGAATTCATAAGAGCCTGTGAGTACTTCATTTTTTTTTCTCTCATCCTTCTGTCTTTCTCTTGAGTGACATTTAAGGGTTGTTTTGGAACAGGCCTTTATAGACCCTCAGCTATGGTTAGGATGTCTTAGGAATAGTCACTAAAGAATTGAAAACTTCTGAGCTCTGCATCACCCCTTGTTTTATGCAATTGATTGAATATACTAGTCTGTTTTCTGTGACTGTGCTGTATTTTTAACACAAAAATGAGGACCAGAAAGTCAATATTCTGGCAGTGTTTATCTGGCACTTGCTGTATTATAATGGCAAAGGCTGACTGATGGCATTCTCAATGGGCGCTTTAGAAGGCTGAGGATGGGATGACAGTGCATCACTGCAGATGCATACAAAATCCTGCCTTGTTTATCAGGCCCACAGATTAAAATTTAACATACTGTCTCTCACATCAGGCTTGGGTGGATGGCTGAGCCTGAGTGATGTTATCTGTTCTATTAGAAGGCCTCTCATGAACTGAGTGGTGGTTTTAATTAAATCCAGTAGGTTGAGAAAAGTGGTTTGGCAGTTTCAATTGATTTATTGTGTTTGTGACATCTGGGCCTGATTTATTGTATTGATTTAAGAATTGTTTTTGGACAACCTACCCTGTGTATTCTCTTTCTTGTTGGGGGTTTTCACAGCTTATAAATAGGTAAAATTTTCATTCTACTATGATATTAATTTTTGTATTTGTCTTATATTTTTGGATAGTAAATAATGGAGTTAATCTTGTTAAAAAACGTGACTGCAAGCATGGTATGTTGTGGGTTTGTGTGCATGAATAGGGCTGTTTGAAAAGTAGTACTGGGTTGAAGTTCATTGTCATTATGCCACCTCTATTTGTGGGGGAAGAGAATGAGAGAGATTGACAGTTTGGGTTTTTATTTTTTTTAACTTAAATATATGAATTACCACAGTATTTGCTTCATGTTATGGCTTTCTAAATTTTAAAATTTGGATTTTAGCTATAAATATGAACACAATGTTATATAAAGTTTATTTTCAATTATCTGAAAGTAGGGACCATATTCAGCTGGATATTATGGATAAGTGTTCCCCAACCCAACTTTTACTACAGGCAAGTGAATTTTAGAAAGTCTCCACCTCACACACCACAAAATATGTGTAAAAAGGGAGGGAAGGGAAGGGAGGGGAGAGAAAAGTCATGTTTCAGTGTCTTCCAAAGGCAGGCTGACCAGAAGTCCCATTTTAAATAGGACAGAAAACAACGGTCCTGCCCCATTTCAAACAGTACATACAGTCAGCCTAGTCTCACTGGGCTAATTTCAAGGTGTCAGAAAGCTGACCCTATGGACCATTGGAAACGGGACAAGACCACTGTTTTCTTCCCATTTAAAACTGGACGTCTGGTCAGCCTATCAAAGCAGGAGGGTAGCAAAGCAAGCAGGTCCCAGTCAGCCTAAATGCCTTTCTAATCCCCAGTGCAGAGCTGCATACCCCAGTTACAGACCCTGAGGATGGCAGGTCCCAGCATTTTATTTCCCACAGCTGAGGCCACTTAGCTCATACCTGAACCTCCAGCCAGGGTTCTGGAACAAATCAGGGAAAATTTAAGGAAGTCTAGATAAATCTGTCAGACAAATCAACTTCAGGTCAGCCTGTGGTTTAGCTCACTTTGACCTTCTGCCTCAGAAATAGAGGCTGGACTCTGCTGTTCTTTTAGTCAGCTTCTCAGTGGTGTTTCATCCACTTAGAATGGCTTCCTATCTCAATAGACTATCTTGTTAGTCTTCAGAGAACCCTTTCCAGAATACCCAGAATGCAGCTTTGAGCCTAAAGTTGGGGCTTACCTTCCTCTAAAACCCTGAGTGTTTTCCCTCATGTCCTTTTGTGGGGTTATCAGTTTAAATAGGGAGTGATTGCTCTCCACCACTCTACATGGCTTTATAGGGTTGATTTGTAAGCTTTCACTTGTTCTCCATGGTGCCTGAGTTACTGCGGATAACTCATGAACTTACTTGGTTTTTCTGGATGCTGTTTCATGGAATTCTCCAAATTGGATGAGATAGGATATATGAAAGGAAACTCAATCATAGGGGAGCACTTATTGAATACCCCCCTATATTTAAAACATAAACAGGCATAGATTTTAGCCCAGCATAAAATCTGCTGGGAAAAGATCTCATTCATATCAAATTCAAACAGGAATAATGCCAAATTAATTTGTAGGAACAGCTTTACTGAAGTATAATTTATGTACAATTATATTCACGATTTTAATTATACAATTCAATGATTTTTAGTAAAATGTTACAAAATTGTGACGCCTTCACCAAAATCCAAGTTCAGAATATTTTCATCACTCCCAAATAACCTAGTCTCAAAAATGTAATTATTTATAATTTTATATATGAGTCATCTTTAGTTAATCATAGAATGATATTCTGTACATAATTTAGGAAGAAAGTATAAAGAATGTTATATGTTTCAATGCTGCATGTTGAAGTGCTCTCATGGGTGCCTAATTGAGATCACCTGTTGACTGCAAAACACACTGCCCCATTCAGAAAACAATTCTGAGAGAATTTTGAAAATAAATCATTCCAAAGTAGAACAAGTCTAAATGTGGGCAAAAGTATATTACATATTAGCAAGAACTATGGCTTCTGTGCTAAGTTCAGATGAGGAAGTATTTCATTATTAAACATCATCAGTCTGATTTGCCTATGTTATGGGCTCCTTGCACATACTGAAAGATCCTGTACCTGAAAGGTAAGTGCCAAGACTTCTGAAGCCTCATGTCCTTAATAGAGTACAAAGAGCGGATCTTAAAAGTACAGATGAACGAGAATCTGGGAAGAGAGTCCTTAGCAATGGTAAGTGTGTACTTCTTCACTGTCAAAGGTAATGGTCATAATGGTGTTTTTCGTTTGAGATGGTCCAACCCAGTAGGCTAGAGAGCGTATCAGTAAGATACTGAGCATTTAAAAGTTCGGTCTGTGAGCTAGGTGTGGATTTAATGAAGCATCCCTTCTGAGAAACTAAAGAATTCATCTGAATTATTCAAAATAAAAGACTGACTGTTTGCTTTTACTTTCACTAAAAGATAATATAACTCTAAAGAGATAGCAGTGAGCAAGAAAGAGTTTGGTTTGGCAGGCTCTCCAATCAGTTTACAAGTGTTTTTCACGTAATTTTCTTTTTATAGACAAGACTGCGTCAGATCATAGGGGGAAATGCATGCTCAGATGTTCACCTTCGAAGGGTTTAAAATAATCTAGTTGAAGTAAAGTGTACTTCTCTTGAACAAATTATCAGTGTCAATTCTTACTGCAGGAAGTACCTTCCTTTGAATAACTGTGGTAGTGATTGGATATAAATGATATTTAGTAAAATGGATACTTGATGATATCTAATAAATATGGGCAGAACCAAAGCTACCTAGATTCCCTATCCCTTTGCTTTCTACCACTTCAACACCCACCCAAATCCCTCATTGCCTCTAAAGATATAGAAAGTCTCCTTTTATTGAATGGGTCAGATAGTGGTAATCTCTTATTTTATTGGATTAATAATGAATTTTAGCAGAATATGAAAGAAGAAACAAGGGAGCTCATCCAGGATGACTACTGAATACCCCTGCAACAACTCCCTTTTTCCTACAAAACATTCATTCCCTTATGCAAGCATATGTATTTTCTGAAGGGAAGACTGTGATTTTTGTGGTCTTGGTAAAATCCCAGCACCTTGTGATTCAAATGAATGCATATTTCTGCAGCCCTTCTACTCTCATTTCATATAAATCATGGGTTGATTATCTGCTGACACACTAGTATATTACTGTTATAAAAATTGTGTTTCCCCTTCTCTTGTTCAACCACCAAAGCACTTGTTTTCAAAGTGACAAATTATATCTATAGGTCTGTGGATGCAAGGGTCATATATTAGAGGGTACGTTATTTATCTACAGCTTTTGGTCCCATAGACTGTGGCATTTTATTTGCAAAATTAGACTAGTTGTGTTTTGCACAAGATGGACTTTTGTTTCCACGATAGTAAAGGTCTGTCTTGTTTAGGTGGAGTATCTACCTAAATAGCTATTCATGATGTAAAGGGATGGGAGTCTGTCTTATCTTGAGCTTGTTTCCACATGCCTCTCAGGCTCAGCAGGCAACTGAGGAAGACACCCTCTTGATGAAAGTCCTTGATATAGTTTTTCTTTTGGTGAAGTGCTCCTACAACCATCTCTTACTGTTCCAGAGATTTTTGTCTTCACTTGGAATCTGAAGTGCTTTTTAATGCTGCATCAATGATGGGATAATTGATTAATACAATTCATTTTTAATCCAATTTTTCTAATTTCAATTTAATAAACTTGTCAAATCAAAGGGGAAAATAGAAGTTTAAACTTAGAAGTGGTTCAAAGTGTTTCTATAATTGTTATATAACTACCACCTTATTTTAGCAGTAACTTGAGAAAGTTTGTTAATAATGTATACAAATAAAAGTCATTTGTATATGTCTATATTAAACTTTTGTGAAATGTTCCCAACTCTAACATTCTTCAATTTAATATATTTCTGTAACTCGTGGTAGTATTCTATAGTTCCCTAAATTCTGACCACCATATAAAATTAAATTTTATTAAAATGGCTTTCCTTGATGAAAGAGAACATTACTTAATCCTCTGTGATTTGTGACCTACAATTGTTCTCTGTTAAATGTGATTCAAAGGTCAAGTTTAACTTAAAGCCACAGACCACAGTGCATTTTTGTTACTCCATTTCAATTCGTGTTGTGACACAGCTAAGATTCTATGAATATCTGTACCTCTGACCCAGAACTGTGAAGAAAATCCATCTCTTGGATGGTGCAAAACCGTTCAGACTTCCATCAATATTACAAGGGCCCTCAAAGAAATAAAATTTCACAATATTCACCAAGGAATACATTGTACACCTATGGAAATACACTATTGCTATCTTACAGTGTAAATGCACATCACAAAAAAGGAAAAAGTATCACATATTGTTCACCAGCAAATAAAGCCATTAATATATGTTTCTACTTCATAAATTATGTAGCCTTCAAAAGCAAATGAGGAACATAGCCAATAAACAGGATTCATTATGAAAGTTCATGAAGTTTCTCAACTGGGAGGGATTGTGTTAATTCAGCGTAGTCCTTATTTTTGAATGAAGGTGACTGAAGACCAGAAAATATAAATTCCTCTCAATTGCACAGCTTATTAGAGGCAGAGGCAGGACAAGAGCTCACACTCCTAACTTCAATCTAATGCTCTATACCAATAATTAGATGGTAAGTCAATATTATATTTTTTTTAGGTATTTATAGGTATGGAAGGTCAACTATAGGAAGCATATGTTTCCCTAGACAATGTATTCTCAACAAGGGCCTTATCACTCCCAAAGGGGTGAACATTGGATCCTAGCGATCAAAAATAATCTTAGATTTTAGATATTAAAATGATTTGTGGCCTTCCTATGGGCCACAATATCTAATCAGATATATGACATACCTATTGCCTCTAGGTTTCAAGGTGAGGGTAAATGTGGGGTGGGAGAAGTGTGGGATTAGGAAAGGAATGTCTGGAAAAGTTCCTTAGGGGCAATAATTTTTTTCGTTTGAGATACCCTGCCCTGAACCAAAGTCCATGTTTAGGATATTAGGAAATTTGCCCCAACATTGGGTGAATACAAATGCTGGGTCTCAGTTTGTTTTTAGATTTAGTAAATGGGGATCCAGAAGCATGCTTTGCTGTTCTCATCCAATTTTTCTGACCTGTAGTGAAGCCTATCAACCTTCTGCTTAGAGTGCCAAACTCAGGTCTTTGTCTCTTTAGAACAGAGGGCAAATAAGAAAGAGGTTACATAAAGCGCTCAGTACTATAAACAAGGTAAATATAGGGTTCTGAAGAAATTCAAGAAGAAGGCTTAGTGCAATGGAAAATACTGAGAAAGTTATCAGGCTCTGAATACCACTTCTTTACTTTAACACTTAATTTGAAAGGTTTTCTATTGAGGTTGCCCAGGTTTCAGTTTCCTCACCGGTAAATTTGTAGTTATCAACCTTGATGATTTGGAGGGAAATAAAAGAAATAATACATAGGAAGCAATAAACCTGAAATCGCCAAATAAATATTATCCTTATTATTACCACTTGCTAATATCTTCAGAAGCCAAGAGATGAGACTAGTTCTCTATCAATTTATTCAGTAAGCAGTTTGTTCTTAGAGACTTTTTTTTATCTCTCTTTTTGAAAAACTCTCCCCGTTGGTCTTCGACCCTCCTCACTTCCACTCTTTTCCCACTCTTGATGCTCCCTGCCTCTGCCTTAGGCGTCCATGTGATCTGTTTGCTGACTGTGTCACCAGTTCTGCCTGCATAGAGATATCAGAGCCCAGCTGAACTGTTCTGATTTAGCACAAGTGTCAGCCTTACCTTATATCTCTGCCCTTCTCTACCCTGGAGGTTAGAGTAAAATACCTCACTCCTCCACAAGACCTTTAACTCTTTGAGGGAAGAGATTTATTTATTTAACAAATATTTGTTGGGTATTTACTCTCTTTGAGGCACTGTTTTAAGTGAACAATTCTAGGCATTTTTCTACAGCTGTGAACAAAACAAATAAATATCCTTCCCTCATGGAATTTGCATTTCTGTAGTGTAGAAAGTAATGTAAAGAAGTGAGCCATAGGATTTGTTAATGGCAAATGCTAAGGAGAAAAAAGTAATAAAGAGGGATAATATGTATAGGAAGGAGCATCATTTTAGAAAGTTGGCCCAATTGAAGTTACACACATATAAAAAAAATGACATTTGAAGGTAATATCTGAAATAAGTGAGGGAATGGGCCATGGAGATATTTAGGGGAAGAATTGTATATCCTGAAAGCTGAAAGGTGCATTTTCATGCGTGTCACAGAGCTAGACATAGATCCCATAGATCCACATAGATCATTTTTAGGATGTTGGCTTTTACTCTGATAGAAATGCAATCACGTTTTATTATTATTATTAATTTCAGGTGTAAAAAACAACATCAATGATTGGATATTTACACAACTTAAAAAGTGATAGCCCCAACGAATTTACTACCCATCTGATGCCATACATAGCTATTACAATACCATTGACTATAGTTTCTATGCTGCGCTTTACATTCTGCGACTACATATATATAGATATACATATGTATATATGTATATCTATACATATATGTGTGTGTGTATATATATATAGAGAGAGAGGATTTAATTATAGTTGATATTCAATATTATTTTATATTAGTTTCAGATGTACAGCACAGTGGTTAGGCACGTACATAATTTAAGAAGTGATCTCCCAGCTAAGTCTAATGCCCATCTAACACCATACATAGTTTTTACATTATTGACTATATTCCCCATACTGTATTTCACATTTCCATGACTCTTTTGTGACTACCAATTTGTATTCCTAATCCCTTCATCTTTCTCAACCATCTCTCCAATTCCCCTCCCATCTAGCAACCATCGGTTTATTCTCTGTATCTATGAGTCTATTTCTGTTTTGTTAGTTCATTCTTTTCTTTAGATTTTGTATGTAAGTGAGATCATATGGTATTTGTATTTCTCAGTCTGACTTATTTCACTTAGCATAATATCCTCTAGGTCCATCCATATTGTTACAAATGGTAAGATTTCATTCTTTTTCCGGCAAAGTAAAACTCTGTTGTATAAATGTACCACAATTTCTTTCTCCAGCTATCTACTGATGGGCATTTCAGTTATAGGAATAATGTCTTATACTTCTTAATACCTTAAGTACCGACCTAGTGCTTATAACATACTAGGCATTGAACAAATGATTGAAGAATGAACCATCTCAGTCAACACTGCATATACATACACACAACCAATTAAATGATATATACAAAGACTGGCTTTATGGTGTCCTATTTAGACAGTTATCATGTAGGATAAATCTGAAAACATAGAACCCAGTGGAGACAATATCATGTAAAGAAATTATAGCAAAATGTATGACTTTCCACCTGTCAATCCTGTGCTAATAGACAAAAACTAAAGACTTGATGAGGAAGTTGGAGAGAGGAATAGGCAGAGTGAAATAGAAAAAGTATTAGGAGAGCCTCAGACAATGGGATAGCAACCAGAATTGGTAGATCTAATAAATAAAGAAAGAAAGAAACTCATTCACCACTCACTCTGGATGACCTGTTTTTATTTCAGATAAATAATGAATATTTTAAAAATATAAGTATGTCCCTCAATATTTAACTGGTTGTTTAGGGTTTTATCTAGCAAGCCTAGATAGCAAGCCTAGTTCTAACAGACAATGGTTAAGTGGAATTTCTGTATCAAAACTGAATTCTCAACATGGCCTGTCTGCTGTGAGCTTTCATCCAACAGTATGGTTGAAAAGATTCATGGAATGTGAGTCAAAATGATCAAATTTCTATCTACATGTATTTTTATCACATCATTTTATATTTATATTGTATATATTTTACAACATGTATGATATTTAGTAAAGTAAAATATTTGCATATATAATTTATAAATAAACATTTATTAGAACTGAATAGTTACACATTTATTCCTGATAAGGGATAGGAATGAAAAAAGTTGAAGATTACTGTTCTATTCAATATATAAGCAGCATTTGGTCAGAGAACATTTATTCCCTTTCCAAAAAAATCAAAAAATCAAATAAGCAAGTCCTTATTTGCTTGGTAAAAATATCACTAAGCTATTTAGTTGGGGAATTTCGTGAAATTTATCAGACGTGCTGAAGTATACTTTCTTTTAACAAAATACCTGGTAATCCACTAGGATAAATCACTGTGAGGTAATCACATTCAAACGATTCATGTGATGCATTCTTCATCTCATTTATGAAAAAAAAAAAAACAAAAAAAAAACAAGAAGTTTGTTTGGACTTGGTCCTTATACTTCACATAGTCATTCATACTTCGTTGTTTTGTTCTGACAATTACCTGTACATCTTCAAATCTGCAAAGATAAAAAGTGGAAAGAAAGCAAGAAGCTACAAACTGCTTCCACTCTGCAGAGTGGGAGCATTGTATGCGTAATATCACAGAATCTAGAGACAGATGGTGGCTTATAGCAGACATCAGTCTTCAATGAGAATAAATTTAGGATAATGCTCCTCTTTGATAATGGACATGTCTTTGCAAAGTTATTGCTGACAGCATCCTCTAACGTGCTGATTTGCTAAGACAAGGTTTTTATTGCATCTAATCTTGTCATAAGGCATGAAAAAAATTGTTGGGTACATGTTTTTCATGTATAGTTTTTATAAGAATTGCCTGCATTAGAGAGTAGCTAAATTGTTTTCCATATTTTATGGCACATTTCTAATGTTCCACCGCACACAACATTGATCACTCAGTCCATTAGCTTATTATGATATCCTGAAAGGAGATACTTCCTTTGGGAAAAGCCATTATTTGAAATGAGATGAAGGCTCTGACTACATAGGACCAAGTGGGATAGAATATATTCAGTAACTGCTTAATTTCATCAAGGGAAATAGCCAGAAAAAATATATATACTATACATGAAAATGTATATATTTTTTCAAAATGTTTGACCTATTCAAATGTACTTTGTCTTCTTAGTGATTTGAACACTTCCCAACAGTTCACGGTGTTCCCAGTAAGGATGAAAACAACTTTTATAATACAAACCTTTTTCATAGTTATATACATCGGGAAATGATGGCATTATCAGGCTTCTCATAGGAAAACAGAAGAAGTGGGGCCCTTTAATATAAGGATTGGTTAACACAGGTTGTAGGAGAGCTGAAGAGGCACACAGGGACGGGTGAGCACCCCAGAGGTTAGCAATAGCAGAACTTGCCGCCACCAGCTGGTACTTCCAGAGCTTGGCCCATTCAGAGGAGCTGGGCCCATCCTGGGGCTGTCTTTGTGAGCTGTGACCATAAAGATCCGCAATCACTGTGGCAGTATAGCCACTAGTGAAGGGAAGTGAGAACATGCTGGACTCTCCCCTTTTTCTACCTGCTAAGTTTCCAGCAGTTTCTCCCTTTGGTAAGGAAGCCTGACAAATGCACCGCCCCGCAAAGCAGAACCAAGCAGAAGAGCAGGCAACAAAGCTGGGCGCCAAGAGATAAACACGTAACTTAGACAAAATGAAAATCGCACCCTTTCTTTAGCACTTTATTTAATATGCTTCTGAGCATTGTCAGTTTTATCTTACTCGTTAAGATAATTTTTTCCAAGATGAGGGAAACTTCGAAATCTTTGCCAGCAGGGCTAAGGGTTGATGTAGACATTGGGAGCATAGAGGGGCAGTGTTCTTCGGAACCCATTTTGAAAAATTCTGTGACATGGCTGTTTAGGCTCCAAATGCATTCGTGCTTCAGGGGTATAACTGGATGGGAAATAGGTGGGCACCCCATTGCATTTTGCACCCACAATACATCAGAATTTATGTGAGGTGCTTCTGCACATGTCACTGCATCTTTAGAGTGGCCTGAGAGGGGAGTTCATATCTCTGTAGGAATATAAGTTATAATAGCTTTATCTACCTCTGAAATCCCCAAATTCTGTCTTCCCTGTAGGGGGTTCTTTGTATCTGCTGTTGAGATAGGTCCATAATACCAGTCTCTCCTTTGACGAGAAGTACACACAACTCTAACCATGTAAAACCTCTAGTCTGGAAATTTAATAATACAAGAGTTTCTGTACTATATCAGACCTTGGGTTCAATCAATTATTTTGTCTCTGACCATAACACAGAGGGTTCATGGACTATTACATTTGTTCTTTAATAAAATTCTTAAATACTTTTAAGGTTGTATTCCAGAAATAGCTTACACTTACTGACTGATCACTAGATGACAGGCATTGCTGTCAGCATTCTATTTTTATTATTAATTAGTTTAATCCTTTGCTATAAACCTGTAAATTTGTTGTATTATTATCTTCATTTTACAAATGAGCAAATAGAAACAAAAGCACTTACAGTAGACTCTCCATTAACTGGAACTCACACCACTGGCTCTCTCAAAACTTGTCGGTTGCTTGAGAGTGTTGCTGGTTGCTTGAGTTCCAGTTAACAGAGTCTATTTACATTTATCCTGCATCTACCAGTCCCCGTGGGTGCTGGTTAACTGTAAGTCTACTATATTTAACTTGTTTAAATGAATCATCTAGTGATTGGTAGGGCTGGATTGGAATACCGTGTCCTCAGAATTATAATACAAGACTTCCTAATATTACGTGATAATACTTTATGGATGCATGGCTCATAATTTTATTTAATTCTTTATATAGGAAATTTCCTAGTAAACAATTGTGACTATTTCTCTGGCAAAAGGCAAAATTCTAATTATACTATATATGTACATGTCAATATATTGAGTAGGTTTGGGCTTTTATTATAATATTCTCTTTTGAGTAAAGAAATTAGTTAACACTTTTTTTGCTCATTTACAAAATCTAGCCATAAATATTTTTGCGTGCAGTATTAATTAAATAAAATTTTCTTTAAGATAAAGCAGCTAAAGTAATAATATTAGGAATTTTGTATTTCAGATATAAAACCCAGCCTAGAGGAAGAGACTGGTGAAGATCTGTTTTGATGGAAAGGAGCAGGGACTGGCCACTATAAGAACTGTAGACCCTAGTCAAGTTATAGAATCACAAAAGCATTTATCTTGTTTGCTTAGATGACATTTCAGGCCTGATCCAGTATCTTTGTCTCAAGTAATTAGTGTTGTGGACCCATCACTGGACAAACTAGGGGGCCAGAGATAACTAACATAGAATCTAAGGCAAGCCCCTCTACCACAGAGAATGCCAGAACAAAAGATTTACCTAGTCTTTGGGCCAGGAATGGAAAATGGGGGAATTTGTATTATTTTTATTTATCTACTTTCTGTCTGCTACAAGCAATATAGGTTGCTGTTCTTCTTACAGGTAAAACTTCATGAACAGGTTAGGGTGGTTCTAGCTCTTACTCTAATTCCTCTAGCTAACTTAGAAATTCATTGTACACTCTTCTTTTAATTTACTTATGTGTGCAAATACTGCTACTTCTAAGAATTTCATATTTTTCTACTATTCACTGTAGAGGGAGGCCTTGATATGTGTCTAAAACTGTCATGTCCAAGAGTCACTTCTAATCACAGTATCTGTCTCTACTCATTTTATCACCTTTTGTGATTTTTAAAAAATGTCTTTTAGCATAGATCCTATAGATTTAATGGAATTATCTGATTGGTTTAATAGATTATCATTTTAATACAGAGGGACTGAAGTTTTATTTTTAAATAAACAGTATTTATTTTCCCTAATGTGACCAATAAAGTCTCACACTAAAGTGTTCACACAGGCTTATTTGCTACATTCGTCTGCAATCCATCCCTACTTGATCCTGACTCAGGTTTCTCCAGACCAGCAGCCATGGTAACAGAAATCATGCTTCTTTTATACAATTAATAAAGAATGCATTTTCCTGGACAGGCCTCGAGGTTCTGACCGCTTGCCAGGTCACTGTCCCCTTCTGAAGGCACAGCTTAACTGTAGTGCTTCCAGAGCAGCTGTCACCAGGCTTTCTCCTTGGGCAACTGTCTTCACCCATTCACCACCCCCTCCAACCCCCACCCCGACTCATATTTGAGCTGGATTGATGTCTGAGGGCTGGCCTGGCTAGAGAATTTGGTTACTAGGTACATTCTCTTGTGGAGAGTAAAGAAATGACCCCATCTGATGCTCTCATGGAATGTTTGAATGCGGAGCACAGAGAAGAAAGGAATGATGATACAGTGGCATAGAGGCAGATAGAAAGTAGTAAGCACAAACCATGAGAAAATAGAAGCAACGAAGGAGGAGACACTATGAGGTGGAGAGCAAAACTCACAGCAATAAACACAGTAGGAGCAGGGTTGAAAAAGCCAAGAGGAGAGACCAGGGCAGCGGCTCATGGGAATGGTTATTTGACTCTTGTTGGAACTTGGGAACTGGAGTATCCAGATGTATATCCCAAAGCTCCCCCAACCTATTGTGAACCAGTTGAGACCATTTTCTGTGCCTCCTTACTTCAGAGTGTATCCATAAAATAAACCCATGTCACCATGGTAACACAGCCCCTGTTATTGGGGTCTTCTGGTCTGAAAGAGGCCAACATAGGCATTGTTTTCCTTATAATTAGTGCACCCATACACCCTCCTCACTTTTTCAACAATTCAGTGCAAACTTTTCCTGCTTTTGAGTCCAAACTTCTGATAGGTAAAAAATATATATTTGCATACCAAAAGCCAAATTCTTTGTTCTGAGAGTCTTGTCTGTAAAAATAATAAACACTCATTAATCATATAGAAGTTTCCTAAGGTGCTAAAAAATTAGCTTTTGTTTATTGTATAACCTATTGTTATTCTATGAAACTTCTGAATTTTTGTTATATTATTTGTAAAACTTTTGTTAGGACAACAGAATGAATGTTGATAACTACTTTGGGCTCTGTAGGGGAGAAAAAAATTTTCCTCAACACTCTTAGGGTTCCTGGCCTGGTCTGAAGAGTAAACTGACAAAAACAGATTAACGGGAAGGAAGCATACAGATGTATTTAATGTAAATTTTATGTGGCATGGGAGTCTTCATAAGGAAATAAAGACCCAAAGAAACAGACTTGTGTATTCTTATGCTAGAGTTGATGAAGAGTGGACAGTTGTGGAGGAATATGCTGGGTTAAGGAGTATGTCCTGAACCCATCAGCTCTCATAGCATTTAGTACTTACCTTTGCTAATACACATTTGCTATTATTTGTGTTAATGCTCATTACTACTGAAAACTCTGTGAAGACAAGGAAGCAAGAATTCTTGTTCATCAGAACAGTAGTAAGCATTCCATAACTACGTGTTAATTTGAAGAGTGAAAAAATGAAAGCCATTGTTACCTTTATTTGCTGGCCCTGTTCATTCTTTCTTCTTAGGGTTCTAGTATAGAGAACCAAAGACAAACCAGACACAGAGATGGGGGACTGGTTCAGTGTTGGTATCTGGTTGGTGCAAATGTCCTGGACCATAAACTCCTTGTCTTTTTATCAACTAGCCATAGACTACTTCATCTAAAGATCCAGAGAGCTTTTCAAATGAAGTGAAGTTTTTGCTTCAGTTTTATAGTTCCCTGCTACTTGAGCTGCTTGCACTAACACCCAAAGAATTGTACTGTTCCTATTGCAGTTTGAATTTAGTATTTGAAGTTGTTCAGCTCAGTGCTCTCTACTGGCTGCTTGTTTGCATTGAAGTCTCTACTCTTAGCTCTTAGCCTTTCTGTTCTTGTAGAAGCCTTGCATTTGCTGGTGTATTTATAGCCAGATTTTCCTTAGTGTTCCAGAAAATAACTCTCAGTAATGTAGAAAGTTGGTAGTAAGGAACTGTGGTCCAATAGATGTGAAAAAATGGTTTGAACAGAAGGTTTAGTAGGATTTTTTTCCACCTTGTTTGTTCATATAGTTTTCTTGCAGAATATTTGTGGAACCTACCTAGAGAAACACTACTTTATGGTACCCTGGGTAGAGGCTAGCATTTTATTTTTTTGTATTAACTTTTTAAGGTATGATAATAAACTCAAAGAGAGTTGTAGAATTATGAGTATATAGCTCAATAGATTTTCATAAAGTGAAACGCCCCATTCAGATCAATAAAAAGAACACCTATAGCATACCGGAAGTACCTCTTTACCTATCCCTCTAAGTACTACCCCCAATACAGGTAACAACTATCCTGACTTATAACTAAGAGATTACTTTCAACTGTTTGTTATATTTGTATAAATGGAATCATTTAGTATGTGCTTTTTGTTTCTAGCTTCTTTGTTTTATGTTATGTTCTTTTAAGCTCCTCCGTAGTGTTACATATAACAAAAGCTCCTTCCTTTTTATGGCCACATAGTATTTCATTCTTGTCTATACCATAATTATATATTCATTCTGTTGATGGACATTTGAGTTATACAGACAAGGCTACTATGAAGATTATTGTATATGTTTTTTATTGTATATGTGCACTCTTTTTAGTTGGGTATATACCTTGGAGTAGAGCCATGGGATATGCATAAGTCAGATTAGACTCCAAAAACATCTATGAGAATGCCAGTTGCTTTACAACTTTGGCAACACTTGGCATTGTCGGTCTTTTTGACATCATCTAGTCTCATGGTACATTCCCCAGATAGTTGATGCTTATTGACCATGGCAATATCTTTTCTTGTGTGTGTGCGTATGTGTGTGTTCACGTGTGCATGCGTGTACTGCCTGTTTGGATCTCGTCCACTTCAAATTTCATTTTTTGCCTTCTTTTTTCCTTATTGATTAGTAGGAGTTATTTATGTGTTTTGTATGTGAGTCTTTTTTCAATTATACATACTGCTAATGTATTTTCCCCTTTTGTATATTGGCTTTTCACTTTGTTAATGGTGTCTTTTCTTAAACAGGAGCTCTTAATTTTAATAAGTAAAATTGATCAATTAGTCTAGTATCCTTTGACCTGAGTAGTGACCAGAGCAATATATTATTTCCCTAGTGTCTTTATGAAGTTATTAATGAATAGCTACTTTGCCCAGTTTAATTGATAACTTACAGCCCATTATCTCATTTATCAAACTTAGGACTTTTCCCCATAAATGTCTTTTCTCATTTTTACCCACTTCAAAGCCCTAATACTTTTTATTAGACCCTTCTCATAACCTTACTTGATTTTCTAACAATTTGCCTTGCATAATAAAATGATTCACTACCCAGATGGTTCTATAAAAAATGTGACAGTTTCTCTGGACATTTCCCCTTTCATGACAGTTACAAATATCATAAATATAATTTTGTCTGGGACCATTTTTTGTGGGACTACGTTACCCCTCTCCTTCATTCCGAGTGTCGTATTTATTCACTTACTCAACAAATACTTATAGAGTGACTACTGTAGGTTAAATACTGTACAAAACACTGCTATATAATAGTAAGTAAAATGGGGCACAGCACTTACCTCATGGAGTTTACAGTCTAGAGGGAGAGATAAGCATGACATCAATAATAACACACATTTATGTGAAGTTATAATTGGGGCAAGAACTATAAAGGAAAGGTGCGATGGTCAGGGTGGCCATTTTTCCAGGGAAGTATGTCAAAGGCTTTGCTCTTCCTTGTGGATCAGGAACAGGAATGTTGACAAGATACTGATTCACGATTCCCAGGAGTTTGAGTATGAGGAATTATTTCGACTCAGTGGTTTTAGTGGATGACAGCATGGTAGGTGGCTTGTGGTCGGCTTAAGTGGGAAAGCGTGACAGCAGTAGCCAAAGAAAATCCGTGTGTCACCTTTGAAATATATGCTACAAATTGACAGTCTTCAGTCTGTGGGGTAAAGGTTCATTTTGAAGTAATTCCTCTTCTAAAACATTTATATTGTTTCTTCCATTTGATTGGATAAAAAGTGTTTCATGAATATTCAAGAGGTATCTATCCTGATCTGGACATGCTGGCAGGAAGCCTGGATCCCTTGTCATTCTACCCATATCTCTTCTAAAATATGTGAGGTTTTCTTTTTTGTTGTTATCAGTTTTGTTTATGTATGTGTGTGAAAACATTTCCAGCAATGGAGATTTTGTAACTTCCTAACTTTATTAGTTTTGGCTCTTCTTAGATGCTACCAGTGCTTCAATTTACTTAACCTAAGAGAAGCTCCCTAATTATTTTCATACAGGAATGCCTGTAGGAGAGAATCTGCTCATATCTTGACAAAGACAGTCTTTTTTCTTTTTCTTTGGATATTTTCATCTGCATTTTTCATGGACAAATAATATAGGATTGTCCAATGGATTACAGAGCAGTCTTCATTTCAATATAGTTATTTTCAGCTTTTATCCAGTGTTTAACTGTCTTGTGTCATGGAGGTATGCTAATTGTTTATTCCAAGTGATTTACTGTGGAGTTCTATTTCTTATAGCATGGTGGAATGAGCTATAAGACCTGCAATATATTTTAAAATAATAAATTATATTTCTCTTTATTATTAAAAAGTACTATATATATATTTTATAGGTAAGAGTGATAAAATAACAAAAAATTTTAAATTATCTTTTAGAAATTTGGTGTATATTTTTATAGTCATTTATTTTTCTATAAGGTTATATTTATTTATAGAAATGATATCATGCTCTATAAGCTGCTCTTTCATTGGCTTTTGTCATATAACACTAGGTAATAAATATCTTTCTCTGTCATTGACATAGCCATAAATTAACAAAATTAATGACTATTACATTTTCATTCATTTCATGTGTCATAGTGTATTTAACCTTAGTTTCTTAATGTTATTGAACCATACAACAATATTTAAAAGTTAAATGTGTGTCTAGAAGGCCAAAGGAACATGTAATGCAAATTTGGATAAAAGATATAATAGCAAAAATGATCACACCAGTGAATCAGAGAGCATTTTTTCATAAATAGTAGAAGAAAAATAATTAGAGAAGCTGAGTCATGTTTATTGTACTAGAAACAAAAATGAACCAAATATTTTAAATATACTGAAATTATCATAAAATTAGATGTGTATAAAAAGATCATATCAATGACATACGTCAAGGAAATCGGAAGATGCGGTTTATGTGTCAGTGCACAGATAAAAAAGCATATATTTTGTTTGAATTATTACAGATTTTACTGATAATCACCAATAATATGCATCTTTTTTTTTCATACATGGAAATCATCCAATTGCAATGATTCCTTCAGTCACACATTCAGCAATTATTTATGGAGGACCTGATATCTGGCGATCTCTCTCACAATCTAAGGGTCCAGCCGTGAACCAAACTGACAAAATCTTTCCTTTTACCAACTCACAAACTGCTATAAAGGGCAGAAATAAATATATAATTACACATCCAAGTGTAGTGGCTTGAATCATTTACCCTTCCCACACTTTCCTACTTCACATTGGCACAAATAAGACCAAGAGCCCAGAAAGAGCTAAAAGGAATGAATCTTGTTGCCCTGATGAGGAGTTCTTATCATCCTGAAATCACACTGCCTTAAATGTTAAACCACAGAGTGGTTCTCCTTCTCCTTTCTTTCTTGCTGCACAGTAGAATCCAAAGTCAGCCTCCTTCTCTTATCCTCTATCAGCTATCGGGCTGGGGCCAAGAACTCCAGAGGCCACAAGGAAGGGGGGAAATAAAGAAGGTTCAAAGCAAAAAAGTTTCCCTATTGCCTGGAGAGACACACTGGATTTATCTATCTATGAATCTATGTGGTTGGTTTTTTAATTTGAAAACATAAATACCCATGCATATTTAAAACCTTTTGATAACAACTTTCTCCCATTTACTTGGAGAATTAGGTTAAATGAGATAAAAATCAACTCTTTCAGAACACTTGAGGGCTTTTAGTGCATTATAACCAGAGAATCCACTAACATAATTGTGCAGTTAGCGATATGAATATATACCCAATATACTGTGTGTGAGAAAATGTCTCTGTGTGTCCCTGTGTGCATTTTATGGTCATGCTTATGCCCTGCTTCATCTAAGAAGACCCTGAAACAATGTATCTTAGCTGTATATCACAATCAGTAGTTTTTATGAGTAGTTTTTAAAAATTCTCATTTCTGGGTTCCACTTCCAAAGAACCTGATCTGATAGGTCGGGAATATGGTCTGTGCATTGGGAATTTTTAAAACTTCCTAGATTACTCTGATGTCTGTCCAAGGTTAAAAATTGCCAGTCTAAAACAAAATGGTTGCTTCTTAATAAAGAGAAATAAAAATCTATCTCCCTTTCTTATTACATGTACTGTAAATATAAGCATTACATTTGGGGCTTAAATCCCATGGATTAACTATTATTTTCTCTTGTTGTTTCATTCTCCTCTAATACAAATGTCTGAGATAGAGCTGTCCCAAAACTCTCCCTAAATTCTACCTCTCTACTCACCATTTCTTGCCTTTGATGTGTATCCCTCGTTCACGTGATCTATGCAGGGAACTTCATGTCCCTCTGAGATGTTCTTCCCTGCTTACAGCTTTATATTATAGGAGAGATTGACATAAGCATCATTAAGATAACAATTCTATTGCCACAAAGACTGCCTTCTATTGAATTTATATTCTTAGGACTATGCTTCTTATGGTGAATATGTATAAATCTTATTTCAAAATACAGATGAAATTACAAGAGGGCACCTATGTAAATTATGTAGAGCTACCTGACTTAAGGTGAGGAAATAAACACTTTCCATTTACCCTGTGACATTTTTATACAAAATTTGAAAAATTGCAAATTGTTAAGCTTCAATTAGCACACTTTTTACTAATAAGAGAAATCAAGGAAATATGATGTGGGGACTAGAGTTTAAGCTGAACATGGGAAATACGATTTCAGTTTCAATCTGAGCATACCTGAACTTAATCAGTAACTTAAAATACAAGTTACAGTGAGAGTTAGACTTAGGTAATTCCATGTGTCACTTAGATTTTTCCTCTAAAATACTCACCACATTTAAATTGGACATTAATACTTAAATATTTACATTTCCAAATGACCTACTTTCTGAAACTTGGAACACAACATCAAGTTTAATTTGTAATGGGAATCATTCATCTTTCCATTTTTTTCAAATATTTATTGAATGACTACTTTAGGTTAGACAACTGCCAGCAATTATATACTAAATTGAGATTGGATTCTCTTATGGAACACATAGTCTAGTGAGGGATACAAGTAATTAAAATGTAAGTAAATAAATACAAAATTATAAATTGAGGTCAATATAATGAAGACAATGGAAAAATGTGTTATAATGGCAAATAAAGGGTGAAGAATAAGCTATTTTAGAGTTTTGCAGATTAAGAAACCAGGTTGGCAAGGGGATAGGATTAGCATTCTTAGTATTGAAAACAATATGTGCTGAAAGGCACCGGACATGAGAGAACTTGGAATGTTCAAGTTTGCATAGCTGGAGTTCATTGAACTGCTGATGAATGAGGTACACGATGGTATTGAAAGGTAAATGTGACCTTGAAGAATAGGGTAACTGTAGTTTTTATTTAAATATAATGGGAAACCATTATAAGCATGATTCAATTCCTATTTTGAAAACATCATTATGTCTGTCTGTGGAAAACAATTATGTTTAAGGCAAATATAAAATTAGATGAACTAATTGGTTGTGACAGTAGTCTGTGTGAGAGATGAAGGTAGCCTAGATTATGAAAAGGGAAGAACATTTTGATTCGGATTCATTTTAAAAATTATTGGAGGTAGAACTAACAAATCATGGCAATGGACTGGATGAAGATTCTTGGAACAGGGAATCTGGGTTGAGCAACTGGGTATATGCTGCAAGGATTACCAAGATGGAAAAAACAAGTAGAAAACAGATTTTATTGCCCTTGTTATTATTATTTCACTAGGACTTGTGGAACTTTAACTGCATTGTATATACATTAAGTCTGAGATTCCTATAAGCCAATTATACTTAGATGTCAAGGTATAGCAATATAACTCCTGTATACAGAGGAGAGACAGGAATAATATCAATTCAGTCAACATCAGATGAGGGACTTTCAAAAACTTTTGTTATGGATTAAAATGTACACAGAGGGAGTTCCCTGGTGGTGTAGTGGCTAAGGCTTTGGCGCTGTCAACACTGTGGCCTGGGTTTGATTCCCAGCCAGGGAGCTACCCACATAAAACAAGAAAATAAAATAAAATAAAATAAAATAAAATAGAATAAAATGTACACAGAGGTAGAGACCAGTACATTGAACCCCCATGTGCCATTCTCCCAGCTTCAACATTCAACTCATGACCAGTTCTGTTTCAACCGTAATCATCGATTTTCTGCTCTCCTCCTCCCCACCCCCACCACTACTAACACTACTGGGTTATTTTGAAACAACACGACGTAATTTTCATCATTAATTGTTCATTATGGATTTCCAGAAGTTGAGAACTCTATAAAAATACAATTATAGTATCCTTATCACAGCTAAAATAACAGAAATGTCTTAATATTATCATATATTCAGTGTTTCACCTTCCTTGACTATCTGTAAATAATTTGTTACAGATTATTTTTAATCAAGATCTAAATAAGGTGTATACCTTATAATAAGTTGATTTTTTTCTCTTAAGTTTTTTTCCCTTTTTTGTCTCTCTTTTTTCCTTGGCAATTTACTTGTTAATTAACTAAATCTGTGGTTTTATAGAGATTCTCATAATCTGTATTGCATCCCCATGGTGTCATTTGCCCATGCAATTTTTCCTTCCCCATTATTTCTTGTAAATTAATAATTAGATCTATTGTTTCTTACCAGACTCACATTTGTTTTGTTTTGTTTTGGTCCAGACTATTTCATGGGTGGTGGTATGTCGTTCTATCAAGAGGCACAATGTATCTGGTTGCCTTGCTTTTTCTGATGTTAGCAGCCATTGGTGATCATTGCTTAGATCCATTATTTCTTTTAATGGTGTAAAAAGCCTCTTTGGTTTGGTTTTTGGGTAATTCAGAAAATAATTTCCTGCCTTATATCTGGAATCAACCATTTCTCTGAGGAATCCCAGTTCCTTTTAGTAGAAAATGGTAGTTAGAGTATACAATCTGGGGACTCATTATTACTAAGTGGGTCCCTGTGGATATATAATAGCTTAGGAGATACATCTCACATTCATATGGATATTTTTCTTCTAAATTTCAGAATTACCAGGCTTTTACTCTACCTCTTCAATTTTGCATGGTGATCGTGTCATCAGAAAAGATGAGTGAGAGTGTGGAGAGGACTCAGAACCTGAGTCCTATGAAAATAGATATTTAGAGGATGGAAAAGAGGAAAAAGAACCAACAAAGCTGGTAGAGGGGAGCAAATGGGTGTGGTGCCCTGAAAGCAAGGGTAAGATAATGCTATAAGGAGGAGGAAGCAATTGCATTGGATAATCCTGAGGAGTTAAATGATATGATATGAGATTGTGTGAATTTTATTTGGCAAAAAGGAAACAATTCTTGCAGTGGAATGATAGGGACAGAACCCTGTCAGGGTGGGTTGATAAGTAGCTGGGAGATGAGAAAATAAATACAGTATGAATAGGAATATGTCCTAATTCTGAAAGATGAAAATGAAGTGGCCATGTATAAGCTGCTCTGCTTCACAAGTATCTCTTAATTAATAAAAATCTAGGTCTAGGTCAGGGCAAGTTCTTTCTTGCAGAGATCTGACAGAGGGGGAATGAGGCATCCATGCTTACAAAATAAAAATTAATAGAGTTCAACATGGTTTTCTTTTACATTTCTGGATACCTCAATATACTTAATTATTAAGTGTATAAAAATGTATTCAAACAGCGGTTTTGTTTTTTTTGACAAATCTGTTTCATAAACCAAGAGAATTTCCATCTTCACTGAACTGTAGAGGTCTATAAGAATCATAAATCACTGATGTCTTATCACTGGTCCCATCACTCACTATCATTTCTTTACAGCCCCAGATTTCTCTTTCTTCTAACTGATTATTCCACCATTCAGAATATAAGAAGATTCATAGGGTAGAGAAAATAAACTGTCCAAACTTTCTGTCATTTCCATGTGTTGTAATAGCTTCACCTAAAGTAATTACCTAGGCCATGTATTCTCAGCCTCACTGGCTTGGCCAGATGGTGTGTTCTTCCCCTCTACAGACCGTTAGTTTATTTTAGCAAACCCTTGAGACTGCTTTAACATCCCATAAATGAAGTGGATGAAGGCCAGGTTCTTTCTAGGTTAATGACTTTGAGATCAGTATTTTTGAAACCTAAGCACTGTTTCAGCAAAGGAAAAAATCAACAGATGGGAGAGAGGGTCACTCTCAGTGATGATGATGGCGGTAAAACAGCTTACATAGGGAAAAGCACAGACTGCGTGGCAGAGCTTGGTCCTTGCCCATAGTTATGGGATAATAGATGCAAACACAAAACAGGTTTGCCTGGTGCTTCATAGCGTCTTCAGGAGTGGAGATAAGTAGTAAAAGGACAACAATTATTTTTATGCTTTTTTTGGTTTGGCAACGTTTTATTTCTTACCTGGACTTCTTTTTCCAGAATTGTAAGGCCTGTCTTTGAAATGAAGGGGGAACCTGTTATGGATTAACTTTTATTTTATAATGTACAGTCTATAGCAAATAATTTTAATTTGGGGGTAGAATAGTAAGCTTTTGAGTTAAAGAAGGCTTTGAATAAATTAACCCAGTGTAGCTACTCAAATTTAGCAAATCATTTCTCTGGAGGGACAATTGTTTTCAATAACTATGATTATAAATAGTTTACCTAGAAACAGTACCTGCAAAGACATGTGTGTTTGTTTGACAAAGCAATTCTAGAAAGGGAACAAAGGTGGGTTTTAAAGAAGGGAAAATATGAAGGATTAATAGTTTACTTTGAATCATATTTCTTTTCTTCACACAGGGGCAGGGGCAATAAGAACCCCCACCCCCTGCACTAACTCTCCCTTCTTCAAGTTTGCTCTGTCTCTTTTGTTTTGATTTTGTTATTCCCCTAGGGTTTCATCTTTCCACCAGCATGTACAACAAACATCAAATTGAAACACCTTAGGCAGGGGGTGGAGGAGTTGAGTATGGCTAAGGACCACTAATAACTATGATTTTTGTGGGGGAAAATATCTTTCCTTCAAGCTCTGTATTTATTTTTGAACTTAATATCCCGGCTCCTAAATTATCTGCATTTGCTGATTCATCTGTAACTGATCTGAAAGAAGTATTGTACTGAAGAGACCAGAAATATAGGTTAAATGTCATGAAGAATGGCCTTCAAAAATTGCAACACATAATTATAAATGCCTTTCTTATTGGCTAAAATCTTGAGGCATGTGTACACTGGAAGCTAAACAGATTCTCAGAAATTTTGGACCTCAGAGATGGCTGACAATGCCAGTTTTACTTCTACTATAGGGTAGATGGAAGCATTATGGGGAGAGTGGACCATTTCATTCCTAAATATGAGGTCATATATGCAAACTACCATTCCATCACTTTAAAACAAAATGATTTGGCTGGAAAGATGGCATAAGTTGGAAAATGCTGAAGTTGTACAAATTGTACTATAGCTTTGAGTCGCTCAACATGTTTTGTTTTTTGTTTTGTTTGTAAGAAATGATCTTATCCACTTGGAAAATGTACTTCCTTCTTGATTTCCATTCATCTATTTAAATATTTAAATGTAAAAGCACTTAGCTCCCATTTGCCAAAATGATCCATGTCCTAACACAACAGATACCTGCACTGATGAAAGTAAGAATTGGGTCTGGAAAGAATAAGGGAATATGACTTTATACTATCTTATTTAAAAATGTGTCTTTTATAAAAATTAGAGGAGGCTAGCACCAATAGTTCTTTAGCTCTCAATCATGCCTATCACAAAGTTCAGCTGACCACCACACAAAAATAAAAACCTTCCTAAATTCATAATAAAGAGCTGAAAGCATAGGAAGAGAATCAGTGGCCAATAGTCAATATTCCGGGCATTTTCTCGCCTGTCTCTGTGTAATTTCAGTATATGTTATATTATCAAACATATTGCCTTTCTGCCCATTTCTAATTGTCTTGAGGAAAATAGTCTCAAAGTCTCCTTTAAGCTTACAAGTCAATCATTTTTTTTTTTCATTATCATAAGAAGAAAACATTGCCATGTTTTGCCTTTGGGTCAGTTTCTATCATTTGGAGAAAAACAAAAAAAGAACTATAGGTAAGAGCTGTGCATTCTCTTTCTGAAAGTGTTTCAAAAGTGTTTCTGAGTTTAGAAACACTTCTAACTCCTATTTGTAAAGTTCTCCATCTTTCCGGTGGAGTCACTGTCTAATCATGTTGGATCCCATCTGTTTACATTAGAAATAAGCAGGCTAAGCAGAAAATGGAGAAAAAAAATCAGAGGGGGAAACAGCCTTAAAAACGTGTAACAAATGCTTGGAAAGCACATATCTATACACATATTTTAGCAGTTTCCTGGAAACAATGGAAATCCCTCCTCTTCTTGAAAAACCTCCCTTCCTCCCTCTACTCTCCAATTCTCATCCAAAAATCCAGCGTTTTAGCAGTGATAACGTTCTGGGAATGAAACAAAATGTGTTTCAGAGGCAGCATGGGAGGCTGAGAGCCGTGAACATATGTGCAGTGTAGTGTAGTACTAAAATATAGGCCTTTTTAATTAGACCCCAAAACTGCTTTTTTAACACTATTTTTATTAAGTTAGAGAATTGTATGGTTTTCTGTCATATAGATTCATGCTACCACCGAGCTTTCTTTTTAATTAATGCACAAATACAGGATACATAATGGGTTGCCCGGCAATGGCACATTTATCCTCACTAATGAGGATACAGTATGAGGATGCTCACTTCTTGCCTAAGGCGATGCTGTTTTCAGTTCTTCATCCTGTAATTGCAGGATTAAATAGTTTACACTGGCTTTGTGATTGGAAAAAGGAGAAACACATTTTAGGAGGTTAAAAATCCACTTGGATATGGAATAGTTGCAGTTTCCTGTTAGTGCTAACGTGATAAAATATTCTGGACGTAGGATTTCTGTCTTGCCGCCATACACCCCCAACACATCACCAATTCCCAGAATAAAATTCTCTGGTTGGGAAGAATTAAATAATAAGAGTTCAAGCCAGTGTATGGTTGGGAAGAATGAAATAGTAAGCCAGTCTAACTGACCAAGAAAAAAATACTGAGTCAGGTACCTGCAAAGGAGTTGAGAGAAGTGCACCTTAATGGTAAACAAATGTCTGGACAGGGCAAACGCCGGCTAGCTCATCAGGCCTTGAGACATAATAAAGCATCTCTCTTAGGTACTTGGCTCAGTATAAAACTGAGCAAGAAAAAAACCATGCTGTCAGGTTCTGCACCAATAAATGAATGAGATAGAACAGATATAAATAACTGAAATATAAGGTAGACCGAGGTTAGCCAAGAGAGTGTTAAACTATTAAGGATGGAGAAAGCTTCTTGGAGGAAGTGGGAAGTCAAACTGGTAAAGAAGTTTAGCAAGACATTTCAAAACTGGGCTCCTGGTATTAAAGAGAGATTTAATTTATTATTAAGGTGGTTGTGGTTTAACATCTTTTTTTCCGTCCCCTGTCTTTGTGTAGCTGGTGTGATACAGAACAGGGAAGGAAGGAATTACTCAGTAAGAAACCGGAGAGGGAGAAACTCAGGCATCTGAAAAGTTCAATGGCAAACTAACGGTTGAAAATGGAAATTAGTACAGGGATCTAGTAGTTTGCAAAAAAAGAGGAAAATGACCAACATCTCACTTCTAATATTCCTCGTTCCATGAACCTTAGTATAGGGGTGTCATACATTCCTTTCATTCTGCACACATAGAAATTTCAGTTGGGACCAAAATAAAACAAACAAAAAATGTTTGCCATTGATATATAAAATATAAAATTGGCCTATTTCTAGATGGAAAGATGCATGATGTAAATTGCTTATTGATGTGATTATAAATTCTAATGTTAGAATTCATATAATAAATAATTTGCATGAATTTGTATTAATATGTGTTTGGTTTTGGTTTTTAAATAGTGATAATAGACACGGGTTACATAGAGAAAATTTTATTCTTATAAAGAAACTGGACCTAAATTGATTTGTACAATATCTGCTATTAAACCTATCAATACTGCACACCGACAAGAACACATTATTAGAAGACAAGAAGCCTGTGTTACAGTCCTGGTTTTGCCCATTACGAACACCATATCTTTAGAGAAAATACCCAAACTTTTGTCTGAAAAATCAAGCATAATAGCTATGCTTACTTTTTGTAGCAATTTTTGAGGGTTTATACAGGTGTTTTATATTGAGGTTCCTTAAAGATTTGCACATTAATATTCAGTTAAATAGAATCTTGTGAATAGGTGCTTTGAGATGTTAAATTTGAAATGTTAAATTAATAACAAGCTAAAATAAGCTCCTTATAACTCAGCAGTCTAATCTCTTTACAAAGCAAGGGACCTAATGTTCAAGAATTTCAAGGTAGCGAGGTTTTCACTCACCTTTGTTTCTTGCTGTAGTTAGTTTCATTGCTTTAACTTATCTAATGCAAAGAAAACTACTGGGGTTTCCAACAGTCATCTGTATTAAAGCCATGTAAGTCAAACTTGATCCATTGAAAGCTTCTTGGAAATTAAATTATTTCAAACGGGTATGTGGGGCCAAATATGGTCAGTGTAGTTGATCATTTGATTCTGAAAAATCTTCAGAAATATCACAGCTAATCACCTTGTATCGTAAACACATAAATCTAGCCAGTTTAACCTATATCTGATTTATCAGTTTCCTGATCAGCATTGTTTTATTTTGGAACTGCATTTCCAGAGGTTCTTTCTAAAGGAACTTAATGGAACATTTGCTTATTTTGAATTAAGTCAAGCATTCTCTGAGAGGAAAAAAGTTCAGATAATGTGGTAATTTTTAGCTAAACTTGCTTTAGTTCATCTTCCCTTAAAAGGCAATTAAATTGCTCTCAAAAATACCTATATAATTTTTATTTTGATGCTATGTTTTCATTAAAGCTTCCTACAAATTGTTATTACTTAGGAATTGTATGTCAGAATCTTGCTGAAAGAGTTTTTAGCTTCTTGTTACTAAATAAAAATTAAAATACACATATTCTACTTTAATCATGTGTGTATTCAGGTTATTCTCAGCAAATCATTTTTTTTTCCTTCAAAAACTCTCAAGTTATGCAAATATTATGTTTGTTGAGGTAGCTGATTTAAAAAAAAAAGGAGTCAGGTAAAGAGGAGAAAAAATTTTGGAAAAGCATCTCACATAACCAAAGAGAGAGGAAATAGCTAGGCTTTAGACAAAAACCAGAGTAAGAACAGGAGAGCTCACAGGAGCCCCAGGCCTGCTCTGATCTCAGTTTGGGCTTCCATGGCCTTTTCTATCTTTGCTTCTCTCTTCAATGTTTCCCCCTCTCTAGATAAAATTTTTATCAATGTATAAAAGGCGTAAGTATACAGTTCAATGAATTTTCACAAAATGAATTCACCAGTGAAATAATCACCCAGATTAATAACTAGAATCATACTCATGTCAGAAGATCCCTTTACGCCTCCCACTCATTAGCTGTCTCCACCCAATGGTGAATGTCTATCATAAATTAGTTCTCCCCATTTTTGAACTTCATGTAAATGGAACTATACAATACATAATCTTTTATGTCTGGCCTCTGTCACACAGTATTATTTTTTGTGGGTTATAATGTTATTTCTCATTTCATTTCTTTCCATTGCCTTTGTGAAAAATTGCCTTAATTTATCCATTGTACTGTGGTTGGAAATTCAGCTTGTTTTCATATCTGGCTATGTAAAAAAGTGCTTCTGTGTATGTATTTTAAATTGACTATGGTGCACATATTTGTGTATTTCTGCTAAATGTATACCTGGGAGTAGAAATCCTAGGTCATAGGTTATGTGCATATTCAACTTCAGTAGATAACGCGAGACAGATTTCCAAAGTGGATATACAAACAATATGTGGCTTCTTCAGTTGCTCCACACTCTCACACTGCAATAGGTAAATGTAAATTAAAACAACAATAAGATGTTAAGATAATATAAAATTATATTATATTATGGTAGTATACATTCAGAGTAAAAGTAAGAGTATATTAATGACACTTTTCAAATCTAGAATTTCTCCTATGATTCCTTTTATATAGATTCCTTTTCTCAGCAGAAAGTCCATCTTCTCATCAATTTTCTGGGCCCTTAGTTACAGTTATATTAAAGTCTATGTGAGATAACCCTAATGACTAGATCATCTGTGTAAGTGTTTCTATTATCTGCTTTTCCCTTTGGTCCTATCTCTTGGTATGCTTTATAAATTTTAATTGAAGACTAGATTTAGAAAAAAAAATTGAGAGGCTTTGGAAATCCAAGAGAGGATTTTCTTTAGCTTCTTGCAGAATGTTAGAGTAAGAGTTGGCCAATTTTATCCAGTCTTCCCCTGAATTGATTTGGGACCAGATTTTAACCCTTTTAAGGATGGATCTATCTAGTTGATCAGATGTCCCAACTAAAGGATGACTTGTTTACTGGGTCTTTTGTCTTTGGTAGGCTCTTAGGTTCCAGCACAGTGCGTTAATATTGATAACTATACTTAGGTTTTGGTCCTTTCAGCAACTGTTTTCTGTCTGATTCCTCAGACTTTCAGTCCTTTGCATTTACAAATGACAAATGCTTCCTGGGAAATCAGCTCGGACTGTCAGGTTTACTTCTCTGTGTTTCCCTTCTTTTCAGAATATTGGCCCCTTAGCCTTGAGCTACCTTGCCAGCCCTGAATGTCAAAATCTTTCTCCCCAGGTCCATGAGACTCCTGGAGGCTATATTCAGCTTCTATACCCTTTAGTCAACTCTTTCTGCTTGATTTATTAATGTGTCAGGCAATACTACTTATGAGTCAACAAATGGATTGAGGCAGAAAGGAATGTGGAATGTCATGTTTACCTTAATGAGATTTTCTTCTTCCAGAGATGTTTACCCATCAAGCATTGGCTGTTTTGATAACTCAATAATATTTCAAAGAGACTACTATTATATTTCTTCCAGTTTCTGCAGATGTCTTTATTATAAAGATTTATGTGTAATAAATTAATCCACCATCATCAGAAGAAGCAGAATTTCTCTCTTTAATTATCTCTTCCACTGTATGCCAACATTTTCTGCTTCTCTCAGTTTAGACTGACATTGGCATCTCCGGAGCCTGATGACTCAACAAGTCCAATACTCAACAGACATTGAAGGAAGTTTTGTGTCATTTCCAAATTTTTCAAGATGAATTAACTAGGTTGACCATTATAACTGACCCTGGGAGTTGTGGGTGTGTCAGGGGTGTCATTTGAACTATTCTCTAAAAAGTGATAGCAGGGTTTGAAGAAGGAAAATATGAGAATACTACTATTCAAATAAAAACAGACTCAGAGAAATGAGGCAGATAGCATTGTAAACACTTGGCCTAAAGTCTGAAGTTGCAATTTCCTTAGGGATTTTTGTTTTTTCTTTTTGTTTGTTTTTGGATTTGTTTTTTAAAGGAAGGAACTACCCATATTGTCTTTTCAAATTACAATAGTCAAAAAACAATATGTATGTGCTTACTTTAGTTTTAGTTGTATTTTTGCAGTACATTCAAAACATCCTAATACATAAATCTTAACCTCTAGGTTGATAAAATTATCTGGCATGAAACAAGGTGAGAATATAACAATTTTTAATTCCTTTCACATTTGTATTGCTCAGTTCTGTTGATCCTCTTTAGTAGGTCCTTGACCTTATTCACACAGCAATGGCTTAGTTTGTAGTGTTTTGATTTCCTTTGCATTTCCAACTATTAAACATTCACCTTAAGAAGTTAGACTCTATTAGGTAGCCTTCTAATATTTTCTGAAGAACGTCATCTCTCTGTTATGCCCATGTCATCATGCCCATGCAGCTCTACATTAGTTTGCACTGGGTTCCCTAATACATATCCTACTTTCATGTAAGAATAGGTGGGGCCTTTCAAATCCTGCTCAGCTAAAAGAATCCCTTCTTATATGGCTCCACTTGGAAAACAGAGAATCCTTCATTGAAAACAGAGAATCATCATAACACTATGAAACATCTCACCCCCAAGCAACTCAGAATCTGCTTGTGGTTAATTACGTATCCTTCCATATTGAATAGTTTCACGTTGTTTACATTCTAGCTTAAATCCTTTCTTGAAGTAGACCATTCTAAAGAGAATGTCAGTAATATATGACCCTGGTAGCACACATTTCTTTATTCATTGAACAAATATTTATTGGGTAAATCTTATGTATCGGCCTTATTCTAAGCACTGACCACAGAACAGTGAAAAAGATAAACAAGTTTCCTCCCCTCAGAAAGTTTACATTCTAGTAGTGGAAAACAAAAAGTAATGACAATTAAATTAAAAAAAATAAGAAAATACATTTGAATAATTTTTCAAGTAATAATGAGAGCTATGAAGAAAATAAAATAGCATAAAAGAAAGTGAAATTATGGAATAATGTTAAATATGGTAGGAAAGATAGAATGCTTTGAGGAAGTGATATTTGATCAGAAACTCAAAAGATTAGGTATCATCCTTGCAGAAATCTAAAACAGTGACCCAGGTGGAAGTAAAAGCAAATGACAGTTGTCTAACCAGCCTTCAATGCTAACCAGCCTGCAATGGCCCCTTCCTCTCACTACTTATGCCATTGACCTGCAAGAATGAATAGTGTCAACTTGTGCAACCAATATGGCAATGCAGAAATAATGGTGTGTGACTTTTGAAACTAGGTCATAAAGAACATTAAGGCTTCCATATTGCTCTCTGGGACCACTTATTCTTGGGGAAGCCAGTTGCCATGTTGTGAGGACACTCAAGCAAACATATGGCTAGGACTATGTGGTAAAGAACTAAGAATCCTGCCAAGAGCCAGTGAGAAGCATAGGCCTCCTGCCAACAGCCATGTGAATTAGCCAGAGTCAAAATGAATTGTCCAGCACCAGGTAAGCCTCCAAATGACTGTAGCAGATCACATCTTGACAGCATTTTTATGAGAGACCTCAAGCAAGAATGTATCAGCTAAGTTCCTATCAACTTCTTGAACCACAGAAAATGAGAAATAATAAATGTTTGCTTTTTTAAACTACTAAGTTTGGGATAATTTGTAACAGCAATAGAAAAGTCATATAGAATTTAGTAACAAAAATGGAGTGCTGCTATAACAAATACCTAAATATGGGTCTGGCACAAATAATGCTCCTTTTTTATGAGCTGGTAATCTATACCAAATCTTTTATTACAAAATCATAAGCATGTAATTGTGTAATATAACAGTATCACCCTCAAGCACACTATAGGTGGCATTTTAGATGAAATATTCAAATTGCTGTCCATCTCATGCAAGACATTCACATACAGGTTACAATATTTCTTCTGCCAGGCCCTGTATGTGGGATTGGCTCTGAATCCAGGCAGTAAGAAGAAGATGGATGGACTTTGAGGAGACGAGAGTGAAAACCTAAAGTGCCTTGAACAGAGTGTTGGTAGAAGCCTGGTGGCTTTTCAGAGGCAGACAGTGAGGGCTTAAAGTGGAATGCAGGAAAAGGGATCTTTATTATATTTTGGTAGAAATTTTGGCAACACTATTACCCATAGCCACATGGAAACTAGAAAATGTGGTAAATGGATCAAGTGATCTAGCTAGGGAGATTTCCAAACATCCTCTAGATTATAGTAAAATGAAAGAAATAAGAGATAACTTAAAGGAAAAATTGACAAACAGAAAAAGAGCCTGAACTTGCTGGTTTTGAAAATTCCATGCCTTGTCTAGATGACAAACAATGCTAAAATTAAAAAATGGTTTCCAGGAAAAGATCAAACCCAAGGCCATGCTGGGAAAACATGGTCTAAAGATAAAGTGGCAGCAAAAAACATTTACCAAGACTTTATAAAGCGCTAATGTGGCACCTCAGAGAGCCTTCAGTAAAACAATACAGTTTTGTAGAAACAGTCTCTAGGAAAGGCCATGGTAGAGAAGGTATTATCTTAAAGAAATTTCTGTATATGGCTTTTACCTAAAGAATTGAACTCCAGAGGGAGGGCAAGAGGACAACTGGAGAGTAGATCCCTAAAGCCTCTCCCAGAAAACACAATTGAACAGCTGTCCAGGAGCCAAGAAAGAGGACCCTGAGTGACACAACGACAGCTGAGAAATCCACACATCACGAGTAAACACTTGAAGGTTGGAAAGAAGGGGATGAGCAGGAAAGAGGGGAGGGAGCAGAGACAGATCACAACAGGTCCCGATTGCTGCTTACTATCTGGGAGCAGCACAGTGCACGGGAGTGGGAAGGCCAAGAGGCAACAAGAGTAAAAGCCAGCAAAGTGGCAGAACAATGGGAGACCGTGGGGGAGCTGGGACTAGAGTGGAATGTTGGGGACAGAGCTTGGGAGCCAGCCTCTGGAACTATTGAGTGGCAGGAGGGCTGAGCGAGGACTCTGAATGGGTGCAGGCCGAGGTGGATCCTGAGAGACACCACCTTGGCTCCCAGCACCCTCGCGACCCACAGTGAGGGCGCGCATGGCTCCTGCGTGGGGCTGCGGTTCCTGTTCCCAGCCTGCTGCAGAGGCAGCTGGCTGCCTTCATACTGCCTGAGGTCAGGCCCACAGCTTTGGACTTGTGGTGCATGTGCCTGCATGCACACCCCTGGGGCCTACAAGCAGTGCGAGCCTGCAGACTCCACCCCAATGGCTAGTTGCTGGAGCATGCCCGGGAAGAAAGGTGGATTTGATAGCATTCACCCCAGCCAGCAAGGGCAGCCTTGGCCACATCACCCAGCTTCCCCAGCAAAGGGCAGGAGGTGGAGCTGCCCCAGCGTGCTTTTCGTTGGCCTCTCCCCTCTCCCACAGCCTTCCCAACCAACTAACTAACTGCAGGAAACGGATGGACCCCGGATAGATGCGCATTACCTCCAAATGTGGCAGGAGACCAGAAATAAGAAATAAACAACCCTCCTCTCTCCCAAAACTTGGCCTTCAGAGCCACTAGTGTCTGCCCGCTATCAAGACACCACAAAAGTACTAATCAGTGCTCCTGGCCTCTGCTGAGAGCATAATGCCCACATGTCAAAGAGGAAGAACCCAGCAGACAGGATGAATTCCTTAAAAACTAAAATTGCTCAGAAAGAACATGAAATTTATCCAAAAGACAGCTTATTAGAGCTAGAAATTTCTGAACTAAGTGACAGAGAATTTAAAGTAGCCATTCTAAAGGCTGTGAGAGAAATGAAAACAAACTGGCAGAACACTGTAGCTGAGACATACAACATAAAAAATGAACTCTATGAACAAAAGGAACAATTTAACAAAGAAATTCAAAGGATAAGGAAGATCGAGATGGAAATGCGAGAGGTAAATAATACAATAAAAGAAGTGAGAAACGAAATAACTTCCATAGGAAACAGGGCCAACCAGATGGAGGAAAGAATTAATGATATCGAAGATCAGAACATGGAAACAGCTAAGAAAGAGGAAGAGAGGGAATACAGAACCAAAAGGATTGAAAGAATTCTACAAGAACTATCTGATTCCATGAGACGAAACAACATCAGGATAATAGGATTTGGAGAAGAGGCAGAACATTCTACAGAGAACATACTCAAACAAATAGATGAGAACTTTCCAAACCTATGGAAAGATCTGGAACCCCAAGTTCAAGAAGAAAACAGGTCCCCTAGATACCTGGACCCTAGCAGATCTTCTCCAAGACACAGGGTACTAAAGATGTCCAAAACTAAAGACAAAGAGACAATTCTCAAGACAGCCAGGGAAAAAAGAACTATAACCTTTAGAGGAAAACCCATCAGGCTGGCATCAGATTTCTCAGCAGAAACTCTGCAAGCCAGGAGGGAGTGGAATCCAATATTCGAAAATTTAAAAGACAGAAACTTCCAGCCATGAATAAATTATCCAGCAAAATTATCTTTCAGATATGAAGGTGGCATAAAGACCTTCTCAGACACACAGAAACTGAGAGAATTCGCCAACACAAGGCCAGCACTTCAAGAAATACTGAAGGAGGCTCTTCAACCTGGAACAAAACATCAGGAAAAATGGAATAAAGTTGAGGCAACAAGAAAGAAACAAAAATAAAACAAAAACAAACAAAGAAATAAGTAATGGCCACAGGAAATCCTCACATATCGGTCATCACTCTAAATGTTAATAGACTGGACTCACCAATAAAAAGACACAGAGTAGCAGACTGGATTAAAAAACAGAACCCATCCATATGCTGTCTCCAAGAGACACACCTCAGCCATAAGGACAAACACAGACTCAGAGTAAAAGGATGGGAAACAATACTCTAAGCAAATGGTAACCAGAGAAAAGCAGGAGTTGCCATACTGATATCTAATGAAATAAACTTCAGGTTAAAAAAGATAGTACGAGACAAAGATGGACATTACATAATGATAAAAGGCACAATACAACAAGAAGAAGATTTGACACTAATTAATATATATGCTCCCAACCAGGAAGCACCAAAATATACAAGGAAACCACTAACAGATTTCAAAGGAGAAACTGATGAACACACAATCATTGTGGGAGACTTAAACACCCCGCTAACAGCCATGGACAGATCATCCAAACAGAAAATAAATAAGGAAACAACAGCTCTAAATGACACATTACAGCAATTGGACATAATTGACATTTACAGGACACTTTATCCAGCAAAAATAGACTATACCTTCTTTTCTAGTGCACATGGAATATTTTCAAGAATAGACCACATGCTTGGACACAAAAGTAGCCTCAGCAAATGCAAGAAGATCGAAATCATACCACGTGTATTCTCAGACCACAAGGCTTTGAAATTGGAGATCAACTATAAAAGGAAAGCAGAAAAAAACACATATACATGGAGATTAAACAACATCTTATTTAAAAAATGACTGGGTAAAAGAACAAATAAAAGATGAGATTAAAAAATGTATAGAAACTAATGACAATGAAAATACAACGTATCAGAATTATTGGGCCACAACCAAAAGTGGTAATAAGAGGGAAATTTATATCGCTACAGGCCTATCTTAAGAAACAAGAAAAATCACGAGGAAATATCTTAACATCCCATCTTAAAGAACTAGAAAAAGAAGAGCAGACAAAACCCAAAGTCAGCAGAAGCAAAGAAATAATAAAAATTAAAGCAGAGCTAAACCAATTATAGAACAGAAGGACAATAGAAGAAATTAATATTATGAAGAGCTGATTCTTTGAGAAAGTCAACGAAATTGAGAAACCCCTGGCGAGACAAATCAAAGGACGAAAAGAAAGGACACAAATATCCAAAATTAGAAATGAAAGGGGAGAAATTACCACTGATACCACAGAAATACAAAGGATTATAAGAAAATCTTATGAAGGACTTTATGCCTACCTAGACTGAACCAAGAACTGGATAATCTAAATAGACCAATCAATAGCAATGAGATTGAAATGACTATCCATAATCTCCCTAAAGGCAAAAGCCTTGGACCAGACAGTCTCACCAATGAGTTCTACCAAGCATTCGAAGAAGAATTAACACCTATCCTCCTCAGACTCTTCCAAAAAATTGGAGAGGAAGCAATACTTCCTAACTCTTTCTATGAGGCCAACATTGCCCTAATACCAAAGCCTGGCAAAGACAACACAAAAAAAGAAAACTGTAGACCAATATCTCTGATGAACACAGATGCAAAAATCCTAAACAAAATATTAGCAAACAGAATACAACAATGCATCAAAAAGATCATACATCGTGATCAAGTGGGATTCATCCCAGGAGCACAAGGATGGTTCAACATATGAAAATCAATCAATGTGATACACCCCATAAACAAAATCAAAGATAAAGACCATATGGTCATTTCAGTTGATGCAGAAAAAGCTTTTGACAAGATACAACATCCATTTATGATCAAAACACTAAATAAAATAGGTATAGAAGGAAAGTATCTCAACATAATAAAGGCCATATATGACAAGCCCTCGACTAACATCATACTGAATGGCGAAAAGCTGAAGCCTATTCCCCTAAAATCAGGAACAAGACAGGGATGCCCCCTGTCACCACTGCTATTTAATATAGTACTGGAAGTTCTAGCCACAGCAATCAGGCAAGAGAAAGGAATCAAAGGTATCCAAATTGGGAAAGAGGTCAAATTGTCACTATTTGCAGATGACATGATCCTATATATAAAAAATTTAAAAATTCCACCAGGAAACTATTAGAAACAATAAATGAATACAATAAAGTCACAGGATACAAAATCAATGTACAAAAATCAACAGCATTCCTATATACAAACAACGAATTCTCAGAAAAAGAAATGAGGGAGTGAATTCCATTTGCTATCACAACAAAAAGAATGAAATACATGGGAATTAACTTAACAAAGAACATGACAGATTTATACATGGAAAACTATAAGACACTTTTGAAAAAAACTGAAACAGACATTAAGAGATGGAAAAAATATCCCCTGTTCATGGATAGGAAGACTTAACATTGTTAAAATGGCCATTCTGCCCAAAGCAATCTACAGATTTAATGCAATACCCATCAAAATCCTGCAATCATACTTCTATGAAATAGATAAATGAATTATCAGATCTATATGGAACCATAAAAGACCTCGAATTGCCAAAGCAATACTACATAAAAAGAATAAGGCTGGTGGCATTACATTCCCTGACTTCAATATATATTACAAAGCATCAATAGTCAGAACAGCTTGGTACAGGCAGAAAAACAGAAATATAGACCAATGGAATAGAACTGAAAAACCACAAATAAACCCACAAATTTATGGACAAATAATTTTCGATAAAGGAGCACAAAACATACAATGGGGAAAAGACAGCCTCTTTAGTAGGTGGGTTTATTAGGTGGAGCTGGGAAAACTGGAAAAACATATGCAAAAGAATGAACCTGAGCTGTGAACTCTCTCCAAATACAAACATTAACTCAAAATGGATTAAAGACCTTCATATCAGACCTGCAACAATAAACTGTATAGAAGAAAACATTGGTACTAAACTTATAGACCTAGGACTCAAGGAGGACTTCATGAACCTGATCTCTAAGGCAAGGGAAGTAAAAGCAAAAATAAATGAATGGGATTATATCAAACTAAAAAGCTGCTGCACAGCAAAAGGAACCATCAACAAAGCAAAGAGACAGCCAACTGAATGGGAGAAAATATTTGGAAATAATGCATCAGATAAGGGTCTAATATCTAAAATATATAAAGAACTAATGAGACTTAACAACAAAAAAACGAACAACCCAATTAAAAAGTGGGCAGAAGAACTAAACAGACACTTCTCCCACGAAGAAACACAAATGGCCAGCAGACATATGAAAACATGCTCATCCTCATTAGCTATTAGGGAAATGCAAATCAAAACCACAATGAGATCCCACCTCACACCTGTGAGAATGGCTGTTATCAACAAGACAAGGAATAACAAGTGCTGGAGAGGATGTGGAGAAAAAGGAACTCTGGTACACTGCTGGTGGGA
>PVJL010002405.1:0-116187 GCA_004026885.1 Lyroderma lyra
TCCCTTTCTCCTCCCCTTTGCTGCTGCCTGTTAATATTTCATCCCTTCTTCGAGGTGTATTTGATGTGCTGCCACCTCCTATGAAGGCTTCTTTCACTCCTCCAACCAATTATAACCATTATAACCATTGTTTTCATTTAGTCCTCTTTTAACTTTGCACTGAGCTGTATGTTTTTAAAGTATCATTTGCATCCTTAAAAACAATCCTCTCTATGTTCCGAAACTGAGCATCCCAGAAGGAAATGTGTTCTACTTTTCTGTTCTATGCCTTTGAGGGCTTATGATAGTGCCTTTCACATAACGGATAGATAATCCTTTTTTTGGTGGGAGTTGGAATTATTTTTACATGATATATAAAAGTGCTATTGAGCAAAAGTTTTAGAACCAAGGTGAAAGCTACAGGAAGAAATGTTTCTGGTTTCTGTATTTCTCTAAGGCTTAGATTCCTCTTACACTGAAATGTGGGTGATAAAGGTACATGTCTCATAAGGTTGTCATGCCGACGAAATGAGATCACACGTAGAACAAATCCTGATGTGCAGTAAGTCATCAGTAAATGGCAGTCGTTGATGCTGTTATTATTTTTATCTTTCTCCATAGTAAGATCTTCCTAATAGAGCTGTCCAAAGATGGAAAACCCAGTCACACACTTCTTCCTTTTTTCCCTGGGGGCATTTGTTTATTCTAAAACTCAGCTTATATTTATGGAGGCTTACTGATGTACCAGGTCTGTGTTAGGGGCTGGAAATCCCATGCTTACAACCAATACCAGATGTGGCTCCCACCTTTATAGAGCCCAGAGTCCAGAGCGAGAGCTGGATGGTAATCCAGCAATTAGGCAAGAAGAGGTCGATGGCCCTGTGGGAACCTGCTTTAGGGAACCTTGACCTAGTGCGGGGAGGTGTCCCTGAAATGTTCCGACTTTGCTGGCCAGCTGCCTGGAGAAAGTACTTCAGCAGGTGGTTTGATCAGAGCGAGGACTGGCATAAGGCAAGTGAGGTACTCCTCACAGGTGCCAAGTTTGAGGGCGACACAAAAAGTCTCAATGATCAAGATAAACAATATTTTAATGCAATATTTAAAAGATTGAAAGTAATGCATAATAATCCAAGGTGAACAAAATATCACAATTTTTCCAGTCATCTGTCGCAGGGCACATTGTTTCCATGTTTTGGCCACTGTGAACAACACTGCAATGAACATTGGGGTACATAAGTCTTTGCAGACAAAGGTTTTTGGGTAGATATGCAGAATATAAAACTGAAAGCAACAAAGAAAAAAATGAACAAACAAACAGATAACCCATGGACACACTCAAGAGTTTAATGTTTATTTGGGGATGAGCGGGGAGGGGAGGGAAGAAGTGGGGGGAGTGGGAGAGGGGGGGGGGAAGCTAACTATATGGTGATGGAAAGAGAAGTCACATTAGGTGGTGAACTGATTATACAACAAGCTGACAATGCACTGTAGAGTTGTGTGCCTGAAACCCATGTAATCCTTGCTAACAGATGTCACCCCAATAAGTCTAACAATAAAAATAAAATTTAAAAAATATATCACAATTTGAATAAAGACAGATCTGCAACAGTGCCATAGTAAGCCATGTGTAGCCTTAGGCAAAAGGAAAAATCAAATACTGATCCTTAGCCTTAGCCCTGGGTTTGGCTGGATAAGAATATTTTAAAAAGTCCTTTCCTAGCTAGTCTGGAAAATTATGTACATTCACGTGAAACTTCTAACGCTATCCAGCAGAGGGCAGCGATACCTAAGTAAAGAGTGGGAGGCTTTTTGCCATCTCATCATTGTTGTCGTCATCAAATTCTTGCAATTACTTTAAAGGTTAAAAGTGTTTTCTGTGGAAAGAGGATGTGCTGTGGTGTTGGAGGACAAGCAAACTCTTGTAAACTGCGTTACATTAAGCTTTCCTTTTGATAGCTATATTTTTGCTGATTGGATTTGAAATGTAACCAAATCCGGTACTTACAATACAAGCCATGTGGTAAAGGGCATTCTATAATATTGAGGGGCAGAGTTTTGGAAACAGCAGTTATTATTTGGCTGGTTTTCTCCTTCTGCCTGCTTTTCCTTCTTTCAATATTAGGATTCGAGATTAGAAGGGAAGTTGGACAGCATGCAGAAAAGATCATGTGCCAGATGAGAAAACTAATGCAAGAAAAGCTGGTTTATTTACTTGTTAATTCATTTGTTTATTCATGCATTATCTCACTTACTCAAGGATTTTACAAGCATTTAGTGTCTGTCTACCATACAGAAAGTACTGTAGCGGCACCATGCACACAAAAACTAATATAAATCACTGTTCCCATCTTTGATGAACAATTACTTCAGAATAGGAAACGTGGCAGAAATAGCTACTTATAATACTTAGGGTAAGTGTGCATGCAGAGGTGTCTGACAAGCACTCTAGAAACTCAGTTGAGGAGAACTAACAAGTATTCCTTTGTTCAGTTTACTGCTGTGAATACTTTTAGGGCCCAAGATGTGAGGTTTAGGACTTGGTTTTATTTAACTGTGACTTTGGCACAAAGCATACCTCTAATTAAACTTCATAAATTTCTCAGGTCCTAGATCAGCGGAGGCATCCGTCAAGTATGTTTATGGATGACCATCTGAGAATCAGGACGGAAAGACTGGCTCCTAGAAAAATCACCTAGGTGCATAGTTTGTAAAGAGTACCTAGGAAATTCTAGGGTAGTGTGAGAAAACAGAGGATTACCTGAACCAAATACTTGGAGTACTTGTTGAAAATTCTGATTTTCTTTCTTGAGATGTACAGAATCAGATGCTGGAAGATTGGAGGGAAGGGGGAACCTGCAGTTACATAAGTGCTTCTAATGATTCTTATGCATAATAAGGAGCCCCAGGGACCATTCCCCTTGCTTCTCCCAGCTCATATATTCCCATCAACCAAAGCACTTCTTCTAGATTGCAAGTTCCACAAGGTCCGGGGTGTTATGTATATTGTGTTCATTGCTATATCCCAAGTACTTTGAACAATGTTGGGTACACAATAAATATTTTTGATTGAATAAATGAAGATATATAAATTGGGTTTGTACCTAAGAGTTCATTTTGCATAAAACTTCCTACTGTTAAAAATACAAAAGTTCCCAGACCACGAGTTTGGATTATTTTTATTCCTTTAAGGAAAGTAAATATAGCTGAAGGCACTCAGGTACTTAATCACATTGGGTATAGAACCTAAAATAACTACATTTTCAAGGCCAAATTTCCATGTCATTCTAATCTGGCACAAGTATTACCCCAGCATTTATACCCATAGAGGTAATGATTTGACAAATGTACTGTTAGTTACTGGTGAGTTTAATTTCTGGTCTAGCTGTCCTGATTTATAGGCCAAAGCTCTTAATCTTGGCATGTCTAACAGTCTAACACTTCTGATTCAAGGAGAGGCACAGGGGAAATGTAACACTATATATGTTACATTGTAAGTGAGGGAGCTGGAGCTAGGCTCTTCTACTGGATCCTTACATTCAATCTGATGGTCCTTTCAGTTTTTATCTTGCTTTCATGACCCATGTGCTCAGTTTCACAACTAGAAGGTAGTCATTCATCTGTTCTCTTAATAAGTATTGATAGAGCATCTGTCTAGGAATGCCTTTATCATTAATTCAGTTTTGGAGATACAATTGTGTAGTCCTCATATATTTATGAGAAGAATCTACTTATATTTTATAATATGGCTTCCTGATTTGTGTGAATGTGTTTGTGTGAGTGCATTGCTAAAAGTGAGGTCCTTGGATAGCAAAAGGGATGGTTCATTACTTCTGGTTTTCTCTTCTCAGTGTAGTAGACATCAACTGTTTTAAAAAATGAATGGTATAGATAAACTCTCTTTATGAACTGGGGGTTGAAAGCAGGAAGGAGGTAGTAGGAAGGAAAGGGAGCAGTGCCAAGTATGGTCAGAGGATGCCCCAATCAGTAGATGCTGCAGGAAGCAGTGGTGGTAATGGGAACTGCCTGCAAGTGACTTCTACGTAGGCGGAGGGGATACGGACCAGGCTTTGAGATGATACACATATACATACATATGCTTGATTTCTTCTGGCTAGAGATCACAGCCGTAACTACTTTGTGACAAAGAAGGCAAAGTCTTATTGAAACATATGGACATTCTAATAACTTCTGAGAGTTAGAAACTATTTTGCTGTTTTCTAAAGGTAGTCAAAAGTACCACCTGACAACTTTAAGCTCTTAAAACCAAGTATCACTGTTGATAGCCATGTTCTCGTTTCAGGAGCAGCTTGCATGACAATGCTATAAATCTATGTGTTTGTTTTCATTGTTGTTCTTTTTGGTGCCTTGTATGTAGGCTACAATTTTTTATAGTGGTTTATCTCACATTACTATTGAAGGTGTGTCTGCTCCTTACCTGTTAGTGCTGCCAAAAGTATATAAAGTCAAAATAAATTTAGTGTTTTCTCATAAGTACTAAGTTACCTCATACTGATCTTTGATTCTTTTGGTTATGAAGTCCCTGAAAACAACTCTTAATAACTCTGGATGCAGGATGGCAAAATAAATATATTCTTGTTTACACAGTCTGAAATTTCTCTATTATATATACTGCAGTGCTTTGCTACATGTCAATATTCAGTTGGAGTACCTTGAAATCTAAAAAGGCTAAGCCAGATAAGATGTATTAAATACGATATTATTTTCTACATTAAAAAAACCCCTAATTTTCAGAGCAGCAATTTGTATGAAGCAGATAATCAGATTATTCCCTTTATCTCTAAGTGTTTCCCAGATGGAACTGCCTATATGGTAGTATATTATGCAGCTTCAGTTGGATGTACATCAAAACCATTAGCTTACTATAAAATCTCCACTGGGAAGATAAGAACTGAGTCAAGATGCAATTTACTCTGTGAAGAAGAGTTCCAACAAGGTAAAAGGCAAATATGTGAGAAAAAGCCATCTTTTGGAAAAATTTTGTTTACTGTGTTAAATACTCTTAGATTTCTGTTAGTTTAAAGCAAAAAAGTGATTAAATGAATGATTAAGTAGGAGATGAAGTTGAGAAGAGAATGTGTATTCTCAGCTCTCCCTCTTTTACTTATAACCTCTTGTCTATTATGAGAAGAATAACAATTGCTATTTCTATTAATTAAAACTCTGTGGCATAGAAGGGATGGAATCCCAACCTTCAGCATAGCCAAGTTATAGGAAGTGTGAAGTTTGACAGAAGAGACTTGACCAATGTCAAAATTCTCTTAGTCCCTCTTTTCAACTTCTCTCTGGGTGTCAGCTCATTCTTCTTCCTTAGCACAGATTTCTTCACCATGTGCCAGGAGACAGGACCATAGATACTTCCCAAGATTTATGTCTTTAATTTCACTTACTTGAGAGAGTTTGACTTAGCATGCATAGACTCAACTAGTGATGAAACACATACACACAACCCTCCCTAAATTTGATGAAGGAATTCATTGCTTTAGCATGGGACCCCTCAGCTTTGGCCAGGGAGTGAGCGTCCATCATTGAGTACCTACCACATTGCAGGCAGGCTTTACGTGGGCCTTCACATACATGATCTCTAATCATGGGACTCTTGCAGGGTAAGTCTTATTCTTCCTCTTTTCCATATCAGACTTAGAAAGGTTAAATCACTCAAAATCACACTGCTATTAAATGCTGGACCTTGGATTTGAACCCCAAGTTCATCTGTGTTCTTTCCTCTGTACCATGCTGCTTCACTAAAAAGATTTTTTTTTTTTTAACTACATGACATTTATAACACAGATTGGTTACTCACATGCCCTTTTGCATGTTAGGTACCCTCAGATTTGATCACATTCATTCTATCTGTAAGCAGTGGAAAGGAATTTATCTAATTTTTTTTCTACAAGTGGTAAAATGCTCAAGTATTATATTATTCAGACAAGTTTTACTTATAAACTAGTCACACCAGCTTCAGTAACCAGTGATAAATGAAGTTATGTTTTTCATGTCTCAGGTACTCCATTATTTTCCCCTCAGAAGTGTATCGAGCCTGAGAATGCTGAACTTCACTGAGCTGTGAGAACACCGAAGATAACATACCCCCTCCCGCTTTTGTCTTCTTGGAAATAGCTTGTCACAGAGAACCACACCTCTCCGTATAACTTGCTGTCCACTCGTTACTCTTTCTGTAAGACTCACAGATGACTCCTGTTTACACGTGACGAGGCGAAACACAGACATTTTCCCTTTAGCCTGAATTTGCTGATAATGCCAGACTCTCCAACTTCCCATGCTTTGTCACATGAATAATTAGTTTAACTGTCCCCTTAAAACATGAGAGAAAAGTTCATTTGTGTGTGTGTGTGTGTGTGAGAGAGAGAGAGTGTGTGTATCCTAAGCAGAAATTGTAAGTTAACCAAATATGAGTAGCACACCTCAAATTTTATCACAGGAAAGTCTTGTACTGAGTATTATATATTGGGTTTTACTTTCATAGTGTCAGAGGCGCACAGTCTCCTTAGATGGAAACCTCATAGTCATTGCCATTATGATTCATGCAGAGGACCAAGATAGTTTGTCTAGATCCATATCGATTTGCTTTCATTGTTGGAGTCCTTATGTAATTAATGTGCTCTGTGTCTTGCTCCCACCACCCATGTGGTTGGAATCTGTATGTAACAGGAGTACCATGTCTTTATTCTTAATTGTTAAGTTCAAAGAAATTGCAGTTTAATGAAAAGTGTAATCTAGTCTAATCACATCTTAAGAGTTTCTCAAAAAAACATCAAAAAATAATTTTTAAAAAACCCACAGTCACAGTTCTTAAAACCTTCTTTATTTTCTTACCCATTTTTTACTAACTGAAAACCTTTCAGTTGACTTCAACTATTCTTCCCCTCTACCTCCAAATGCCCAAGGACACAATGGAGACAACTAGTTAATTAATGTGAAAATACGAAAGTATCCAGCCATATAATATAAAAAATAGAGCGATTTATGGCTGGGTTTTTTCCGGATAGCCCTCATGTATCTACTGTTCCCTGTCTTTGACTGCTCAGTTTCTTGGCTTTTGTAATTCTCAATCAAGGTAAGTATGGACTGGAAAACCAGGAAAGGGCTGAGGTTTACTCAGGGGAGAAGAAAAGAGTAATGATAAAAGAAAGTGGACCCACAGGGCTGTGTGTAGGGGAGTAAGGGGGAGTAGGGCAGTAATAGACAATCATAAACTCTCTGTAACTCAGATTTCTCAAAACAGATCTTTGTATGTAGTATATTTTGAAAAACTCTCTGAAATAGATTATATTTTTAAATCAGTGGAACCATGAAAAAAATCATAAATGAAACTTAAACAATGAAACAGGTTTGGATGAGGAGCCTGGATATCGGCATACTCTGCCTTTCTCCTGACAATGACAGTTTGAAAACCAGTTACAAATTTCAGCTCAGGGGGAGTATGTGCTACTAATTTATAAAATTAAATAACAAATTATCATTGATTTTTCTTCTATTGTGAAAACAATGTATATTTATTTGGGGGAAAATTAAAAATACAGTTAAGTACAGAAAATATCATAACCTCAGCACTCCAAGATAACTTTTATTAATAACACTTAACATTTTTCTGTATATTCACTGATTTTTAAATATGCCAGTGTTCTATTATGGCAATGCCATAGATTTCTGTTTCTGATTCATAGAAAAAATCATATTGTGTTATTAAAGGCTCAAAAGCAGTTTGACGTATTGTCATAGCACATTAAACTGTGACCTCTGGGTTATCGAAAAATTGTCCCCCCTTGAGCGTTTTTCTCCCTTAGAGTTTCCTGTTATCTGTCACATCGAAGGTAATGATCTTTCTCCTCATTTCTTACACCTGGCTAAATTCTCTGGGTCCATTAAATTTAGTTCATAAATACAAAAGCAAATGAAAACCCAAATGGTCTAATTAAATTGTGCTTCATTCAGCTTCCCCTGTCAGAAAGCGTAGCATGAAGCTCCAAGCCAGGAGGTCGATTAGTGGCAGGGACAAAATGCAAAGCTCCAAGCTGCACCGTGGGATTGGGAGAGGGCTCCACAATTTCATACCGTACCGTCACTCTGAATGTATTAAAATATTTGTTTATTTGTCTTCATTTATGGATTCTGTTTAGTCAGTCTATGAAGTAAGCTGAGGACACTAATAAAATGGGGTTGAAACTGGGGTTTGAGATTAACTGTGAAATTAATTTATCCTTGTTATGTATGACTCATTTACCCAGATAACTGAGAATTACACTCTTTTCCTAAGGAAAGAACAGGTCTGGTTTGGGGAGATAAGAGTGTTAATGAAAGAAGAAGGACAAGGAATTTCTTAGTGGTACTTTCTCCTATCGCTGTCTCCATTAGGGCAGAGAAAGTCCAGGGTCTGCAATGGCAAAGCCAACCTTTAAATTGCTTACTTGACTTTAAAAAGTGCAAAGCAAGTTCTGCTTTATGTTTTAAACTCTTGACCCCTGATAATTATCACGTAGGAACTATATCAATTACCATAATCGTAATTGCACTGCTTTTAATAATATCTAGAAAATCATGCACATTAATAGTCAAGCTTTTATCTCTGTTGAAGAACAATTACTCCTAAATTTTTATTATACTGGAAAGTAGATAATTTTTGTTTCATTTTTGTGCAAAAGAAACCCCAGGATTGAAGTACTTTAAAAAATTGTTTTGGGGAGAAATACATTAAATTTCTTCAACAACACAATCTTTTAGTACAGAAGTAATTTTGCATTATAGAAATGCAAATGTTCCTTCAGAATTAATGTGCTTGTTTCTTGACTGATGATCAGCCTCTTTATCTGGCAGGAGTGTGATAAGCCTAGTTTGACTACTTATATGTTTTGTTTTATAAAGCTTTATAGTTCCTTTGCTCTTTCATTCTGCCTTTCATTCTGGGCTATAACAGCTTAAAATAATTATTTTAATATCTGGAATTGATAAGAGCAGTCTGAAAAGAAATACAGCCTTGTTTGCATTATTTCTCCACTTAGAGGATAATGGCTGTAATAAGATTAAACTCATACGTGAATTAATCATATTTCTGCTTCATCTTTCCAGAAAAATTCCCTTGAACAACATACAAAAGAATACAGAAAATTTGTAGCTTGTGCTTACTTTTATATCTTTGGTTGTAATACATTTGTTGGTAGAACAGATAGTAATTATGTATATTGAGGACCACCATGCTATGGTAATATTTTTTAAGGTTCTGGTTATAAAATGGATTTTTGACTGCTCTATAGTTTCCAAGTCCAACTCTTGGATTGTGTTTCTTTTCCTTGGTAAAGAAATTTCTTTTTCTTTTTTTTTTTTTTTTTTTTTTTTTTTTTTTTTTTTTTTTTTTTTTTTTTTTTTTTTTTTTTTTTTTTTTTTTTGCTTTTTTGGTATGTGGGTGGCTCCCTGGCTGGGAATCGAACCCAGGCCGCAGGCTGACAGCGCCGAAGCCTAAGTCACTACACCACCAGGGAACTCCCTAAAGGAATTTCTTGATAGAAAGATTATTTCTTAAGAAACAAATGTAATTCCTTTCTTTTTAGGTCTTTCATTTTCTATAGATTTTTTTTTTTTTTCTTTTCAGCAACTTTCCTCTCAACATCATTTCCTTTCTCTGAACACTATCCCAACTGGATATATTTTGTGGTATATTCTCAGGGATATTTTGTTCTATGAGAAATAATAATTTTAAACATAACCACAAATTATCATAGTTGACTTGATTTTATGTTTAACTACTTGATATCAACTATATTGTGAATAAAATATTTTCAAGGCAGAATTTTTTTTTTAAATTGAGGTAAAATTCACATAACAAAATTAGCTATTTTAAAGTGAGCAATTTGATGGCATTTTGTTCATTCACAATGTTGTGCAACTACCACTGTCATCTAGTTCCAAAATATTTTTATCACCACAAATGGAACTGGGGTGATGAAAATATGCAGTTACATTTCATTTCTTCCTCCTTGCCCCTGACAACCACCAATCTGAGTTCTGTCTGTATGGATTAACCTATTCTGGGTATTTCACATAAATACTATTTGTCTGTTTGTATCTTGCTTCATTCATTTAGCATGTTTTTGAGGTTCATTTACATTGTACATAAATCAGTACTCATGCCTTTTTATGGCTGAATAGTATTTCATTGCATGTATATGAGTACCACCATTATTTTATTTTATTATTTTTTTTTGAGAAGAGTGAGTGGAAAGCACTTTTATTGTAATAATAAAACTTGAAACGCATATGTAGTGGGGTATTGGTGGGCAGCAATAATTTTTCTCACCAAATCACTACACAGGCCAGCAAAGGAGTGAGAAGGGGAAAGGAAAAGCCAGGAAACTTTGAGATCAGCAGAGGGAGCAGAACCTCAAAAAACAGGAAATGCTGAAGCTGTGATGACCAGCATTATTTTCTTAAGACAACACTTGAGGATTTGTCATGACGGCTGGGCTTTCATTGGATGTAACACGTTTACAGACAGCACCTTTAATTTAAATATTCATTAAAATTTTTAAAATTTAGGAAGTGGAGCCTAGATAGCTATGAGATTACAAAAGTCCTGAATATTCATTAGAAAACCACAGGATGGGAGAAAAAAGTCAGGCCATGAAAAAGACTTCAGAGGCCTCTGTTTGCCCAGGGACAGATATCTATGGTGTCCAACATTGCAGTGAAAACTATTTGCTTTTAAAAGGCAAAGGATTTAAGGGGAGAGTGGGATGGGGCAGTGGAGGCAAGTGCTCTCCACCCCTACTTCAATTTTGGGTAGGGCTCTTAATTCAACTCAAGGATATCTCTCAACTTGGAGAAAAATTTGGCACTCAACAGCGCCTCAAATCTGCTATGGCTTCACAGCACAGTAGCAAGAATGTTTAATATATCATAGATAAAAATTTCATTCAAAAATAAAATAAAATAAAATATTCTTGAATCTCTCCCATCCCCACACACATCAATTCCTAGTCTGAAGTTAAACCATTACTTGTGCTGTTAATACTTGACTAATATTTAATTGGAAATCGAGATCCAAAAGACTGAAATGGAATCTTCACCCCAAACAAAAACAAAATAAAGCGAGTAATGTGAGGTTTATGGCATATAATTTAGGTCAACACACATATGAGGAGAAAGGGAAGAGCAAAACTGGGTGACAGAACACATTCAGTCGGGGTAGATGTTCATACAAAGAATGTAGTGGGACATCAGGAAAAGTTGCCCACAGATTTGTGTGCATGTGTCTGGGGGCACTAGATCTCTCCATGGCACATCCAAGGACAGGGAGTTCAGGGAGGAGGCCATTACTGTCATTCCAGTTTTAGAAGCTCATGTCAAAGACAAGGGTGGCATTTGGTGAGATGATGTCTGGGTGTCCGGTGGCACCATAGGCATAGTGTAGGGAGATAATCAGTTTGGCTCTCTGACCCACACTTATCTGGGTAACCCCTTCTTCCCAGCTTAGGATCACTTCCTGCTGAAAGGGTTTGTTCCAGAGGAATCAAATTTCTTTCCATCTTCAAACATCCCAGTGTAGTGCACCATGCAGGTGTGGCTGTGCTTGGGAAAGGTGTGCCCTTCTCCGGGGGAGATGGTCTTCATCTGCACTCCCATGGTGACGTGGACCAAGACCAGACCTGCTGGTAGTACTCTGGCTCTGCCTAGTCCCGCAGCATGATACCTGCACACACTTGTGCCCTCGCAAGCTGCCCCCCGCCCCTCCTGCCCCTGATTATTTTATCTATTCATCCATTGATGAACATTTGAACTGTTTCCAGCTTTGGCTATTGTGAATATGAATAACGCTGTTTTGAACATACATGTACAAGTATGTTTTTGAGTAGCTATTTTCAATTATTTTGAGTATATATCTTGGAGTGAAATTGTTGTTATCTTAGGTTTAATATTTTAGGAACATTTTTTATTTCAAAATTTGGGCAAATATTTATATTATTAAAACTAGTTAGAAAACTAGCTGGGCTTGATTCATCTGATGACTCAGTAAATAAACTTGAAAAAAGGTGCTTAAGTAAAGACTGTGAAGTGAAGGAGATGCATAACAGAATGTGAACAACAGTACTTTTCCTTAGACCAGGCCAGTAGTCCTTGTCCTAGGCCTCAGAGAACCCCATGCTTTGGAGTGCCTTCAGCAGAATTTGTGAGACCCCTTTGGGCCTGGGACTGGACAGGATTGAGACTGACCAGATGTCCCAGTGAACTCATGCCTGTGGGGTTGTCCTGGGGCCCTGTGACTGGGCCAGTTCCAGGAGGGCAGCAGATTGCTACCACTGTAGTGTTTTTTTGTTTTGTTCTGTTTTTTTGTTTGTTTGTTTTGCAAGATCACATGAGATTGGACCACCAGAATAATGCTGACATGCCAACTTTGGGTAGCTCTCATCACATCAGACTCAGGATGAGTTCTGGGGTCTGGGCTTCTGATGGTCCTCCTTGGGCTTGAGCGATGTGTGAGCTTGTATTCCTTCTCTTGCTTGTCCATGTATCTTGACCACAGTGCCACCTCTATCCTATAGCACATGATCACAGCAGAGGTGGGCCAAGTGTCCTTTAACCTGGGTGTCTGCCTCCATAGCACCTGGAGTGGTCACTCCATCTTTCTGCAGGCTCTGTGCCATGTGTCCCACAATCTTCCAGGCAGTATGTGTTTATGTCTTACATGAATTTAGAAGACCTTTGTTCTATGTCACCTTCTAATCCATGTCCTCTTTTGCCTCCAATCAATACAGTGATACTGTACTTTCTCAGGTTGGTCATAAAGAATAAACATTCCTTATATGAATGGATCTGCTCCTCTTATAGTACCTATGAGTCTCCACCTATCTTCTTTACGGGTGGCAGTGTATAGAAGGCAGGTGTATGGTTAACGTGGAAAGTTCACATTCTAAGAATGTAATGATTACAGAGAAGGCATGATTGGAAGATGTGTTGTTCTGTGTTTATGCTATCAAATTTTGAAAGACAAATTTAACATGGTCAGAAAGCAAATTATTGTCCACATTTTCCCTTATAATTCTAGGTAAATTTTGTGTTTATGGTCTTTGCCAATGAAGCACAGTAACAACTTTGGAGAGAATCCTTGGAAACCACTTCATAGGCACTATGACAGATGATATGGCATTATGAGTAATAAAATAACCAGCATTAAATAAATGGTATTAGGAACTGCAAAGACAAGAAGATCTCTGTTGTTTCAAAACAAAGAGATTATGAAGAGCTCAGGTATTGTGAACAAGTGTGTGGCTACTTTTTATCATGGTGGGAGATAGAACATTTTCTAGTCATGACATATTTGACATATTTGAAAAAAGAAAAAGTGATGGACCTGAAGAAGAAGAAGTGGTGCTTGGACACTCTGAAAAATCTTCACATGCACATCATGATTGGACAATAGGTTAATTCTAAGTACTTTTTGCTACCCAATATTTGTGATTAATATATACCTCACTGTCCCATGCATTTTGGAATACATTTTAAAATCAATTATTGCCCAGGGCCCTGCACATCCTAAAGTTATCCCTAGCGAACAATGTTGTGGGCTTGTATAACTAATAGGTGCTTTCTATACCTGAAGACTAGTTTCTCAAATGATGGAGAAAGTAGTTCTCTTCAAACAGAGATTGATTTTCATGTTAAGTTGTAAAAGAATACTGCACTTCAAATCAAATTATAAGTAATGCCAGCAGAGTCTAGGTCATGAAGAATTCTGTCTTGTTTGTAACTTGGATATTATTTCATAGTGAAACTGGTTTAGAGAGGCTATTTAGTAGAGAATTATTCTGAAAAAGCCAAGACCTGACTACACCATACTATTTATGAAGCCATTCCAACAGTTCTGGAAGAGATAATAAGGGTAGTAGTACAAGAAATGGACATAATAGATGTTTTCTACAATGCCATTTATCCTATTTTAAAATTAAAGATGTTCAAATTGTTCATTAACCTGAAAATGATTAAAAAGTTATGATGCATTCATTCAATGGAAAAATAATAATTTTAAATGATAGGTCAGTTAGGGACACCATCAATAAAACGTTTGTTTAGGCTGCTTGAAGAGTCCAGTTTTTTTGCTGCCATTTCTGCTTCTGCTGGGACACAATGTAACCTCCAAGATCAGGTAATCCAGGATAATGCATAATACGCTGTTTTTGGCAGGAATCAGCATAGTGGTTGAGGTCCCATCTGCCATCTCTCTGGTCCTGCGGTTATGTCTCAGGATGCTAGATCAGGAACTGTTCTAGTATCAACATTTTTTTGGTGTCCAGGGTCATCCTTTTTCCCCCAATTTTCTCCAAATGCAAACATGGCTTTATCTTCCTTAATCATCTCAAATTATGGTCTAGTGTAGACTTTCTGGTCCAGCCTGACCATCACAATCCACAGCACAGTTTTCAATATGTGAATCATCCAGCCTTAAATAACCCAGTGTGATGGTATGTATGCCTCATGTGGAGGAGGGGAGCATGGAGAACTTTGTATATAATAATAATAATTTCTCCTCTGGGTTATCCTTTTTCTTTCTCTATGCAAGGCCATAGTCCAGTTAAACAAACTCTTAGTTTCCTTGATTAAACTCAACAGTTAACATATCAAGCAGTACTTTTTATGTTCAGATAACAAGGTGGCCTCCCATTTTTCTCCAAAAGCGATGATTGGATAATTACACTGATGTAACTAAAGGGTATACCCCGGTAATTTTTCTAAACATGACAGCTCCAAAGGTCTTCTAAAACATTCAGAAACTCCCTAGAAGGTGGTTCTATTTTTAAAATAATAAAAATCATTAACAAAGTACTTTGATCATCAGGCTGGCTGATGTTTATAATAGCAGTAAAGAAACTGCAATTTTATGACTTCCTTTATTTAAGAGAAATCACTGGTTTTCTTTCAAGTAAAAGAAAGTGAGTAGTCCTCATATTTAAAGGAAAATGTGTTTTAAGTTTTCCAAGTACTGTGAGTTTGGATTTTATTCATACTATTACATTTCTTATGAAGGACTTAAGCTGAAGTCCTGGAATTAGATGTCTTTAAGCATTTAATTTGTATTTTCATGAAAAGCATGCATGTATGCATATAGTTCAAATATTAAATAATGCTATAAAAGGTTATGAAATAAAAATACTTCTATTTTATTATATTTTATTAATTTTCTTTTTAGATCTTTATTTCCACTCCCATCTGTCTTCTCTGATCATTGCTGATTTACTTCCCATAGGCAATCCATCTTTAATTTTTAAGCTATAGTTTCTCTATGTATCTCCATATTTCCAAATAATATAGTTTACATCTTCTGGATTCAATCTTAGACACTTACTGGCTTTCTGTTATGGGAGATGAGAGTTTTAGCTCTTTTCCTCTTTTTATCCACCCGGTTTTTCATACAGTTTGGTTAAGTCTATTTTCAACTGAGGCAAGTGATTACATTTTCTTCTACTAAAACCTTTTGTTTTTCCTGGACATAATGATTCATACTCATTCATTCTCTCTCTCTCTCTCTCTCTCTCTCTCTCTCTCTCTCATTCACTTATATACTTTTGAATCCATGGATGGTTTCTCTCACCCTCCAATACTCTTGTGAAATGCCTCTGAATTCATTTTCCGCACAAACTTTTCAGATAAAATTTCAGTTTCATATTATCCTATGGACATCTTTCCCTGAGTCTTCTGTACTTCTCTATCCTGTTTTTTTGGACTGCTTGCTTGCTTGGTCTAATTCACAACTATTATCTTTGCATTTCATCTTACCATCTTCCTGGAAGCTCTCTTTGCTTTATTGTGTTGGATGCCTCATTTCTCTGAGTCACTTGCTTTCCTTTGTCCTTGGTAATTTCTTTGATTTCTTGGAACACATCTTTCTATACTTTCCTTAGAAAAGGTTAAAGGGAAGGAATAGTCTTAAAATTTTGTGTATCTGATAATTTTTTATTCTACTGTCATACTAAATTCATAGCTTGCCTGGGTATAGAATTTTACTGTCAGGAAATTTTAATTTTCTCTTGAGAATGACTTCATAATTTTCTAGCTTCCAAAGTTGTTGTGGAGATATGCAATGAGATGCAGATTCCTGATTCTTCGTGTACTTTTCCCTTTCCCTATGGAAATTTTTAGTTTTTTTCTTATTTCTGGTATTCTGAAATTTCAGAATATATACCTTGGTGGTGATCTTTTTTATTTATTGGTCTGGGCACTTAGTGGACACTTTATATCAAATTTCACTGGAAATTTTTTTTGCAGTAGTTTTTTTTTTTTTTTGCAACTTCTATTATGGATATGTTAGCTCTCCAGCATTGATGATTTCCATATTTTTGTTCTTTTTTCCATCTCTCTTTATTTTTACTTGGAAGAGTTCCTTGACTTTACTTTCCCACCATTTCATTGAAATTTCTGTTTTGGTTATATTTTTAATTACTAAAATGTATTTCCTTTCTCTGATCATTTATAAAAATAGCTAACATCTTGTTTTTTTATGAATGCAAATTTTTACTTTCCCTCAGATGATAACATAGCTATTTTTTTGTCTTAAAAGTTTTTTTCCTGTTCCCAGAATTGAAATCTTAGAGAAAATTGTTTCTCCAAATTTCCTTTTTAAAAAAGATATTTATTAAAATATAGTTAATATAATATTATATTAGTTTCAGGTGTACACCATAGTTATTAAACTTTTATATACCTAGAGAAGTGATCACCATAAGTCCAGCAACCATCTGACATCATACTATGCTATCTTAATATTATTGGCTGTATTCCTTATGTTGTACATTGCATCCCCATGACTTATTTGTTTTATACCTGGACATTTGAACTTCTAATTCCCCTTCACCTTTTTCCTCCCTTTTAAAATGTTCAATTACAGTTGACATTCAATATTATTTTATATTGATTTCACATGTACAGCATAGTGGTTAGACATTTGTATAATTTAAGAAGTGATCCCCCTGACTAGCCTAGTACTCACTTGGTACTATACATAGTTATTACCACATTGTTGACTATACCCCCTATGCTTTAGTTTACATCCCCATGACAGTTTTGTAACTACCAATCTGTACTTCTTAATCCCTTCACCTTTTTCACCCTGTTCACTAACACCCCTCTCATCTATCACCCCAATAAATCCAGTACCCATCTGAAACCATACATAGTTATTTCAATATTATTGAATATATTCCTTGGGCTATACCTTACAGCACATGACTACCTTGTAACAACCAATTTGTACTTCTTAATCCCTTCTCCTCTTTTAACCACCCTATCAACCCCCCTCCCACTGGCAACCATCAAAATGTTCTCTGCATCTATGAGTGTGTTTCTATTTTGTTTATTTTGTTTTCTAGATTCCACATGTAAGTGAAATTACATTGCATTTGTCTTTCTCTGTCTGACACACTCTACTCAGCACAATACCCTCCTCCGTCCATCCATGCCACCGCAGATAACAAGAACTCATTCCCTTTCATGGCTGAGCATTGTATATATGTACCTCCTACTTTTTATCTGTTCATCTATCCATAGACACCCAGGCTGCCTCCACATCTTGGCCATTGTAAACAATGCTGCAATGAGTATATGGATGTACAGGTCTTCTTGAAGTTGCATTTTGAGTTTCTTCAGAAAAATACTCAGAAGTGAGATTACTGGGTCCTTCTTTGTCTGTTGTTATAGCCTTTGTTTTAAAGTCTGTTTTGTCTGGGATAAGTATTGCTACCTCAGCTCTTTTACTTTTCCTTTTTCTGTAATTTATATTTTCATGAAATACTGTTTTCCATCCCTTTACCTTCAGTCTTTGTGTGTCTTTTGATCTGAAGTGAGTCTCTTGCAGTCAGTATACAAAGTTCTGTCTGGAAACTATCCAACCATGTAATATGAAAAATAGAAGCATTTATGGCTGGCCTTTTTCCAGACAGCCCTTGTATATGTAAGGGTCTTGTTTTCCTATTAACTCGACCACCCAGTGTCTTTTAATTGGAGTGTTTATTCTATTTACATTTAAAGTAATTACTGATACATAGATAGTTATTGCCATTATAATTTTCTTCTTTCTTTCTTTCTTTCTTTCTTTCTTTCTTTCTTTCTTTCTTTCTTTCTTTCTTCTTTCTTTCTTCTTTTTTTCTTTCTTTTCTCTCTCTTTGTCTTAGAGAAGTCTCTCTAAGGTTTCTTGTAACACTGGTTTGGTGGTGATGAACTCCTTAGCTTTTTCTTGTCTGAGAAGCTGTTTATTGGTCATTTGATTCTAAATGATAGCTTTGCTGGGTAGACTAATCTTGGTTGTAGGTCCTTGCTTTTCATCACTTTGACTATTTTGTGCCAATCCCTTTGGCCTGCAAAGTTTCTGTTGAGAAATCAGCTGACAGTTTAATGGGAGCTCCCTTGTAAGTAACTAGTTGCCTTTCTCTTGATGTTTTAAAAATTCTTTCTTTGTCTTTAACCTTTGTCATTTTAATTATCACATGTCTTGGTGTAAGCCTCTTTGGGTTCATTTTGCTCTGTGCTTCCTGGGCTTGTATATCTATTTCCTTTGCTAGGTTAGAAAAGTTTTCAGTCATTATTACTTCAAATATGTTTTTATTTCCTTGCTTTCTCTCTTCTCCTTCTATTACCCCTGTAAGGTGAATGTTGGTTCAGATGATTTTGTCTCAGAGGCCCCTTAAACCATCCTCATTATTTTTAAATTCTTTTTTCCTTTTTTCTGTTCTGATTGGGTGTTTGCTTCTATTTTATCTTCTCAATTCCCAATTCAATCCTCTGCTTCATCTAATCTACTGCTGACTCCCTCTAATACATTCTTCATTTTGTTACTGTATTCTTTATTTGTGACTGGTTCCTTTTTTATGTTTTCTATCTCAGTTTTTGTTTCCTATCTCTTTATTGAGTTCTCCCTGAGATCACTGAGCATACTTATAACCAGTGTTTGGAACTCTGCTTCTGGTAGATTGCTTGTCTCCATTTTTGTTTAGTTCTCTTTCTGGAGTTTTATTCTGTTCTTTTATTTGGGACATATTTCTTTGTCTCCCCATATTGGCCTCTCTGTGTTTGTTTCTATGTAATTGGTAGGGCTACTATGTCTTCTGGTGTTAATAGAGTGACCACCTTATATAGTAGGTGTCCTGTGGGGCCTTGTAGTGCAGATTCCCTGGTCACCAGAGTTGGGTGCTCCAGGTTTGTTCCTTGTGTGTGCCCTCCTATTGTAGCTAAGCCTTGGTTGCTGTTTGCACATATATGATTGTGCTAATAGCAACCAAAAGGATTAACCCTCAGGCTTATTGGATATGAGGACAGTTTGTGACTGCAGTGGAGACACTGCACTGCAGAGGCAGACACTACAGAGAAGATTTGCTTTATTAGGTCTCTCATGCCTGTTTACTTTGCCTTTTGAATATGTTGTCTTTGGAAGTGGCTGGGTCTTTGGCTTGGTCTGAAGCTGGTGTACCAGCCCAAGGCCTCCAGGAGGGGCCCCTACTCTGGACAAGTTAATATGTAGCCTGTATTTTTCCTGGTCATCTGGCATGAACCACAAAAAAATGTGCAGATGGCTACCACCCATGGTGGGTGTGGAGGTGCCTTGAAAGACCAAGCCATGAACTGAGGCTTGTTGTTGCTAATGTTGGGCTTAGGGCTGCTTAGTAAGCAATACAAAAATACCAAAGCCAGATGCTGCTTTGGGTTTTGGAACCTTTGAGAGATTTTAGGAAATTCTGTGGCATGAGCCAAGGCAGGGCATTTGTACAGAAAGGCCATAGAAGCAGCTTGTGTGTGCCCCAAAGTTGGGCAGGGTCTCATGGAATCACCAGGGTGGGGAAACAAGCCAAGTTAGCTAGGGTGATGGAGAGTCAGATATGGCAGCCACCTGCATCTGCACACTGAGAGACGGGAGGTCTCAGCAAAGAAACAATGGATTTCACTAGCTCCTCCATCTGGGAGAAAGCTACCCCTCCATCTTTTGTTCTGAATCCAGACAACTCAGTCCCTTCCAATATGTCTCTGGTGTCTTTCAAGATGCTGCTCCAGCACTGGAGCTCAGAGTAGGTGAGTCCATCAGCAAGTAAGTCTGTGTGTGGGCTCTTTAAGAGGGACACCTGGGACTGCAGCTGCCCTTGTCTCATTCAACTACAATGTGTGCTGGTTTTTACAGCCAGAAGTTATGGGAATTTCTCTCCCCAGTGCTAACCCTGGACTAGGGAGCCTAGTGTGGGGTTGAGACCCCTCATTCCATGGAGGTGGCCTCCATAGCTGAGATATCCCTCCAGGTTTTTAATGGTCACACAGGTGTGGGACCAGCCCATTCTGTATCTCTGTCCCTCCTATGAGTCTTGAGGTGGCTCCTACTGTATGTGCTTAGTTGTAGGGAGGCTGACCAAACACCTTGTTTTAAACAGGACAGAAAACAATGGTACAGTCCTGTTTCAAATGATATGTATATTCAGCCTGCTGACACTTAGAATTTAGCCCAGTGCGACTAGGCTGACTATATATAACATTTAAAACAGGATAGTACCATTGTTTTCTGTCCTGTTTAAAGTGGGACATCTGGTTAGCCTAGTTGTAGGACTTTTGTTCAGTCAGACTTCAGGCAATTCTCATTGATGGTTGTTCTGTAGTTTAGTTGTAATTTTGATGTGGTCATGAGAGAAGGTAAGCACAGCATTTACCTACCCTGCCATCTTGACTGTAATTCTCCAAGTTCTCTTTTTTAATCTATTTTTTTTCCCTTTGCTTTTTAAGGTGCAGGCATTGTTCATTTGTGTCAAATGATTCATGGTTCACTAATGTGTAAAAGCTGATTGAAGGCTACCGTGCATCAGTATTGTTGACTGATGGGCCTCCTAGGACAATCAGATGCTTATTTAGGTTTTTGGCTGGAAATCCTTTCATGGTAGCCAACTACCTCACTAACTCTTGAGTTTTTTTTGTTCCTTTTTATTGGTTCTTGGGTTTTTTTGTTTTGTTTTGTTTTTTGTATTATGTTGCCTTTTCTTTTTGCTGAGTGGGTGTTCCCATTCTTCCATGATTTTTCCATCTTAGTATATTGTGTTTCTGGGTTTACATTTGTCATCTGGTTTTATGGATATTGTACTTTTGTTTTTTTATTCATGTTGATATTTTGGGGTTAATTTTAAACCATAGAATGAAAATGTCTGCCATTCTTAGTGTAAATATTCACCTCTCAAGTCATTACTCTTTACAATAGAAGCATAAGAATAAACCTAATTCATATATTTACTAGTTATTTATTCTTACTAAGGATGTTAGTTGGTACTTTTTTAAAATTATGAGATTTGTTTTTTCATTTGACAATAAGAAATACAGGATGACAAAAACAATCTGGCCAAAGTAGCTATGGTTATATGAACATAAAAATTTTATTACTGAGACAGTTCTTTTTTTAAATATTCTAATATATTTATTCTTGTTTTTCTTTTAATTCATTTTTATTGTTAGACTTATTGGGGTGACTTCTGTTAGCAAGGATTACATAGGTTTCAGGCATACAATTCTACAGTGCATTGTCAACTTGATGTATAATAAGTTCACCACCTAATGTGACTTCTCTTTCCATCACTTTATATTTAGCTTCCCCCCCTCCTCTCCCACCCCCTCTCTTTCTCCCCTCCCTGACCCACTCGTCCCCCAATAAACATTAAACAATTGATTGTGTCCATGGGTTATTTGTTTGTTCATTTCTTTTTTCTTCGTTGCTTTCAGTTTTATATTCTGCATATTAGTGAAGTCATACAGTTCTTTGTTTTTTCTGTCTGACTTATTTCACTAAGCATGATGATCTCCAGGTCCATCCATTTTGTTGCAAATGGCAATATTTCATCTTTTCTTATAGCTGAGTAATATTCCATTGTGTATATGTACCACAGCTTCTTTATCCAGTCATCTGTCACAGGGCACTTTGGTTGTTTCCATGTTTTGGCCACTGTGAACAGCGCTGCGATGAACATTGGGGTACATAAGTCTTTGCGGACAAAGATTTTCAAGTTTTTTGGGTAGATCCCTAGAAGGGGGATTGCTGGGCCATATGGTAGCTCCATTCCCAATTTTCTGAGGAACCTCCACACCGTCTTCCACAGTGGTTGTACCAATTTGCACTCCCACCAGCAATGTGTGAAAGTTCCTTTTCTGAGACAGTTCTTAATATAGAAATGTAACTTAAATGAACAATTATACCAGTAACTAAAAAGTTGAATGAATTAGTCACTATTACTATTATTACTTTTATAGTTTGGACTATACTCAGGTTGACAGTTGTCTAACTTTCAGATAAATGGTGCAAATATTATTTGTCTGCAGATATCTCCTCCATAGCATCTTTGTGATGTGGAGAGGAGAACTTAGTCTGTGGTGAGAAGTCCTGGCTTTGTGTAGGATTAACCTCTAAATCTCAGTTTCTTCATCTGTAATTCAGGAGAAATCTTCTCCATCACTATTTTTATCATTCCTAGCCTTGGCATCATTTTTCAATAAGCTATGTAGAAATAAGCTTTTTTTGTAATATGGAGAAGATTCCTTCTCTATAATCTGCTTGTTTATAGATCAGCAGCTGAATTTATTCAGCAGCTGAATGCATTTGCTCTCTCTGATCTTGGAAGAACTGGAACAGAGAAGAAGTGAGGAACAATGAATTTTCTTGCTACATTGGTAAAGACTCTATGTTTCATTGGACAACATTGTTTTATCATCCTGTTGTTGCTTTTGCTTCACAGAATAGTTTTACTTTTTTTCAACAACACGGGTCCTTTCTATTTTATGTCTTGTATTTAGATTCTGCCTTAGTTTCATGATTCCATTTTCCCTTGTGGTACAATCTAACACTCATACAGAATTGGAAATGAAAATGGTGATTGTTTCCTTATTAATTACATTATTGCTTTCTAAGTCCTGTGTTAATTGGTGACATCTTCATGCAGCCCAATTTCTTCTTATGTGTTAGATTACAGCAACTGGATGTCTGAAATATCAAAGGGAACCCATCTGTAGGGGAATTATACCACAGCAAGGAATAATTTAAATCTTTGAAAATAAATTTTTGTATGTTGAAAGAAGGGAGTTTAAGGGGAAAAAAGTAGAGAAATAATGTTTCACAAAATGCTTTCCATTACATTGTTTCATCCAATCCTTGCTCTTCTTAGAAGTAGCAGATGCAATACCTATTTTAGAGATGAGATTGAAGGCCTCATTAGCAGAAATTCATTTACTCAGGATCACACAGCTAGCATATGAGAGAGCTGGGGATTGAACCTTACTCCTTTGACAACTTAAATAATGCCTGCACCAAGACACTGCAATTCTGAGTTATCAAGAGAGAGCTAGATTCTTTTGGTTGTAATGATCTTTCTGGCCTTCATTTTAGTGATGTTCCCTGTGTACTAGTATTAGAAATAAATAAGCAATCTGGGCAGAGTGTTTCAATTTGAGGACTCTGATCTGATGCATGTTATTCCCAGTACTCACAGCTAGCTATGTATATCTAGATTAACAGGGAATGTGTGCCTGGTGTACTGGGCTCCAGGGAAGGAACTAAAACTATGAATCAATCAAGTACAGGTCTTTCTACATATGCAATATACAAACCATCTCAGAGCACATTTTGACCATGACTCTTGGTCAAACTTATTAGTGACAGTTATTCCATACAGGGCTATGGTTGTATTACATCTTCAATCTGATTGGAGAGGTAGGAAAGAATTGGGTAGACTCATGCCCTCCAGCTCTGGAGACAATGCTCAGGATTATTAATCCTTGAGGCAGGTGACGACTTCTTTCTAACAACAGAGAGAGCTGTAGATATAGTCAGAGTTGTGGTTGGGCAACATGTGTGGTAGAGGGAATTTGTTTAGTAAAGCATTTTAATATGCATAGAGGATTATGCATTAAGGCTGGAGTAAATCTTGGATATCATTTTACAGCTGGGAAGACTAAGGCCCCCAAAAGCAAAGTGACATGTCTAAGGTGACATGTAAATTAGTGGCAGAGCCTACAGTCTTGTTATTTTTTCTTCTTTGGTGTTCTTTCCTCAGCAAGAACTTTTAAGCACTGGTTTCAGTTTGGAGTTGCACATTGGAAACACCCTGGGAGCTTGAAAATTCTGATGCCTGAGTCACACCCCTAGAGGCTCTAATTTAGTTTGTGTGGAGTGTAGCCTGGGCATTTGGATTTTTAAAAGTTCTCCAGTTGATTATAATCTGCAACAAAGTTTGATAACTTTGGACTAGTGTATCTCAAACCAGGCAAACATTAAAATTACCATGAGAATTTTGAAAAATCATATATTCCTGAAGCCCCACTTCAGCACAAATCAGAATTTCTGGAAAGAAAATTAGGAGAGAATAGAAGAAGCGTCTTTTGATGGGATCTGTCCTCTTTCATTCTCTCTTTTGGTTATGTCTTGACTTCCAGAGTTGTGCCTGCTCTCTATATTACTGCCATAGTTAGGTATTGTAGGCTCTTAAAAAGGGGGAAGAGCTGATTTCAGTAGCAAACAGTATCTTCCTGCTTTTATTTCAGTGATGCTATTACTTGTGTGGCATTGTTAGAAACTAGAAAAAGGGAGGCAGAGCATTGCAAGCCTGCAAACCCTCTCTGATGCTGATGTGACTATTCACATTGAATTACTGCTTATGGTGGTTCAATTAGAATAATGTGGGAGGCTTTTAAAACAATGACACTTTGGCACCACTTCTCAAATATTCTTATTTAATTGGTCAGATGTGGTGCTTGGGTTTTTGTATTTTATGAAACACCCTCAGGAGCATTCAGAAATTGGAAAAGCATTGAGTGTTACTGGGTGCCAGGCATCTCACTTGCACATTGAGGGCTTAAGCGAATGTATCCCGGTCCACTCACTCAACATGGAAAGGTGCCTTAGCTGTATTCAATCCTGTGGTCAGAAAGAAGTTATTCAGTGCTCCATCAAAAGGTGGCCATCTCATCATTTTCTTCATAGCTGTTGGGCTCCTTCAGTTCAGTTTGGAAATAAGGGTCGCTGTGCTCCCTGCACCCCATCCCAGGAATGAAAAGTCAATGATGACAGCAAGTCTTGTGCTGAGGAGCCTGTTGGTGTTTGTGTAGAAGTTGTGAAAACGACTGTAGGAGTTCAACATCTGTCCAGTCTGGCCTTCTGGACCTTTCACCATCATACACTTCTGGTTTCAATGAAAAATGATCATGTTGCCATCAAATAAGAAACCAAAAAGGTAGGGAATAAGAAGCAGTAGGTCAGGAATGATCTTAGGAGATAAGAAGCTCTATATTTTGATTTTTACTCTTTAGTGGGAATCTGACATCATCTTTCCAGCCTCCACAACTCAGCTTTTCTAAAGTGGCTTTTCTACCTATTATATGAGGTGTGGGGGTACCCCAACCCTCCCTCCTCCAGAATTATCATTTTTTGATGTGAGAAGAATTGTGCACCTGGAATTTGTTCCTTGGGATCAAATGATCAACCAAAGTTTTTATCTGGAGATTTTGAGAAGGTTGCGTCATGATTTGTGGAAGCCAAATCCTGATTTGGGGCAAACAGATGACTGGTTCTTCCTCCATGACAATGCACCTGACCACATTGCTTTGAGTGTTCAGCAGTTCTTGACTAAAAATGTCATGACCCCCATGCCTCACCCTCCCTATTCACCCAATCTTGCCCCTAGTGACTGTTTTTTTGTGTTTGTTTGTTTCCACAGATAAAAAAAGCTCCTTAAAGGTAGATGTTTTGCTGATGTGGAAGAGGTGAAACAAAAAACAGCATAAACACTAAAAGGCATTTAAATTGATGAGTTCAGTAACTGTTTTGAGCAGTGGAAAAAGCATCTTGATAAATGTATTGCATCAAATGGAGAGTTCTTTGAAGGCAACTGAATTTTAAATATGTAAGAATTAATACACAATTTTTTTATAAATACATTTTATATTTTTTGGATTCCCCCTTGTAAAGGTGACTGAAAATGCCCAAGTGTTCAGGTCAGCCTTAATCTCCCTGGATCTGGAAGAAAGGGAAATGTGATCTTGTGGTGCTTAAGATTCCCATTTGGAAGGTTTGTTGAAAAATATGAAGCCCTAGAAGGGGAGAAAATTCCATGGAAACTTTCTCTGCCTTTCTATCTGCTTAGTATAAGGGAAAGGAAAAGGAGACTAGGGTCTGGCAAGCCTTGCCCCAGATATCTGTACAGTATCTCATTTTATCCTCAGTGCAGACTGCCCCTCTTTTGTGAATCCCTGCTCTTCCCTTTAGCTGAGTTAAGCATTGTTTTCCTTTTCTCTTTTCTCCAAGTGCTTGTAGCTGCCTTTAGGCAATGTTATATTTACAGCTCTTCTTTCTCTTCTATTAGACTAAGTTTCTCAAGCAAAAGCCCTGCTCTCTGATTTCTTTCATTTTGTACCTAACACAACACCTTTATGTAATTGATATTGATAGATTTTTAAAAATATGTAAATAATTATAAAGGTCCATCTACTCTCTCTCTCTTTTTAAAATTTTTAAAATCATTTATTTACTTATCTCAATAGATCTGGTTCCCATCTGATACCATATATAGTTATTACAATGTTATTAACTATATGCCCTATGCTGCACTTTACATCCCTGTGACTATTTTGTGACTATGAATTTGTACTTCTTGATTTCTTCTCCCTTTTTTACCACCTCTCCTACCCTCTTCCTGTCACCCCAACAAATCTAGTATCCATCTGACATCATCCATAGTTATTACAATATTATTGACTATATTCCCATGTTACACCCTATATCCCCATAACTATTATTTGTAACCACCAAACTAAACTTCCCAATTCCTTCCCCTTATTTCACACTCTCCCACAATCCTCCTCCCATCTGGCAACAAACCAAATGTTTTCTATATCTATGATCTGTTCCTGTTCCACTTGTTTATTTTCTTCTTTGGATTTCACCTATATGCAAAGTAAACTTGCATCTCTCTTCTCTGTTTGACACTCTTGCTCAGTCTTTTGATTGGAGCTTTTAATTCATTTAAATGGAAGGTAATTGTTGATGTGTACCTATTGCCATTTTATTGTTTGTAATTTTGTTTTTTACCCCTCCCCCACTTAAACCAGTCCCTCTAACATTCCTTGTAGTACTGGTTTGGTGGTGATGAAGTCCGTTTTTTATTGTCTGGGCAGCTCTTAATTTGTTCTCCAATTTTGAATGATAAAGTTGCTGGGTAGAGTAATCTTGGTTGCAGGTCCTTGCTTTTCATCACTTTGAATATTTTCTGCCACTCCCTTCTGACCTGCAAAGTTCCTGTTGAGAAATCAGCTGACAATCTTATGAAAGCACTCTTGCAAGTAACTAGTTGCTTTTCTCTTGCTGCTTTAGGATTCTCTCTTTGTCTTTAACCTTTGCCATTTTAATTATAATGTGTTCTGATATGGGCCTATTTGGGTTTATCTTGTTTGGGACTCTCTGTGCTTCCTGAGCTTGCATGTCTGTTTCCTTTGCCAGGTCAGGGAAATTTTCAGTCACTATTTCTTCAAACAGGTTCTCAATTCCTTTCTTTCTTTCTTCTCCTTCTGATACTCCTATGATGTGAATGTTGTTGTGCTTCATATTGTCCCAGAGGCCCCTTAAATAATTGTGACTTTTTTGGATTCTTTTTTCTTTTTGCTGTTCTGACTGGATGTGTTTTTTCTACCTTGCCTTCCAGTTCACTTATTTGATCCTCTGCTCCATCTAATCTGCTGCTGATTCCTTCTATTGCATTCTGAATTTCAGTTATAGTATTCTTCATTTTTGACTGGTCCTTTTTTATGGGTTCTATGTCCTTCTTTATGCTTACTATCTCTCTGTTGAAGTTGTTACTAAGTTCCTCAAGCATCCTTAAAATCATCACTTTGAGTTCTGTATCTGATAGGTTGCTTACCTCCATCTTATTTATTCTTCTTCTGGAATTTTCTGCTGTACTTTTGTTTGAGACATATGTTTTTGTATCCTCATTTTGGATACCTGTCTATATTTGTTTCTATGTATTAGGTAGATCTGCTATGTCCCCCAGTATTGCTGGATAGCATTATGTAGTAGGTGTCCTGCGGGGCCCTAGAACTCTTTCTCTGATCACCTGTGCTGAGTGCTCCTGTGGATTCTGGTTTGTTGCCAGTGCTGTGCCTGAAGCTACTCAGCAAAAGTCTCAGAGCACACCAATGCCATTGCAACCTGCTTGGGGCCTGTAGACTTCAATAATTTTCTAAGAAGGATTGCAATATGGGCGGGGATGGATACTCACTGGAGAAAATGATTTTGGCCTTGGTGGAATTGGGTGGGGCAGGTTCCCAGTGAGTTATCAGGGTGGAGTGAGTAAAGCTCAGTAGACCATTCAGTTTCAGATTTGGCCATGTGGGGGCGGGTGCAGCACAGGCCAGATGTTGCCCACCAGTTGTCTGCATCAGAGAAGGATTCACCCAGGAAAAATAGTGATTGTCCTTCACTCATTGCCCCAAAGCTACACACCTCAGTTTTCCCCCATATGCCTCCGCCACCTGCTCAGTTACTGTTCCTCTGCCGGAGCCAAGGGTGAGTACCTGTGAGTGACTGAGTCTGAGCAGGCACTTTTAAGAGGACATCTGGGTTTTCTGCAGCCTTCTGTCTTAATTGGATAGTCAGAGCCCTTGCTATTCTTCAAAATCAGGTATTTTGGGGCCCCTCTTCCCAGCACTAGTGTTGCAGGCTGGGAAACCTGATATGGGGCTGGGGTTTCTTGCTTCTCCACGGAGAACCTCCTTGACTCAGCTAAGATATTGCTCTTGATTCTCTACCACCATTGGAGGTTTGGCTTCTTTTGAGTCTGCGCCCTTTCTACCAGTCTCAATGTGGTCTCCTCTTTGTATTCTTAGTTGTAAAACTTCTGTTCAGCTAGACTTCATGTAGGTCTTCAGGTTGGTTGTTCAATAATTTAGTTGTAATTTTCATATGTTCATGGAATGAAGCAGGTGCAGTGTTTACCTACTCCACTATCTTGGATCCTCTCAATCTTTGCTCTCTCTTTTATCTTCTTGATTTGGATGTTGAAAGCATTTTTTTCCTGGGTTCTTAACATTTAAGTGAGGTTTGTATGGACAGTGGTTGTGGCAGCAGAATAGGCTCAAACTGATGGTCAGGGGAGCTGGAGAGTTGAGAGGAGAATTTTGGAGCCAAGTTTTATCACTTGCCTGACCTCAGTGTCTCTTGAAAGGTTTCACATATAGGCTCTAAGGTGGGGGAATTAATTGAAGCAAGGCAAACAAATAAAATCCCTCACTATTTCATGAACAGAACCAGAGAGAGGGCCTCACCTACCACAGTGCTTGGCACTTGGCAGACGTGTAGTAAATATTTATTGGATGAATGTACCTAATAGAACCTAAGAAGGTACCAGTTCACAAAGGCTTCAAGTAGCTTCTAATGTGCAGCGGAGCTACATTTCTGTTGCTTTCCTAGCATGATGGAAACCCTATTAAGCTGAGGTGACTCATTAGTTATTGCCAGAACAGTTTTATTGGGATGACTATAACCATGTATTTATTGTCTCAGATTCTCAATAGCATTTTATTGCTGATTATTGTCACACTAATCCATTCAACGGTAATGGAGTTGTGTTGAGTTTTATCAAGGGCCAGTCTATTCATCTAGCTGCATTTTCAATGAGCCTCTTGTTAAAATCTCCATAGAGACCCTCCCAGAATATACCAGGACCTTTAATTATGTGGTGCTAATAGACATCACACAGTTTCTTTTGACATTTTCATTAGACAAGTATTATGGACATCTGTAATTACCATTGTGTAGAAAACTTGCTAATAAGGGTATAATTAAGATAGGTTTAAAAGAACTAGCATCCAGGAAATTATTGAGGTTTTTTTTTAGAAGAGAAATAAAAGATGACTGACAGGTATCTAGGACTTTCATATTTACATATACATGCTATACCCTACAAAACCCGATTATTTAAACAGAGTGTTCTTTTTTGTTTTGAACTTCTTGAAAGAGTTGTATAAATTCTCCTGATCTAAGATATATTCATATATAGAAAAGGAAGGCAAATAATTATGAAATAAATATAATTGTAAACTGATGCTGTTGGTTGTTATATATACTATTTTAAGAAATTAGAGTTTTTGGTGTATGTGGTGACTTGGTATGATGTTTTCAGATTTTTTTTTTTTTAGTAAAAGAATGAACTTTTTTTTGAGGGGAAGAATGAAACCTTATATGGGACCCTGATATATAAGATACATAAAAGAATGACTGTTTCAGTTGATCCAGAGTTTGCTCTTTCCACACTCCCACTTTGTAGGTCTCTGTCCCCACACATTATCCATTCAGAAGTACCTTTCTGGAATCCTTAGGCTTTACATAGTTTGAAACTATTGCCCTATTGAGTAGAGTTTATGTAAGAATTCTCTGGAATGAAAATGGACCCCATTTCTTCCCCGAAAAGACACCTAGGTAAACTTTTGGTCACCTCTTCTGTGCCTGAGCTCTCTTTATTCTATTCAATAGCAGTGAATAGATTCAGATCAGCCTGATTTTATAATGTTTCATTTTTTTAACCTTTAGTGTTGTTGCTAAGGTAGATATCAAAGACATGGGTTTTCAGTTCTTTTGACAATCTCAGTAGATAGCATGTGCAAAGTGTAAATGTAGTGGTATCAGAATCTGTTATCTTCTTAATATGCAATAACAGTTCAACATACAAAATAAAAGATACTCCATAGTAACCATGCTTTCATGAAATATCTTTGTTAGGTTTTTTAGAGGAAAGCATTAATTCCAATATCTAACAAGTATTTCATACATAAAAGTTATTTAATAAATAATTGAGGCTTAAATTAAGAATAATTTATATAATCTGATTTTAAGATTTTTAAGCATACATTATATAAAATTTTATTATCTATCATGACTTATCAGAATAGTCACATTTTGGGAAATTGTATAGAGGAAAAGGCACTAAGTGAGAAGTCTCATCATCTGAGCTGCAGTCTTGACTTGGCACAAATTAGTTAGTATATCAAAGACCAGAAAGGCTAATTTTTTCTCTAGATTTCTTATCTATAAAATTAGTAGGTTCACTTTAATGATCTAAGGTCCTTTTCAACTGGAGCATTTCATAAGCATCCACGATTTATGGTGTTTTCTACTGTGCTACTGCCTATAATACATGTGGGTGAACTCAACTGGAGAGACCAACCTGTGATTCGTGCTCCTGCATTCCCAGTTTTCATCAATAGACACTTTCCAGTCTAAAATGTGCTTTACAAACTCTTCCCTCAAGGAAAATCTTGCCTGATTTAAAAGAAATTTTCTACAATCTTGTTCATGGCTCTCAGCAGAACAGAGCATTTATCCTTTTGCTTTTTATACATAGTGGTTAGCAATTGCATTCCTGTTAAACAGCCCATGGTTAGATTCTGCACATTATACGTCTTATTGACTCCTTTTGCTTGTCATGGATCTATATTTTTATGGCATCATTTATATCTTCTAAAGTATGCATTATGCTAAGTGAAACAAACTGCATTTGACACTTTTTAACACTAATTATCTTTTTAAAATAGCTAGTTGAAATGTAGTACTTTTATCTACAGTACGTTGTCTTAGAAAAATCACTTGTTTATCTTTAAATCTTCTTGATCCAGAACCTCCTGTAGGATATCTGCATTTCTCTCTAACATCAAATCTCTTTACTTTTCTTTCATTTCTTTCCACTTAAGTGTCACTTCTATGTACCAAAACTAAAAAAAATGCACATAAGTACAATTGCAGGCATTCAGTTGAGAGAGTATTGTGAATGGCATGAATGCAGTTGCAAAAATCTCCTTCAGGGCTGTGTCAATAAAAATCACCAAATATGTTTTGTTTGTTAAAATACTATTTCGGTGCATACTCTGGGTATTTTGATTCAGTAGGTCTGGGTATGTCCCAGGAATCTAGCAACAATTTCAGGTGGTTCTGATTCAAGAGAACATTCCTGCTGTAGGGTGTTATGTAATGGATCCTTGAGTGGGATATGGTGCTATGTAGCAAGGACCCAGTACCCTTTGATTTCCATTGGTCTAAGTTGACTCCCTATATATGTTCTGGAACAGGGATTGCACTCATGTTTGTTTATTTGTTTGCTTGTTTTTTTAGCTCTCATAAAGGAGGCATCCCTCTTTTACCTAGATGACTTATATGTAGGCTAATACCACCTGAGAACCACTTCTTGAAAGGAACAACATAATTAGATTTAAACCTTTGTGAAATCTCCTATCAAAATACCTGTAAGGAAGAAATATATGGATTTTAGAAAAGCAACATTCTAAATGTGACAATGATATATGAATGGAGAAGAATAGATTAATATATTATAATTTTGATAAATAATATATCCTAGATTTATCAAATACTTCTAAGAACTTCATGTATTGGGTGGTTACTTTACTTTCTGAAAATAAAAACCTAATCTTTCAAGGGTGCACAGAAGCATTCTCATTGGACATTTTACACATTATACTTCTTTAATGGAATGAACCTTTTACCCCTATTGAAGCCCAAGTGAGCATTCTAGAAGATATTTATTTAACCATAGTTCCAGGCCATTTACATCCAAGTTTCCTGAAAATACAAGTAAAAAATGCAGGTTTCTGGGTTCTACCATTAAATACAGTGAAATATAGTAAAATTTGCAAATGAAACCTGCATTTTTATAAGGCTCTTGAACTGACTCTTAAGCCTACGAAAGACTCAGGCTCACAGCTTTAAGATGCTGCTATAATAATATAGAACTCTATACTTCTCCAAAACAAAACAAAACAATCCCTGAGAAGTGGTGAGAAAGAAGTGGCCAAGATCTTAGAATTTTGGAAACCTGGGTTGAGAGTATCATGGGCTTTTAGCTTAGCTCGACCCCTAATTGGTTGTATGAGCCTGTGTAATTGTCTGAACCCACTGAAGGTTGTGGGGTTGGAACAGTCTTAAATTGGGAGCAAATTCTGTCCTGTGAAGTGCTACTCAACTTTTTCTTTTCAGAGATAGGACAGCTCTGTATTGTGAACTGATCTTAACTAATTTGACTCTTAAGCAATATTCAGGTCCATTTGTTAAAATTCCACAAATTTCAGAGATCCAAGATGGTGGAGTAGATAAATACTATGCTTGCCTCATCCTGTGAACACATCAGAATTACAACTAAATTGTAGAACAATCAACCTGGAGAACCTTCTGAAGCCTAGCTGAATGGAAGATATTGCCAAGGATATAAAAAGAAAACCTCGTTGAGACTGTTAGGAGGGGCAGAGATTTGAAACAGGCTGGCCCCAAACTTCAGTCTGGTGGATGAAAGTTGAGAGGGATAGCTCAGCCACAGAGGTTCCCCAATGAGGAGCAAGGAACCCCAGCTCCATTCCAGGCTTCCCATCCCCCAGCATTGGTACAGAGAAGGGGAGCCCCTGCAACATCTGGCTATGAAAAACCCAGTCTGGGTGGGATGAAAGGCTGTTGGGAAACCCAAACATCCTCTTAAAGGGCCCACACAGATTTGCTTGCAGACACTCACCCTGGGCTCTGGAGGAGGGACAGTTACTTGGGGAGCATTAGAGACATATAAGGGGCAGACTGGGGTATGTGGCTTCAGGGAGAGGGCTGGAAGATAGCTGTCATTTTTCCTATGAGGGGTCCTTTTCCCATGCAGCTGCCAGATGGGCACAATCTTTCCTGTGTTGAGTCCCTCCCCCATGCCCATGGCCAAATCTGAATCTGAATTGGTCTGGTGAGCTTCACTTGCTTTATTCTGGTGACTCACTGAGACTCACCACACTGAACTTCATACCACTGGAGGCTTTATCAGTGGTTGCATCTTATGGGAGCTGGCCACTGGCAGCAGGCCTCTATGTCCTGGCTTTTTGCAGAGCTACTCCATGCCTGGTAGTGATGGTAGCTGTCCTCAGTTCACAGACTGGCCTCTCCCATGTGCCTCCAGATCTAGCACAGGCAGTGACTGACCATGGATTGCTTTGTAACTCCTACCAGGTAATCCCTAGTTGGTCACAGGCAGTGGGTGACCTGGGCTTGCACCAGAGCTTCTCCTAAGAGGCCCTAGAACCAATATACTTGGAGGTTGGTTTCAGAACACAGCAGAGCACCACCCAATTAGCCCCAAAGCAGCACATCTAGAGGGGGTTTTAACAGGCACCAGATCCCACTAAACCAAATTTTGTTCCATGTCGTAAGACCCACACCCCCTGCCCCAGCAACTTGTCAGCTGTGGACGTGACCAAACCCCTGCCCCAGCAACTTGTCAGCTGTGGACGTGACCAAACCCCAAACCAGTCAGCCTGAGGGTCATTCCCACCCACTGATGTGCCAGTAGCAATCAAGGCTCAAATATAACAGAACAGCACACAAAACCCACACAAGAGACACTCCTGGAGCACCCAGAGGAGTTGACCAGGGAGACGGTACCACTGGACCCCACAGGGCACCTACTACTTAAGGCCACTTGGCAAGGTTAGGAGGTGTAGCAGTTCTACCTAATACATAGAAACAAACCTAGAGAGGTAGCCAAAATGAAGAAACAAAGAAATACACATATATCCCAAATGAAAGAATAGCAGAAAACTGCAGAAATATAACTAAATTAAATGGTGGCAAGCAAAGTACCAGAGACCGAGATCAAAACATTAGTTATAAGGGTGCTCAAGGAACTTAGTGAGAACTTCAATAAAGTGATAGCAAGCATAAAAAAGACATAGAAACCATAAAAAACAACCATTCAAAAGTGAAGAATATAGTAACTGAATTGAAGAAGCACTAGATGGAATCACCAGCAGACTAGATGAAGCAGAGAATTGAATAAGTGAGTTGAAAGATAAGGTAGCAGACAACATCCAATCCAAACTGCAAAAGAAAAAGAAAATTTAAAAATGAGGAAGTTTAAGAGACTTCTGGGACAACATCAAGCATAACAACATTCGCATCATAAGGATGCCAAAAGGAGAAGAGAGAAAGCAAGGAATTGAGAACCTATTTGAAGAAATGATTGAAAACTTTCCTCATGTGGCAAAGGAAATAGATTTACAAGCCCAGGAAGCATAGAGTCCCAAATGAGATGAACCCAAAATGGCCAATACCAAGACACATTATAATTAAAATGTCAAAGGTTAAAGACAAAGAGAGAATACTAAAAACAGCAAGAATAAGGCAACTGCTAACGTATAAGGGAGCTCCCACAAGATGATCAGCTGATTTCTCAAAAGAAACTTTGCAGACAAGAAGGGATTGGCAGACAATATTCAAAGTGATGAAACAAAAGGACCTATAACCAAGAATACTCTACTCAGCAAGGCTGTTGTTTAAAATCAAAGGGCAGATAAAGAACTTTCCAAATAAGAAAAATACTAAGGAATTCATCACCACCAAACAAGTATTATGTACAAAGAATGTAGAGGGACTTTTTTTTAAAAAAGTGAACAAAAAAAAATTTAAAATAGAAAATATGAATAATAAAATGGCAATAACTACATATCTATCAACAATTACTTTCAATGTAAGTGGATTAAATGTTTCAATAAAAAACATAAAGTGGATAAATGAATAAGAAAACAAAACCCTTACATATGCTGCCTGTAAGAGACTCACTTCAGATTGAAAGACACACAGAGACTGAAAGTAAAGGGATGGAAAAAGTGATTTTATTGAAATGGAAACAAACAAACAAAAAAGGTGAGGTAAAAATACTTATCCCAGCAAAAAACAGACTTTACAACAAAGGCTATGTATAATAAGAGACAAAGAAGGGCCTAGTAATCTCATTTCTGGGAATTTATCTGAAGAAACCCAAACACTACTTCAAGGGCATATGTGCATCCATATATTCATTGCAGCATTATTTACTATAATCAAGATGTGGAGGTATCTTGGGTGTTCATCAATAGATGAATGGATGAAGAGGAGGTGGTACATATATACAATGACATTTTGCTCAGCAATGGAAAAGAATGGGTTCTTGTCATCTGTGTTGGTATTGATGGACTTGGATGGTATTGTGCTGAGTGGAATACGTCAGACAGAGAAAGAGAGATGCAATGTGATTTCGCTTATGATATTTAAATAACAGAATAAACAAACAAAGCAGAAATACACTTATCGATACAGAGAGCATTTTGATGGTTGCCAGTAGGGAGAGGGCTTGAGGGGGTAGTTTAATAAGGGGAAGGGGGAGTTCCCCGATGGTGTAGTGGCTTAAGGCTTTGGTGCTGGCGCTGTCAGCGCTGCGGCTTGGGTTCGATTCCCAGTCAGGGAGCTACCTACATACCAAAAAGCAAAAAAAAAAAAAAAAAAAAAAAAAAAAAAAAAAAAAAAAAAAAAAAAAAAAAAAAAAAAAAAAAAAAAAAAAAAAAGGGGGAAGGGATTAAGAGGTACAAATTTGTTGTTACAAAGTAGTTATGGGGATGTAGGGTATAGCACAAAGATTATATTCAGTAATATTGTTATAACTATGTATGGTGTCAGATGGGGTTACTAGGTTTATTGAGGTGATAGATGGGAGGGGCTTGGGGGATAGTGTGAAAAGGTGAAGGGCTTAAGAAGTACAGATTTGAGGTTACAAAATAGTCATGGGGATGTAAGTAAAGCATAGGGAATATAGTCAATAATATGGTTCTATGTATAGTGCCAGGTAAGTATTAGACTAGTCAGTACTTAAATTATACAAAAGTCTAACCACTACGCCATACACCTAAAATTAATACAGTAGACTCTCTGTTAACTGAAACTCAGGCAACTGGCATTCTCAAGGGAATGGCAAAACATTTTTGTTGGTTGCTTGAGATTTTTGCCGCTTGCTTAAGAGTGCTGATTGAGTTCTGGTTAACAGAGAGTCTATTTACATTAATTCAACATCTACCAGTCCCCATGGGTGCTGGTTAACTGAGAGTGTCCTGTATAAAATAATATTGAGTGTTAACTGTAATTGAAAAATTAAAAAAGGGGTGAAAAAGGTGAAGGGAAATACGAGGTTCATATTCCAGGTATGAAATAAGTAAGTCATGGGGATGTAAAGTACAGCATGGGGAATATGGTCAATAATATGGTGATAGCATAGTACAGTATCAGATGGTAGCCTGATTTATGAACTGTTGAACAATGATAGTGTATATCCAGAACTGATGTAATGTTGTATGTGAGCTATATTTTTTAATAAAGATCTTTCAAAAATTGGAAAATAATTTCACAAAATTTCTTCTATGTTCACCCCCCCAGCACACAATATTTTATGTTGAAGACAGACTTAGACAAAATTCTGCCAAACCTTCCCATTTTTGTTAGCAAGGACACACAAAAATATTAATACTATGTATTCTTGTAAACACAGAAAGGTCCTTATTTCTCTGACTTTTTGCCTTTCTGTAAGACTTTTAAATGAGAGTTTTTCTATGAGACTGATGCAACACCCTTGTGGTGACTAGATGCTAGCTTTCTCTTTGGGTCAGATGGTAGTCTTCTGTGAAGTGGGAAGGACAGAAGAACAAAGAGAACTCTAGATTGCCCTAAGGATTAGGATACTGGGGTTGATTTTATTTTCCTGGTTCAAGAAAGATTGGTGAGGCCTTAATCTTTTTAACTCATGATATATCCTAAAATACACTTATTTCCATTAATTTTATGAGAAAAAGATAATTTTTAACAATCTATGCTAACAAACTATTTGGTATTGATTCCAATAACCATATTTTAAGTTCTTACTAAATCTTCTGGAAGGTGATAGTCCTGATAAGTGTATTTCAAATGCCAAACAGATGCTTATTTAGTCATCACACAGTCTATGTTAAAACAGATGTCACACACTCTGTTTTAAAGTAAATTACTATTAATATTATACATAGTCATTATTAGCACATGACCAAAGTTTCCTTTGCAATGAAGTAGCCTCAAAGTTTAGAAGCACCTTAACAATCCACGTAAAATCCCGCACTAAAGGTAGAATAGTACTGGAATTTCCAACAAAGTTTTGGGTCTTAAGTGTTTTAGTAATGTATTTAGCATCTGAAGGAATAATATTGGGAAACCAAAGTTCTAGTATACATCTCCGGCCTTCCGCCTCCTCCCGCAAGGGGGCAGCATTGCCTCCAGTTGAGAATTGTTAATCTCAAGGTCTCTCCCAGTCAGTTTGTGCTGCTGAAAGGTTTCAGATATCCATCATGTTAAGCAGAACACTTAAGTGGGTAGATGCGAAGTTGGACTTGAAGCTACTTATAAGTCACTGGAAGAGCAGATCTGTTCTATGAGTGAACAGACCTGGGAGTTGGGAATAAGTGGGCACTGAGGAGGTAAATTGAGGTGAGGTGGGGTGGGAGGAGCCATCAGCAATCAAGATGGTAGGACAAAATAAATGAGAAATCCTGGTGTCAGGATGACAGAAAGGACTCAAAGAACAGAGAAGTTTAATAGGGGATTTTATGTAGAATGGAATCCCTTTCTGCTGAAGGTCCTGAGTGCTTTGATGCTTTGGGGTTGGGAAATAAAAACTCAACAGGGGCATAAAATTAACACCACAGGTGATTTTTGGAATGCAAATCTCCTGGACATTTATACAAATATTACTGAAGTCGGTGGACCTTCCATAGAATGTGGATTGGTAATTTGAGAAAATCTTATTTACATTTTAAAATCATAGAGTGACCCCATTCTCAGGTGAAGATTAGTGATTGATTTAAACAAATATTTCTGGAGGACCTATTATTTACTTAGCTGCGGGTAAATTGTCCGAAGAAAAGATAAAACAGTTCTTGCTCTCCAAGAATTTATTTTCTCTGTAGGAAAACAAGATATTTTTATTTAAATCTTTGACATGTCAATAAGTATTGTCTTTAAATCAGCTATTTTATTCAATTCAGAACACTTGGGAGAGGGTGAACCTAGAGCCATGGGTTGTCAGCTATGGCTGCACATTGGAATCACTTAGGGAGTCACTTAAAGCTTTTAAGGCACACACAGACACGTATATTCCTAACCCAACATTATTGCTGTCCTCTTTATTTTTCTTTTTTCCTGTTCCAGATGTAAATCAAATAAACATGTTTTCCTTAGTAATCCTGTTCTTCAGAGATGTATAGTTTCTAAATTGTCTTATTTAATTTAGCTGCCACATGTGTGTAACAAGTCAGTGAGAGTTCATTCTAGGAATCACAATACCACAAGAACTTATCTATAGCTATAAGATCCCCAGGGCTCAGGTGATCCACATACTTCCTATAGCCTGATGCAACAGCATTCCAGCCCAACGTAATAATGTCAGTCTCTTGGAGTACATTATGTAGGATTTGACATCTATGGTTCTGCTCTAAGAATGAAGTCAGTCTCTTAGAAAATACTCAGAGAACACAATAAAAGAATATATATAACAGAAGGACATTCTGAAAGCCAAGTCAAGTCACTCTTGCTATCATCTCTGGAACAAAGATATTAATAATTTTTGAGTTTATCTAATTTTATATAAGCAGAGGCTCATTTCTCTCTCTCTCTCTCTCTCTTTTTAAGTCCATGCCTAGAATCCATCAGTAACCCTACTGAAAAATGATCCTTGTTCTTTTCTTCTTTTCCTTTCAGTGCTGCTTTTGGCTGCTTTAATGAAATGAGTCATTACTGGAATGTTGATTGTTTTCATGGTTGTGGCACTCCAGGAAAGCAGGGAAGCTCACCTGCCCCACTCTATGGCTGATTTTATAATAGCTGGGAAAACCTCTAACATCTGTGTCTGTAAAAAAAAGACCTACAAAACCAAAATAAATCATTTTCTACCTTCATTTTTCCTTACATTAAAGGCTGATCACTTAACAGGAACAATCCTGGCCCTGAATTGGGTTGGAGCATCTGATCTGATGGGATAAAACAAGATCAATATCTGCCACCATAAAAAGTCAATGGAACATAAATTAGGAAGAGAATATTTTCTAACTCTAGCCCCAAATAGTGACTATTTGGGTGCAAACCATGCTGTTGGTCAGTGAAAAGAGAATGCAACTTAGCAGCAGAGTAGACTATACTAGGGTTACATGTTCTATTCCTAGCTCTCTTTATTGATCTCCAAATAATAAATTGAAGCATAGCAATCCTCTCTTAAGTTTTTCAAGATTTTACTGCTAAAATGTTATCAGAAAGTTTCTAACCGTGGCTAGAGAAGTATGAAATAATCCAGGCCATAGGGGTTTCTGGGTATAATGATTTTGAACATATAAGATGATTTTCGCTACTCTCAAGATTAGGTCTTACCTAATACTTACAAGAATGCCTTAGAGTTGTAATTTAGTTGGCTGTTGATGAGCAAATGTGCCTTCTCTTTGTCCTTCCTTTGGCCATTATATCTTTCCCTGATATGAAACCTAAGCTTTTTGAATTTCCAAAATGGAAATAAATACTTTTTTTCCCATTTCTCATTAATGTAGATGTTTTTTGGAAAGTAATTAAAAAAACTCATGAGAGTAGGAGAAAATAAATCTCACCTATTATGCTATCACTCAGCAATAATTACTGATTGCGTGTTAGCATATCTGCTTCCAGTCTTTCTGTGTGTGTGTGCTCTTTCTCTTTCTCTCTCTGTCATACCCACATGTTTTTCAAAAGTGGGACCACAGTAAAGGTAGTACGTGATTTTTATGGGAATTAAATAAATAACACCCCTTCTCCCCACTATATTTGAATTGATTGTGAATTAGCAGCAAAGGTTTATGCAAATGGAGATCAAAATATCACATCGATTACTGATAAACTCCTAAGATTTTAGGGTGTTTTATGGGTACAGTCAGGAGAACATCCTAATACTGAGATTTATTATTAGATAGACTTAATATAATTAATTAGATCACTTACCATAACATGCCCATCTTCACATAGTGTTTGATTGAATGAAATACAAAGTTTAATAACTTGTATAAACTAAATAGTGACAGAGAGGACAGTTATAGTAAGGATGTAGAAGAGTTCACAGAAACTCAGGAGAAATGCAACTATTTTAGCTCATAAAGGGCAGGAATTGAGGTCCAGGGACTGGTTATTCTCTGGGATCTCATAATGATACATAAGGGTAGAGTTTACGAACATCATCCTGGCATACCCTTGTCTCCTAATTTTTTATGGTAAAGTCACTGTTTTTAGTTTCTCTATTAGTTACCTCTATAATTTCCAATATTAGTAGAAAACCACTATTACTGTCTCTATTAACTTTCAATTATATCACCAAACTTTCAACATTTCTTTCTTTAAAGATGAGCCTATTAACACCCCTTAGGCCTCATTTCAGTTACTTCACATATGGTCCATTACATCCTCATATAAAAACTGTTTTTTCTGTAGTTTTTTTAATAACTTTATTGGGATATAATTTATATACTATAAAATTCATCCATTGTAAGTATACATTCAATGATTTTTCAAAAGCAAATTTATAGAGTTGTGAAATCATCGCTGTATCTAGATTTAGAATATTTCCATGACCCCAGCAGTTCCCTCATGTTTCTTCCCAGTCATTGTTCTGACCCCCGGTGCTAGGCAAGGACTAATCTGCTTTCTGTCTCTATAGATTTGTCTTTGCTGTACACTTTATCTAAATGGAATCACATAATATATAGTCTTTTGTGTCTGGCTTCTTTCACTTAGTACACTTTTGAGGGTCATCAATATTGTAATTTTATCCTTTTTATTGCTGAGTAGTATTTTATTGCATAGGTATATCATATTTTGTTGATCCCTTCACTATTAGTTGAGGGGCACTTAAATTTTTTCTAGTTTTTGGTTATTATGATAAGACTACTGTAATATTTGCATGCAAATCTTTGCGTAGACATGTTTTTATCTCTTAGGTAGAAACACAGAGCAGAATCACTGGGTCATATGGTCAGTATATATTTAACTTTTGAAAGAAATAGCTGAACTTTTTCAAAGTGGCAGTATAATTTTACATGCCCATTAGCAAAGTATGAAAGTTGCAATTTCCCAATATTTTTACCAAGACTTGTATCGTTATCCTTTCGGATTAAAGCTATTTTAGTGGTTATGCAGTAGTATCATGTTATGGTTTAATTTGCATATCCCTAATGATGTTGAGCATTTTTTCATCTTATTAGACATTTGTATATACCTTCTTTGGTGAAATATCTATTTAAATCTTTTGCCCATTTTAAAATTGTGTGCTTTTTAAAAAATAAGCTGTAAGAGTTCTTTCTATATTCTAGATACCAGTTTTTTAATAGATATGATTTGAAGACATTTTCAAATCTTTCATATTTTCATATCTTCATGGAAAACAATCTACAGATTGTTTTCTATTTTCTTAATGGTACTATTTGAAGAGCTAAAGGTTGTAAATTTGATTAAGTTCAACTTATCAACTTTTTCTCCTTTGGATCGTTATTTTAGTATTATATTTAAGAAATCTTTATCTAAACCAGGGTCACTGAGATTTTCTTCAGTGTTCCTCTAGAAGGTTCATACTTTTACTTTTTACATTCTTTATAATCAATTTTGAGTTATTATTATCCTTTTTTGTGAATATAAGGCAAAATCTGAATTCTTTTTTTTTCCTTTCAGGGGTTCCCATGGCTGCCCTGAGGTTTGATGATTTGCTCAAGAAGTCATAGGACTGAGGAAAGTTGTTATATTCATGGTTATAGAAAAAATTTTAGAAAAAAACTGGTGGAAATTTCCAGTTGTCCTCTCCTACTTTTATTTCTTTAAAAATTTTTTAAATTTAATTTTCATTTAAGTTTTTCTCTTTTTTTTTACTGTTTAATTTATTGAGGTGACATTGGTCAGAAAAAAAATGATATAGGCTCCAGGTGTACAACTCTACAATACATCATCCATGTGTTGCATTGAGTGCTCACTACCCAGAGTCAGTTCTCCTTCCATCACCATATATTTAATATCCACTCCCTCCTCCTCTACCTCCCTTCCCCCTTACTCTTAGGTAACCACTAAACTATTGACAGTGTCCAGGAGTTTTTGTTTCTTTGTTAGTTTTAGTTTTATATTCTACACATAAGTGAAGTCATATGGTTCTTGATTTTTTTAAATTTTATTTTGCTTAGCATGATGATTTCAAGATCCATCCATGTTATCATAAATGGCCACATTTGATCTTTCTGATGGTTGAGTAATATTCCATTGTGTGTATGTACCACAGCTTCTTTATCCAGTCATCTACCAAAGGACACCTTGTTTGACTCTATAAATTGGTCACTGTAAACAGTGCTGTGATGAATATTGGGGTACATCTTTGCAGACTAAGATTTTCAAATAATTTTTTTGAAAGATATCTAAAAGTGTCCTCTCCTACTTTTGCATACATAGCGTTAATTCTCCCAGTAGCAATGTGTGACAACACAGGTGAAGTGTTGTCAACCAGGGAAACTTACCCACGTTCAGAACTTTTACTAGGCGGCTGTTCATGTTGCATGGAACACCTTCATGACTGATTTTACTTAGGTTCTTAGTCTTCAGTCCCCTCGAGGTCAACTGATACACCATAACCCAAACCCTTAGGCATACAAAAACAAATGTTCACCACATATCACACTGTTAGCCCAAACTGTCTGGTGTGCCCGAAGGTTTTAGATATACAAAGACACTCTTTCCAGGCAAGGTATTCCAAGGGCTTTCTAAGATTGTATTTCCCAGCAGTCAGTCAAGGACCTTCGGCATATTTAGGGTTTGGGAAATCCAAAGCTACTGAGTTAATACTTTACTACCCAGATACCAGTTGGACCAGCACACATTATTAAAAATAGACTATCTTTTTCCAATTGAATTGCATTGGTACCTTTGTAAATATTAAATGACTACAAATATAAGGGTTTATTTCTAAAATTTATATTCAGTTCATTTGATCTATATGTTTATCCTTATGTCAATACCACACTGTTTTGATTTCTATAGCTTTATGGTTAAGTTTTGAAATTAAGTATTATAATTCCTCTAAAATAATTCTTTTCCAAAACTATTTTGGGCCTTTGCATTACTATACAAATTTTAGGTTCAGCTTGTCATTTTCTACAAAGAAGCTTGTTGAGATTTTGATTTATAGATCGATTTGGGAAGAATTGCTATCTTAACAATATTGAGTCTTATAATCCATGAACATGGGACTTATATTTCCATTATATATTAATAGTCTTTAATTTCTCTTAGTAATGTTTTATAGCATTCATTTTATAGTTATTATACTTTAAAATATTTCTGTATATTCTTTTTGATGCTATTGTGAAGAAATTACATTCTTAATTTCATTATCTGATTGTTCTGTGTGGGAGAAAAGTTACACGCTATCCTTATCATATGCCTTTCTCTTTTACTAATCTTTGGGTGTCTCTTCCCATCTTTTACTATTTAATTTATTGCTTAAAATCATTCTATTCATTTTTAAAATATAGTTATCTTGGAGGTCTGTAACTTCCTGTTTTAATTTCCTGATTGCTATCTAGGCTTAATTCAGAGTAATCAAACTGAGATTTACCTTTTCATTATTTCTTTTTCTTTTATCTGCCCATTTTTAATTGAGTTTTTGTTTTTATTTTTGATCATTATTTCTTATGTCTACATATTCCTCTTGTTTTGATATTATTCTTATTTTATTGATGAACAGCTTCGAGTAATTCTTTATTGAGTGCCTACTCTGCACCAACCATTAGCTATGTGGGAGTGCTCTTACTTTATCTCCATTTTATGAATAAGGAAACAAAATTAGAGAATGTGCTTACCTACTTCGAGTAGTTCTTTTAAAAGAGTATGAGTGTATGGACAATAAATGTTTGAGTTGCACATCTGGAAATGATTTTACATTGCATTATTACTTGAACTGATAACTTGGCTGGCTGTAGAATTTAATACTCAAAATTATTTTCTCTTTGGACTTAGAAAACATATTCCATTCATTGTTGCTCATGATAAAACTGATGCTGGTCTGATTGTTGTTTCTTTGTACAGAAGCTTTTAGGCTTCCCTATTGGTCCTTGGAGGTCTGAAATGCCACCAGGATAAGTCTAGATATAAACCTTTTTTTATTTCTTCCATTTAGCAATGATTGAAAGCATTCAACTTGAAGACATGTTTTTCAACTTTGTAAAAAATTTTCCATTATTTCTTTGGTATTTTCTTACTTGAGAATTTTCATTTCTGTCTCTGCTATATATGTTACTTAGATGTCAAAACTCTGTCTGATTATCTTGGTCTTTATATTCTCCCCTCTAATGTTCTGAATTCCTCTTGCACTTAAATATTTTTAAATGTTTGTCACTCTGTGTTTTCTGTAATAATACATTTCCCCACTTTAACATTTTATTATAAAATTTTTATACATATAAAAGAATTGAAAGAATAATTTAATAAATATTCAAATAACCTCTATCTAATTTCAAAAAATGTTAACTTTTGCTGCATTTCCCTGTCTCTTTATATATACATGTATATTTTTGCTGCGGACCATTTAAAAGTAAATTGAAGATATAAATAACTATTTACCCCTAAATATTTTAGAATATTTATAAAAATAAAGGCATTTGTGTCTAATGTCACAATATCATTAACACAACTAAGAAAATTAACAATTATTTAATACCATCATATAATATTTAGCCCATATTTAATTCCCTCAGTTGTCTAAATAGTCTTTTACACATTAAGAAAAAAAGGCTAGATTCCTGCATTTCATTTAGTTGTTATGATTGACTCTTTTTAACCTACAACAGTACATTGACCTACTCACCCTTGCACTGCTACCAGCTTTTCTTCTTGTAGTGTCCTACATTCTGGATTTGTCTGATTGTATCCTCATGCTTCATTTAACATCCTTCCCAGTACTCTGTATTTCATCTAAATTGAATCCAGAGAATTGATATACAGGTTAATTATTGCATTTTGGCATGAAAATATTGTTAAATTGTTTACTTCATATTGTGTTGCATAAGAAAGCACATTATATCAGGTTATTCCAGTGATAGTGTATTAAATCTACTCACTTTGTTAAGGTGATGCCCTTCAGGTCTCTCCATTAAAATAATACATTTCCCTTTGCAATCAGTAAGTTCTCTCTGAGTGATTAGGTTTTCCAAGATCTTTTACCTGATAGCTTTAGCATTGATTTTGTTTATCTAAGTCAATTATTATATTCAAAGTTGCAAAATGGTGGTTTTCTACTTCTGTAATTCCTTCTACATTAATTAATAGATATTTATTTTATTTTATTTTACTTTTTTTTTATTTTTAGACTTATTACGGTGACATTTGTATAGATATTCTTTTACAGAGAAAAACTTTAAAAAAAATCTCCTTTCTTGTTCATTTTGGGTTCACTGTGGACTCAAAGAATTTTTATTTAAAATGTTATAATCAATCAATTATAATTATTATTCTTTTCAAAGGCCACATTATCCTGAATTTGAACACTGGCAGCTGATTCAAGCTAGTCTCTCTGTGTCCTTTTCTCATGACTCAATTGGTCTTTGGGCACTTTCTTACTTTTTGACATAACATGCCCCGTATTGTCTAGTACTGTCCATGTCCCAGATACAGAATCAACTATTTCTCCAAGAAGCCCTGTTTCCTTTAGTGGGGTGTGGTACTTAGAAACCAAGATCTGAGTGCTAGATTTGTTCATCGTTATTAGGTATCATTGGGTCTAGGCCCTTCCTATAAGTAGAACTAGGAAAAGTCTTAAAAAATTTACACTATTTATGGTACAAATTTAACATTATATGGTTTTAAAAAACTTATTTTATATTGGAACATCTTTCAATAATACTGAGAATCTTTGTTCTTAATACCATTCATGCAGTCAGTTGCTCTCTTTTATACTATGCATAAAATAGTTTCTAAAGTATATTACTACCAACAAGAAACACGCTGAGTGAAGTTTCTACATCTCTGAAGCTCTTTTTTGTCCATGTGATACATCACAGTAAGAATAAACAGTTTCTTGTACTTGAAATATTCTGTTCTCTGTGAGGTTATCAATTTTTCATAGTTAGGTTCATTTATTTCTGTTGGTGTTCAATTTTGTGGTTTTCCTTTTTCTTTTTTATTTGATTTCATTTTTCAAATATATAAAACATTTACATGATGCATCAGTTATTAAGCTATTGTCTCTCAGCCTTCTGCACCCTGCTTTTCAATGCTGGGGATGAAATTCTGTAAACCACATTTCTGTTTTCCCAGCTGGTTCCCTGCTATGATCTTCCCATGGAGGTGGTAGAAGGAGATTGCAGGACTGGAAGAAGAAAAAGAACTTGCTTTCTCCTTCCTGCTTTTCCCCTGTAAAGCTATTGTCTACTTCTTCTTCCTGAGCATATCGCCCTAGCCATACCGTTTTACCCCTGCAGCATAAGTTCCTTCCCATAGAAACAATTGAGTCTAGCTGGCAGTTCTCAAATACTTGCAGATGCCGCGTGCCCCAAAGGTCTGGCCTATGGGCTCTTCTTTGAACTCAAAAGACCCCAGCACCAGCTAAGCCATGACCCCGAGTCAAAGGTCTGACTTTCAGCTCAGCAGAATCCTTAGCTAAATTTTAATAATTTCTAAATCTTAGTAATTCCAACATCTTCTCATTATTCTTCTTGCCCTAAAGTGAATAGCTGCTTCCTACAGTTACTTCCCTCTGATACATTTGTGCTTTTTATACTTCTAGCCATCTAGTTAACAACTTTATACCTCGTTAATAATTATTTATATTAAATTTTCCTCTGTTCAAATAAATTATGTGCTTTTGTGTCCTGACTAAACCTTAACTGATAAACATGGTATACACATAAAAATCATTATTCAGAGAAACACTTCTTCCGTCCCAGCCTTCCCACCGCATTCTCATCTACCCCCTTAATGTAATCATTTCATTAGTCATTGTATTCTTGATGGTGTTTTTTTCACATAATTAATTACATACTCATGCATACAACGCACATGCATGCACACATGCATACACAGATGTTTTTCTTTCTCTCTCTTTATATAAAAGGTAGTGCAACATATATACTGTTCTATACCCTCCATGTTCACTAAATAATATGTTCTGGAAATTATTACATACCAATTCTTTAAGATCATTCTCTTCTGGGTTGATGCACCAGAGTTGTTCCATCAGTCTTTAACTGATGGACATTTGGGTTAATTCTAATATTTTCTTTTTGCGGATCATGCTACAAGGAATTAGTTTTGAGTGTATATTATTTTGTATTTGGGTTGGTATATCTTCAGGTGGAATTCTAGAAGTGAGATTGGTGAGTGAAACGGTAAATGAAAATATAATCTTATTATATTTTACCTCCATAGAATTATACCACTTTCTATTTTTATTAGGAACATATGAAAATGTTTGTTCTTCCTCAGTTTTGCCAACTGAGTGTATAGTCAGCTCTTTGGGTTTTTGTCATCTCCATAGGTAAGAAATGACATCTCAGTGTGCTTTAGTTTGCATTTCTTTTACAGCAGAGAAACTGAGGCTTTTTTTATATGTGTCAGAGTCATTGCCTTCTTTCTTTATAAGCTGTCTCTTTGTTCCATTTTTCTATTGGGTTTTTGGTATTTTTTTTTCCTTGATAGTTAAAAGTGGTTTAGACACCAGGGAAATTAGCTTTGTTTGTGATATATGTTGTAAATATTTTGTTCAAGTTTGCAGTTTTTCTTTTGACTTTGACTTTGTTTATAGTGCTTTTTTCATGCAAATATTTAAAATTTTTCAGGTAGTCAAATTTTTGTTCTATCTTTGACTATTTTGAGGAATTGAATGAAAATCAGAAAGTTTTCTAGGACTTGCAACCATAGTTTTAACGTTGAAAAATTCTTTCATGTTCTACAATATTTCCTTTCCATAATATTGTGTTGTCATTTCTTTTTTTAAAATGGTTGCATAATATTTTATTGCATGAATGCACAGAAAAACAATTTTTATTTTATTTTATTATTTTTTTTAAATTCATTTTTATTGTTAGACTTATTGGGGTGACATCTGTTAGCAAGGATTACATAGGTTTCAGGCACACAATTCTACAGTGCATTGTCAACTTGTATAATAAGTTCACCACCTAATGTGACTTCTCTTTCAATGAGTTGTCATTTATTAAGAACAATTTATTGAATCACTTAGAAGATATCAATTAGGGACTTTAAAAGTTCTCTTTTGTTTTCTAAAATATCTGTTTATCTGAAATCAATTTTTCTGTTTATCTTTATAATCATCTTTGATGATGCATATTTTTCTTGAAAATCTAGTTAGTCTTATATTTAAGAAAGATAGGTCTATCTAATAATTTCAGAAGTTATCAACATAAGGTCTTTTCTATGGATTGAGTAATCAGGGATTTAGTTATTACACAGTGTTAGGAGCTCATAATGTGTGAAGGAAGAGGACATTTTCTGGGGTGCTAACACACCCTCAATAGCTATTCTAAGAGAAGAATTTTTTGCCTATAGGTATATGCCAGGATGCTTATATTAAGATTGTAGTTTTTGAGTAGGGAGGCTACTACAGAGCATAGAGATCTTAAAATATGTGTACGCACTTTGTTTTTATCTTCACTTCTTACTTTCACATTCCATTGTACCTTTAGTCTCTGAATCCAGAAACTTTCCAGAGATTTTTTTTCTTCCCTACTTACTTTTTTCATGCATTATAGTTTAGCTTCAAACCTCATGCTTGTATTTACCAGAATTTGTTGAAAGCCCTCATCCATTTATGCTATTATCTAATTTTCCTTTCTGTTATGGATTATGCCCTTTTTATTTCTTGGCTATTATTTTAATGAGTCTTTGGTTATGAAAGAAGAAAAGTACAGGTCATCAAACTTTAACTACAAGTCTCTGTGTCCAATTCCGCTTATAAATCAGGTCAAACAAGTTCTGCATTATTGGCCAGCCTTTGTGAGGGCTCTCTTTTGAGTTAGATTCAACTTTGGTCAAATCAATCAATTGCCAATTGGTAGAAATTTAAGTTATTCCCAATTTTTGTTATTTTGGACAATCTTGTGAAGAACATGTTTCACATTACTTTTGGGGCACATTTTCAACCATTCTAGATATAGAATAGCTGAGTCAAATGTCATTGTCTCTAGTGGCTTTTGACACATTATTCTTCAGAAATGTAATACCAATTCTATTCCTGGCCACAGTGGCTAAAAAAGGCCATTTCTCAAGCCTCGCTGATAATAAGTATTATTAATTTATCTATTCTTTGTCAGTTTCAAAAACAAAGGCATTATCTAACTTGAGAATTCTTACGTTGTTTTTGGAGGTGATGGTAGTATTTACTTCTACTCATAGAATATGTAATTTGTGTCATGAATCATAGCCTCAATTTTCACAAAGTGATGTGAATTGAATTATACTTTGCAGAAGAAGGATAAGAGGTACAGAAATGTTAAGTAATTCTTCCAAGTTCATACAGCTAGTGAATGACTTATCTCATATTTAAACTTATACCTGTGTTGCTCCTACAGAGAGTTGGAAGCAGAATTATGTGTAGAATAATAGTGTAGATACCGGGATACCAAAAATGTATATGCATTTTAAGAGATGTTATTTATGTATTACTTTTCGAAGTTGAATTGAATTATGGTAGCAATGTGTAGTATGACATTTGTTCAAAAGATGGCATTAATCAAACGAATGCTAGTGTTACCATGCAACAGACAAGACAGTCAAAGAAAATGGCCAGAGCACGGTTGTTGTTCGAGGAGCACATGACCATTTTGTTGCATTTTGTTGTGGAAGCTGGGGGAGACGGGAGGCTGATAGAGGCTGAGGCTTTTCATGTTGGTCGGGGCGAATACCGTCAAATCTGCCTTTTTCCCTTCTCCAGTGTTTTACCCTTGGCTGTTTTTGAGCAATTTGTTTCCATGGCATTTGCTCTGGGCTGCATTTGCTAGTGCCAGCCACAAGGGTGCCATGAGGGTGCTGTGAGCTGCCATGTCATATCTGGGGCCCTAATCCTGTCATGGGCAGTTCAATGCCTCACTTGGTTTCCTTGGTACTTAGAGCTTGGCTCCCAGGAGCTCGGCTCCCAGGGTTTGTCTCTAACACACTGCTTTTAGGCCAGCCTCCCCACGGTCTCCCCATGTCCACCACTCCGGCTTTTACTGTTAATACCACTTCGCCTCCCCACTCCTCTATATCGTCCTTCTCCCTGATTTCTTATTAGTTCCTTTAGTTAACCACAGTCTTATTGGGTTACAATCTGTCTCTGTTCCCTCCCTTCTCTCCCACTTGTCCCTTTTTTCTAAACTTTAGGTGTTTTTTTGCAATGTGTAGATTTCTCAGTTGTCTCTGTGCCACTCAGGGTTTTCTGTAATTGCATTCTGGATGGCCGTTTAATTGTATTTTTCCAGAGAGTTTTTAGGGACCTCCTCTCTGGTTGCCATCTTGCCAACCCCCCTCTTCTTTTATTTAAAGAAGTGCCTTTAACATTTTCTATAACACTGGTTTGGTGGTGATGAACTCCTTTCACTTTTTTTTTTTTTTCCGTCTGGGAAACTCTTTATCTGTCCTTTGTCCTTTGATTCTAAATGATAGTTTTGCTGGATAGCGTAGTCTTGGTTGTAGGTTTTTGCTCTTTATCAGGTTGAGTATTTTGTGTTAATACCTTCTGCCTGCAAAGTTTCTATTGAGAAATCAGCTGACAGTTTAATGGGTTTCTCTTGTAGGTAACTACTGCTTTTCTCTTGATGCTTTTGAGATTATTTCTTTGTCTTTAACCTTTGTCATTTTAAATATGATGTGTCTTGATGTGGGCCTCTTTGGGTTTATCTTCTTTGGGACTCTGCACTTTCTGTGCTTGTATATCTATTTCTTTCTACAGGTTAAGGAAGTTTTCAGTCATTATTTGTTCAAATAGGTTTTAAATTCCTTGCACTTGCTCTTCTTTTTCTGATAACTCAATGATGCAAATGTTGGTTGGCTTGACATTGTCCCAGATGTCCCATAAATGATCCTCATTTTTTTGGATTCTCTTTTCTTTTTGCTGTTCTGATTGGGTGATTTGTTTGTTTGTTTGTTTGTTTGTTTGTTTTTGTTGCTGTTACCTTATCTTCCAAATCACTTTTTTAATCCTCTGCTTTATCTAATCTGATGATTCTCTCCAATGTATTCTTCATTTCAGTTTTTGTATTTTTTATTTTTTACTGGTTCTTTTTAATGTTTTCTATTTCTATTTTTATGTTTCCTATTTCTTTGTTAAAGTCCTCACTGAATTCATTTACTCTTCCCCTAAGTTTATCAAGCATTTTTATAAGTTTTGAACTCTGCATCTGATAGATTGTTTGTCTCCACTTTGTTTAGTTTTTTATCTAGAGCTTTGTTCTGTTTTTTCATTTGGGACATGCTTCTTTGTCTTACCATTTTGGCTGCCTTCCTATGTTTGTTTCTATGTATCAGGTAGGGCTGCTGTGCCTCCCAGTCTTAATAGAGTAGCATTATATAGTAGGTGTCCTATGGAGCCGAGTGGCAGAGTCTCCCTTGTCGCCTAAGCCAGATGCTTTATGTGTGTCCCTTGTGTGGATTGTGGGTACATTCCTGTTGCAGTAGAGGCCTGGTTGCTGTTTGCCTGCCAGTGGGAGTGATTGACCCTCAGGCTGACTGGTTGTGAGGATTTTCTGTGACTACAGTGAAGGAGCTCTTGTACAGGAGCTGACCCTACGGAGCAGGATTCACCTTAGCAGATCTGTGGTGCCTGCCCAGTCTGCTCTTTGGGTATGTCTTATGTGGAGGTGATTGAGTGGTGCTCTGGTATGGTCTGAAGCTGGTAATTAGGTGTGTTGGTCTGGGCCTCTGGAAGGGGCTCTGGTGCAAGTCAAGGTCAGTCAATGCCTGTGCCCTGCCTGTGCCCTGCCTGCGGCCACGTGGTGTAAGCTTCAGAAGGATCTGCGGATTGTTTCCAGTTGTGCTGGGCTTGGAGGTGGCTACAAGAGGCTCAGCTGCAATCTAAGGCCAGCTGCCACTGAATTCTGGGCTTGAGGTTGCTTAGTAAGAGGTATGGGCACAATGAGGCCAGATGCTGCTTGTTTGGGGTTTGTGGACCTTTGGCAGATTTTAGGAAAGTCTACTCTATAGTATGAGCCAAAATAGGCCATTTGCATGGAAAAACCCCTGGAAGTGGTTTGGATGGGCCTGCAAGTTGGGTGTGGCACTGTCTCAGGGAATCACAGGGCAGGGTGGATGGTATTAGCTAGTGTGATGAAGACTCAGATATTGTGCCTGAAAACTGGGGTAGAGGAAGTATCAACAAAGGAACAATGGCTTATACCAGCACTTCTATCTTGGAGAAAGCTACCCCTCCAGACCTCACACTGAAGCCAGATAATTTTGTTACTCTCCATATGTCTCTGGCACCTTTTGTACTGCTCCACCAACACTGGAGCTCAGAGTGAGAGAGCCTGTCATCACCTAAATCTATATGCAAGCTTTTAATGAATGCTTGGAATCCAGCAGCCCTTCATCTCACTTAGCCTCAGTCTCTGCTGGTTTTCAGAGCCAGAAGTTATGAAGACTTCTCTTCCTGGCACCTGAGCCCTGGGCTGGGGATCCTGGTGTGGGCCTGGGATCCTTCATTCTTTAGGGTGACTTACACAATGGAGATATCCCTCCCAATTTTTTTTTTTTTTTTTTGTATGTGGGTAGTTCCCTAGCTGGAAATCAAACCCAGGCCACAGCGTTGACAGTGCTAAAGCCTAAGCCACCGGGAACTCCCCAATTTTTAACTGCCACAAATGTGTGTGGGATGAGCTCTTCTGTGTCTCTATCCCTCTTACCAGTCTTGAGATGCCTTTTTCTGTATATCCTTAGCCATAGAACTTCTGTTTAGTTAGACTTCAGTAATTCTCAATGATGGTTGTTCTATACTTTAGTTGTAATTTTGACATCAGAATATGCCTGTTCAGCAAGTCAACTATAATTTTTTAAGGCAAAATTGTTCTTAAGCTGATAGTGTTTCATCTGGTGATGTGTGATGTGTCACTGCTTGGTCACTGAAAATATATCTTTCAGGCAACAATACTTATCTGTTTAAAGTTCTGTGTAGTTGTATAGATCTTCAGATTGGTAATTCAATTTGATGAGCATAATGATGGGTGCTAGCTTACCATGTAATGGTTCAGTGTCTCAGGATGTCAGGTTCAATTGAGTCTAATTCACTTGGGATCAGCTTTTAGACTTCTTTGAGAGTTGATTCTGGGTTTTAAGAAATTTAGATGTTTGTCTAAGATTACTGAGAATGATTGTCACCTACTCAGAACATTTTTAAGAGATATGATGTTGGAGGTCCACAGAAAAATTGGTTGTGCTGGACAGATAATGATATCATTTTACTAAAGCTTCATGCAGTTATTCTGTCATTTAATATCTTCTTTATTTACCACTTTCATCTTTGATTGGTACTGTTTTACCTTTCTACTGGGTCTTAGAGAAATGAGAAGGCTATAGACTGAATGTTTGCATTCATTCCCTCATAACTCATATATTGAAACCTAATCCTCAATGTTATAGTATTTGGAGACAGGGCATTTGGGAGGTAATTAGGTCACAATGACTGAGCCCTCATAAGTGGAATTAGTGCCCTTATAAAAGAGTTGCCAGGGAGCTCCTTTGCCCATTCTGCCATGTGAGGACACAGCGAGAAGATGGCTGTCTATGAACCAGGAAGTACGCTCTCACCAGACACTGAATCTGCCAGTGCCTTGATTTTTGAGTTCCCAGCCTCCATAACAGCGAGAAATGAATGTTTGTTGTTTAAGCTACTCAATCTGTGGTACTTTTGTTAGAGCAGCTACAATAGGTAAGACAAGGAGGTGGCATTATGACTCATTTCTGATAACGGCTAGGGAATTTGAGTCTCAGTAAACTCCTATTAACCTAAAGAGAAAGGATCTGCACTAGTTTTCTTTCGAACAAGGAAATTAGTAGTTACTTAGTCTGTTATCACCCCCTTAGTTTGGAATCTGTCTTTTCTGACCACACTATCTAAGTTTGTTCTTATCCTCAATAGTCTTTACAGCACACTGTTTATTTCCTTTGAATTATCCATCCCAGTCTGTAATTATCTTTAGTTTATGGGTTTATTATCTGCTTTCTCCACTAGAATGTAGGCTGCATCAATGTGGCTATGATGTCTGCTTTTGCTCACCACACTTCCCTAGCACCCAACGCTATAAAAAAGACACAAACAGAGGTCACAATAGTTAGTTGTTGAATGAATGAATGAATGAGTTTTATGAAATACTCAAAGTTAGCTTAGCAGATGATATTAATTTCTTCTCATATATCCTTGTCATGCCACTGCAGGGCGTACTGACTCTCTTTAACTATTAGTACCTTCATTCGATTCATTCAATTATCAGAGTGTTTTTTTTTTTTTTTTAACTAGATTTTACTTTTTACCCACACAGTAGGCTGGAAGTGAAGTGTTTGAAAATGAACATACCCACTGGGAGCAGCCCTCAATTATTAACTGATTGGAGTTGGTATATAGATACCCTAGCTTCCTTGTCCCTTGGGTGAGATAATTCTGAAGCATTTTTACACCAACTCTTAGAGTTGCCACAGTACAATTAAGCTTCAATTACTCACTGTGCTAGCAGCCTCAACTATGCACCCTTTATTATGCACTCTTTATTTCTTCGTTGCTACACTGCCCAACTCCCTTACTGTTTTCTTATTACTCCCCTAATAAACTACTTGCACTTAAAACCTTGCCTCAGTGTCTGCCTTTGGACAAACCAAACCAAGACAGAGAGGAAACAAAAATTCACAAAAGCTTTACAAGTTTTCTGTACTCTATTTCTAAATGAGGGAGCATGAACTTCATTTATTTTGAAATGGAAGTAATTCAGAAAAAGGTCATTTCCATTCCTAAAACATGTCTTATTATTGTCTTTTGATTAGCTTGTGTGTTAAAAGCATAACCTTTATGCATATTATTTTATTAAAGCACTTTTCTACTCTTCCAACTTTAGTGTTTAATACATATTGTATTTCCAGACCATCATCTGGGCAATTGGAGACATACATTTTGTGAGTCACCATGCAGAATTGTGGTCAACAATTGAACAATCATTTACTGCACACTTACTATGTGAAAAGTAATGAAACCCATTTAGGGTACACAAAGTTGAACATAGTCCCCATTCCTCAGGAGCTCACAAATCCAGTAGTAGAGAGAAGCACATATACATTAAAATTGGAGTCAGCACTTTGTAAGTTAAAAAGAATTTGCTATAGAGTTATAAACTGGAATCAGAAGAATTCAGGTGAGACAATGTGCAAGATATTACATGAAGGATAAGTTATTCTACAGAGGAAACATTGTGGACAAACACAGAAATATTCAAAAGTAAAAAGTATATTGAGAGGACAGCTTTTATGATAGATAGGTTTGAAAGAAAGAAAGAAATCTTTCTGAAATACTTTATATTAAGAAGATGACAACTTCATAAAAGTTGGGACACAAAGTAACAATTGCTGTGGGTATTGCTGTCCTACTCATAGGGAAATCCTCAGCTGGTTCTTTGATATCACCTATTCCTAAACAAGTTCCCTATCCTCTGCCCAGGGAAGCTCACAGTTGTCTAGATCAGTTTGCAGACCCCCTAGATCAGGAGTCTACAAAATTTTTTTGTAAAAGACTAGATAGTAAATATATTAGGCTTTGTGAGCTATGTGATTTCTGTTGTAACTACTCATCTCTGCCATTGTTGTATAAAATCATTCATAGAACATATGTACATAAATGAGTTTGGCTGTGTTCCGTTAAAACTTTATTTACAAAAACAGGTAGTCAGTTGGATTGGGCCAAAAAACTATATATTTTACCAACATTGTGATAGGCTAATTCTAGCCACATGAAAAGGTCTCAAATGACTTGTTCTTTTATTAAGTAACATTTACATTTAAACTCAATCTTCAATGTTTTAACATGAAGGAAACAACAGAACTAGAGGGGAATCTTGTGGGCAAGGAGATAGAATTTCTAGTGCCTATTCAATGGTATTGGATAGATAGCTGCTTGCATGTGTATTGGGTCAGGTGCTCATCCAATGGGTTTGCAACTTGATCTCAGCACAGAGCTCTAGGACTATAACAACAAAGTGAGTCTAGAATTGAACAACTGACAAAGAAGTATGAGTCAATTTAGCCAAACATTAACAGTATAGTGAGATTATTGTGTTTTGAATGTAGTTTGCTAGGACTGCCATAACAAAGCACCACAGGCTGGCTTAAACAACATAAATTTATTTTCTCATATTTCTGAGGACTGGAAGTCTGAGATGAAGGTGTGGCAGGGTTGGTTTCTTCTTTGCTTGTAAATGGCTTCCTTCCCCCTGTGTCTTCACATGGTCTTCCTTCTGTGAATGTCTGTGTCCTAATCTATTCTTATTATACAATTACTATTTGTACTGAATTAAGGCCCACGCTAATAATCTCATTTTAACTTAATTATCTCTAATTAAGTCACATTCTAAAGTACCAGGGATTAGGACTTAAACATATAAGTCAGAAGTGGAAGACAAAACTCAGCCCAAACAGGGAGATAGACAGTAATAAGTCATGTATGTAGGTACATCGGTGTACACTCATATGAAGTGAAATGAAGTTTGTCTGATCTCAATGATGTGAAAAGGAGTAGTTCCTTTGAGCAAAAGAATGGGAGAAGGAGGACAAAAGTAGGCTGGGTAGAAAGTAAAAGAATAAAAGAAAAGAGGGTGGAGGTAGTTGTGGAATAAAGAAAAGAGTTATAGGGATTAGAGGAAGTGTTTCAGGAAGACATAAACAATTGTACCCTAAAATGGTGAATGGATAACAATAATTAGAAGAGGGATGGGTCATGGCAAGTGGATATCAGGATGATTATATAGTTGCAAACTGTGGTCAAGCAGTTCTGAAGAAGAGGGAGCAGTTATTCATATGTATTTTCCTCCCAAAAAGTGCTAAACATGCTCTAGAAAAGTTACATGCTAAATTTAGGCAGAGGCAAGCTACAAGTAGTATATTTTTTAAATGTGAGACAAACAGGTTCATGATGACTTTAAAATGTGATGGCACATATTACAGGTCTATGTATGTTTTCCATTGACATCATGGAAGCTTTGTATGAGCACTACAAGGTTCATTATTAAATAATAGTGAAGTGAGATTTTTAACTATAAGTCTAACAGTGTTTAAGTACCAGGTTTCATACTGGGACCAAAGGGATAAAACTTACCTCTCTCCAGATGGAGTTTACATGTACTATTCATTGCATAATTTTACATGTTTATATAGTTTCAACATTAAGGAAAACCTCTTATTTCTCAATGCTTAATTTGTGTGAACTCATTCCTATCTGGAAACTGCAGCAGTTGGCAGGAAATAAGGCATTTTATTATAGGAATTGGGTTGAAAGATGAACACTTATCTTTCTGGTATTTAAAATATTTGGACCTCAAAGTTTACTGGCAAGTTTGAAAATTTAAACTATAGTTTCTGAGCTTACACTGGAAACATGAACAAGTTTGTAAATTTGCCATTTTACTTTATTTCACCAATTATTGATGCAAAACCATGATGTAGAATGTACTGTGTAGGATAACAAGAACGGTAAAAGCGGAGTGTTTAGGGAGCCGAGGGTACAGTAACTACATTCCTGGGCTGGAAGGCAGAAGAATTAATACTAACTCTGACCTTTGCAGTGGGGCCTCAGGAAAGGTCATTACTATTCTAAGTAAGCTAACCAGATAGACTATTTAAAATGGGACCGAAAGCAACAATACCATTTTGTTTCAAATGGTACATATGGTCAACCTAGTCTCACTGGGCTAAAAGTACCATTGTTTTATGTTCTGTTTAAAATGGTAAAACAGTCAGCTTATTTCTAAGTTTTCATACTCTCTTATGTCTTCTTCTAACTTTTTATTTGAAAAATTTCAGACCTTCAGAAAGATACAACAAGCAGACTTTAGATCCAAGATGGTAGATTAAGTAAACACTAAGCCTGCCTGCTTCCTTTTGTGAACACATGAAAATTACAACTAATTCATCCTGGAGAACCATCTGAAGTCTAAGTGAAGTTTTATAAGTAAAAATATAAAGAAGAAGCTACATTGAGACTGGTAGGAGAGGTGGAGACTGAAACGGGCTGGCCCTAAAACTCTGTGTGTTGGTTGACATTTAGGAGGGATTTGTCAGCTGCAGAGATTCCTCCTAGAGGAGTGAGAGACCCCAGCCCCACATCAGGCTCTCTATTTCAGAGTATTGATGCTGGGAAGAGGAGCCCCCACAACATTTGTCTGTGAAAAACAGTGGGGATTCTGACTGTTTGGGGGGGGATGGAAGACTGGGAAACCCAGACCTCCTCTTAAAAAGCCCACAAAAACTCACTTATAGCCACTCACCCTGAGATCTGGCAAACAGACTATTTCTTGGGGTTGGGGGAGGTTTTGGAGACATATGGCTGGGAAGACTGTCGTGTGTAGCTTGGGGCAAGGGCTGGAAGATAGTTGCCATTTTCTCTGTGTGGGGTTGTCCTCTGGTACAGCCAGCAGGTGGGTGCCATCTTTCCTGTCTTGAGCCTCTATGCCATGGCCAAATCTGAATCTGAATTGGTCTGGTGAGCTTCACTTGATCCACCCTGGTGACTCACTGAGACCCTGTCACAGTCAACTTTGTACTGCTTGAGGTTTTATCAGTGGCTGAACCTTACAGGAGCTGGCAGGTGGAAGCATGTCTCAGAGTTTCCTGGCTTTTGTGGAACTACCCCAAGCCTGGTACTGGTATTGGTGACAGCTGTCTTCAGTTCACAGCATGGCCTCTCCAATGTGCCCCCAGGTTTAGCACAGGTGATGAACAGACACAGATCAATTTGTAGCTCCTATCAGGTACCCCCCAGCTGGTCAGAGACAGTGGGTGACCTGGCATGCATCAACATCCCTCCAAAGAGGCCACAGAAACAACATACTTGGGAGTTGGTTTCAGACCACAGCGGAACATTGTCAAATTAGCCCCATAAGCAGCACACTTGAAGGGCAATCTCAACAGGAACCAGAACCTGCTGGGGGAAATCTCACTCAATGGTGTAAGCTTTCCTCACAACAGTTTGTAAGCTGTGTTGTGGTCAAACCCACAGCCAATCAGCCTGAGGGCCAATCCTAACAACTGACAGGTCAATGGCAATCCAAGATGAACCATAACAGGAGAGCACACACAACCTACAGCAGGTGACCAGGGAGACTGGGCCCCCACTACATAAGGACACCTACTACATAAGGTCACATGGCCAAGACAGGGAAACATAGCAGATCTACCTAATACATAGAAACAAACACAGAGAGCCAGCCAAAATGAAGAAACAAAGAAATACACCCCAAATGAAAGAACAGGAGAAAAAGCCCAGAAAAGGAATTAAACAAAATGGAGGCAAACAACCTACTAGACACAGAATTCAAAATATTGGTTATAAGGATGTTCAAGGAACTTAGTGAGAACGTCAACAGTGATAGCAGCATTAGAATGTAGAAACCATAAAAAAGAGCCTATCAAAAATGAAGAATACAATAACTGAACAAAGAATACACCAGAAGAAATCACCATCAGAGTAGTTGAAGCAGAGAATTGAATCATTGAGTTGGAAGACAAAGGAGTAGAAAATGCCCAATGGGAATAGCAAAAAGAAAATAGAATCCAAAAAAAAATGAGAACAGTTTGAGACCTCTGGGACAATATAAAGTGTTACAATATTCACAGTATAGGAATACCAGAAGGAGAAGAGAGGGAGCAAGGTATCAAGTACCTAGTTAAAGAAACAATGACTGAAAAATTTTCTAAAATAGGAAAGGAAATAGACATACAAGTCCAGGAAGCACAGAGAATCCCAAACAAGACCAAACAGGATTAACCCAAACAGGCCCACACTGAGACACATTATAATTGAAATGGCAAAAGTTAAAAAGAATCCTAAAAGTAGCAATAGAAAGGTAACTGGTAACTTATAAGGGAACTCCCATAAGACTGTCAGCTGATTTCTCAACGGAAATTTTGCAGGCCAGAAGGGGTTGGCACAAAATATTCAATGTGATGAAAAGCAAAATGAGTTTATCATCACTGCACCAGTATTACAAGGAATGTGAGGGACTTTTTTAACATGGAAAAAAATCAAAATTATGAATAATAAAATGGCAATAGCTACATATTTACCAACAATTACTTTCAATGTAATGTAAATGGATTAAATGCTCCAATCAAAAGAAATAGAAGGGGTGAATGGATAAGAAAACAAAACCCTAACATATGCTGTCTGCAAGAGACACACTTCAGATTGAAAGACACACAGGGACTGAAAGTAAAGGGATGGAAAAAAATTATTTTATTAAAATGGAAACAAACAAAATAAGCTGGGATAGCAATACTTATCCAAGACTAAATAGATTTTGAAACAATGGCTATAACAAGTGACCAAGAAGGACCCAGTAATCCCACTTATGGATGTGTATTCAAAGGAACTCAAAACACTACTTCAAAGGGATGTATGAATCCAACCATCTGCTCATTGCAGCATCTTTTACAATGGCCAAGATGGGTATGTGGCCTGGCTCTCCATCGGTGAAAGAATGGATAAAGAGATGGTACTTATATACAATGGAACATTGCTCAGTGATAGAAGGAAATGGGTTCTTGCTATCTGCAGTTGCATGGAAAAACCTGGAGAGTATTGTGTTAAGTGGAGTGTCAGACAGATACAATGAGATTCTGCTTATATGTGGAATCTAAAGAGCAAAATAAACAAGCTGAACAGAAATGGACTCATAGATACAAAGAACATCTTGATGGTTGTCAGATGGAAGGGGGCTTGCGGGTGTTGGTGAAAGGAGGGGAAGAGATTAAGAAGTATGAATTTGTGTTTCAGAGTAGTTAAGGATTGTAGTGAATAGCATAAGTGATATATTCAATAATATTGCAATAACTAGGTATGGTGTCAGATGGGTACTAGATTTATTAGAGTGATAGATGGGAGGTGGTTGTGTGGCAAGGTGAAAAACGTGAAGAGATTAAGAAGTACAAATTGACAGTTACAAAATAGTCATGCAGATGTAAAGTAAAGCATAGGAAATATAGTTAATAATGTAGCAATCTCTATGTATAGTGCCAGATAATTACTAGATTAGTCAGGGATATTACCTCTTAAATTATATAAATGTCTAACCACTATGCTGTACACCTGAAATTTATATAAACTAATATGGAATGTCAACTGTAATTGAAAAATTAGAAAAAGGCAGAAAAGGTGAAGGGAAATAAGAGGTTCAAATTTCCAGGTTTAAAACAAATAAATCATGGGGATGTAATATACAACATAGGGAATATAGTTAATAATATTGACTATATTTATAGTATATTATAGTATGATGTCAGATGGTTGCTGGACTTAACGGTGATCACTTCTTTTGGTACTTAATGTTACTATGGTGTGCCCATGAAATTAATATAATATTGTATGTTAGCTCTATTTTTAATAAAATGTTTAAAAAATAAATATAATTGGATGTATTAAAAAATACAACAAACACTTATATAATCCTCTAGATTCACCAATCATAACAGTTTGTCACATTCACTCCATTTCTCCTAATATCATTATCTATATGTGTGTTTGTGTGTTTATAACTTTTTCTCAACCATTTGAAATAAGTTGCAAAAATGACATAATAGGCCTAGATGTGCTAAGATGTATCACTTAAAAATGAGAACATTTTCTTGTATAACTATAGACCTACCTACCTTACCAAGTCAAGATATTTAACATTGATATAAAAATTTTCTTATATTAAAAATTCTCCAGTTGTTCCAAATATGTCCTTTAGAGCTTTTCTTCTGATCCAGAATCTAAAAAAACATTATTTATTGCATTTAGTTGTCATACCTCTCATTTCTTTTAATCTTAGTGTTTTGTCTTTTGTAACATTGATGATTTTGAGAAGTCTAAGCCAGTAATTTTGTAGATGGTATCTCAACTTGAAATTAATTTGATTGTTTTCTGAATACTAAATTCAAGCTAATCATTTTTTGGACAGCATAGATGAGGTAAACTTTTTATTGCATTCAATTAGGAGGCACATGATATTAATTTGTTTCATTGTTGGTATTAAGTATGATGGGTTGACTAAGGTGGTATCCACTAGATTTCTCCATTATAAAAGATACTTTTCCCCTTTTTACTTAAGTGATACAGGAGTCATTCTTTAAGACCATGTAAGTATTTTATTTTGCAACAAATTTCACCCAATGGTTTTATTATCCATAAGTGATCCTTGCTTGATTCACTTATTAAACTGGTATTTATTAATAGTAGTGTTCTGTCTGGAATTAAAAATGGAGTGTAGAAGTCTCTAGCTTTTATTGTTGAATTATTTATTTAGCCCTTCAAATCTTTCAATAACACGTTATTTCTTTGTTTTTATTGACCATAGCTATTCTAGTGGGTGTGAGGTGGTATCTCATTGTGGTTTTGGTTTGAATTTCCCTGATGATGGGAAATGTTAAGGATATTTTCATATACTTGTTGGCTATTTGTATGTTATACTTGGAGAAATATCTATTCAAATCCTTTGACCAATTTTGAATTAAGTTTTTTTTGCTGTTGTTGAGTTTTAGGAGTTCTTTATGTATTAGACATTAACCCTTTATCAAACATATAATTTACAAATATATTTTTTCACATTGCATTGGATGCCATTTTAGACTGTTGATTGTGTCCTTTTGATGCATAGTTGTTTTAATTTTTTACCTATTTTTTTCTTTTGTTGTCCTTGGTTTTGGTGTCATATCCAATAAATCATTGTTAAATCCAATGTCATGAAGATTTTCAGCTGTGTTTTCTTGTAAGAGTTTTATTGTTTTGGGTCTTTTGTTATGTTTTGAAATATTTTTACTTAAGTTTTATATATAGTATAAGATAAGGGTTAAATTTTGTTCTTTTGTATGTAGATATCCAGTTTTCCCAATACTATTTGCTGAAAGATTGTCCTTTCCCCATTGAATGGTCTTGGCATCCTTGTCAAAAATCATTTGACCTTATTTGAATTTGAGCATTTATTTTTGGGCCCTATAGTTTATTCCATTGATATGTATGTTTGTTTCTATGGCATTTTCATTCTCCAGCTTTGTGATAAATTTTGAAATCAGAAAGAGTGAGACCTCCAATTTTCTGCTTTTTCAAGATTGTTTTGGCTATTTGAGGTTTCTTGAGATTTCATATGAATTTTTCTATTTCTGAAAGTAAATGCCATTGGAATTTTTATTGGGATTGCATTAAATCTGTAGATAGCTTTGGATATTATTTACATCTTAACAATGTTAAGTCTTCCAATCCATAACATGGGATGTCTTTCTATTTGTGTCTTCTTTATTTTCTTCAGCATTGTTTTGTAGTTTTCAGTGTCTAAGTCTTTCACCCTCTTGGTTAAGTTTATTCTTAAAATTATTCTCTGTATTCTCTCATAAATAGAATTGTTTTCTTTATTCCTTTTTTGGATGGATCACTGTTAGTGTATAAAAACACAAGTGATTTCTCTGTGTTGACTTTTTTTGCTGAATTCAATTATTCTAAAAGGTTTTTTTTTTAAGCATTTAGTTTTTCTAAATTTTCTATTTAGTTTTATATAGAACTAATGCATGATAGGAAGGTGTTTTTTAGGTATGTTACAGGTTTAAGTTATGCTCCAAAATAATTGAAATTAGATGTTGGTAGTATAGCAAATTATGGTGAATAGCTTTAATTTTTTATTTAAAAGTTATATGTTCACAAGCTTTCTATTCATTTGTCAATGACGATAATGATTCATTTTTAAAAATATTAATAATAGGAAGCTAAACACCTTCCTATTCAGTTCTAAATAATTTTTTCTTTTTGGAACATTTACAGCTTTCTATATAAGATATAAAGTCATTTCAGAGATTATTTTAGTTCTTCCTTTTCAATTTGAATGCTTTTTTTTTCTTGCCTAATTGCTCTAGCTAGAGCTTCCAGTACTATGTTGAATATATGTGGCAAAAACAGGCATTCTTGTCTTGCTCTTAATCTTAAAGAAAAAGCTTTCAAGTCTTTCACATTGATGATGTTAATTGTGGGCTTGTCATATGTAACCTTTATTATGTTGAGGTATATTTTCTGCTATTCTTTGTTTATTGAGTATTTTTAATCATGAAGTTCTACTTATTTTTCTTTGTTCTTTGGATTGTATTTCCTCTATCAATCTATCATTAGGTTTTCTGATTTTTTTCTTTTGTCATTCAGATATATTATTGAGCCTTTTTTTAATTGTTAAACTTTTGAGGGGGACATTGGTTAGTAAAAATTACATAGGTTCCAGGTGTACAATTCTACAATATATCATCTATGTGTATTATTATGTGTTCATAAACCAGAGTTCTCTTTCCATCACCATATATTTGAGACCCTGTCCCTTCTGTTCCACCCCCTCCCTTGATATCCTCAGATAACAACAAACCACTAAACTATTGATTGTGTCCATGAGTTTTGGTTTCTTTGTTGCTTTCAACTTTGTGTTCCATATGTGAGTGAAATAATATGATTCTTGCTTTTTTTCTGTCTAGACTATTTCACTTTTCAAGATGGTCTCAAGGTCCATCCATGTTGTCATAAATGGCCCTGCTTCATCTTTTCTTATGGCTGAGTAATATTCCATTGTGTATATGTACCACAGCTTCTTTATCCAATCATTTATCAAAGAACAATAAAAATATGGATTGGAGAAACAAAAGGCAGTATCCTATAGTACTGGGTTGAAATTAAAGTAGTAAGTTTGACTGTATATATTTCTTTCCCTGTTAGTTCTGTCCACTTGAGAAGGACTAGAAGTAATGACACCTCAGAATAGCAAGTAACACATTGGCACATACATCTGGTTCATAAACACCATTCATCAGTGAATGGAACCAGGAATTCTATGAGAAGTTGGCTGAATTCCAGGTTTGAATCAAGGAAAGACAAGGCAAACCTAAAATATCATGTAACAAAAAAGATGTGTTCTGAGGAGCTCCTCAGACTCACTGTCCAGTGAAACAAAAATAACTAATGGAAAGTATCTGAAAAACAACAGTGCTGGTTTTCATCTCAAGGGCATACAGCAAATGAAAAAAATATTTATTCAAAAGAAGCTACTAAAATGTATAAAAACTGAGTTTATGGCATTTAATACAGGGCCTGTTCCCTTCCTTCCCTTAAATCCCAATTCAGCTTGACATTGTGGGCATGTGTGGCCAACACAGCGTGGCTCCCTCTCCCTCAGCTTCTAACAAAGAAGTACAGTATCTTACCCACAGGGACAGGTCATCAGCATTTTCCATTACCTCCAAATCTGAGTCAAAGAGGATAAATCCTCAGTGAATGTAGCCAAAGTCTCAGCAGATCCCTTCTGCTACCCAGCACTCACTCATGCAGTAGACCAAAGTATTAAGGCCCAAATTATCTTCTTGCCAGCTTATTCTAAGTTTCAAATCAGAAGAAACAAGCTGCTATCAGGGAATACCACCCCCCATCAAGATCTCAAAGTAGTTAACACAAATATTTTACCCAAGATGAGAGACAGTTTATAATAACAGAGAGCTCTGGAATTCTCCCTAAAAAAATGAATTTTATTTGAAACAGAGGGTGAAGAAATTCAAGCCTTAGAGTGCACTCAAAAACAGTAGCTCCTCTTAATTAAGAGCAATAAACCACAGGTCAGCTAGTTCACCAGAAGAAAAGCTGGGTCCTCATGAAGTCAGAATAAAGTTCGAAGATGGGCCTCAAAAACTACTACTTATATTTAATTGGATCAGAGTGTGGAGCAATTTATGCCCCGGGGCATTGTGTAAAAGAATAGAACAATTCTGGCAATAAGTAGGGACCCCTGTCTGCGATAACAAATGAGGACGACATTAACAGAGAGAGCAGGAAAAGAGGAAGTCCCAGAGTGACTATGCACATGCACTCAAGGCTGCAAGAGCCAAACCAAGTTTCCCACTATGAGGTATATAAAACTGACTAAACTAATCTAGGCAAGTAAGTAAACAAATAAATAAGCCAACAACAAAAACAAGACCCAGAACAGCAGGGAATCCATATATAGAGTGATCCAGTTTTCAACAAAAAATTATAAGACCTGTATAGAAACAGGAAAGAGTGACTCATATAGGGGGAGGGGGGGAAAGGAAACAACACAAACAATGTGTGAGATGACCCAGATATCAAATTTAATGAAGATATCAAAGTTGCCTTTATAAATTCCAAGAGCAAAAGGCAACCATACTTTAAGATGTAAAGAATGCTATGGTGAAAATATCTCATCAAACACAGAATAGAAATAAAGTGATATAAATTATTTTTTAAATAAAAGAACCAAATGCAAATCCTACCATTCAAAATACAATAACTGAAATTAAAATTTCCCTAAAAGGGATCAACAAACAAACAATTCCATTAAAAAATGGGGTCAGGACCTAAACAGACTCTTCTCCCAGAAAGACATCCAAATGACCAACAGATACATGAAAAAATGCTCAACTTCACTAGCTATTAGGGAAATGTAAATCAAAACCACAATGAAATACCACCTCACACCTGTTAGAATGGCTATTCTAACACCTGTTAGAAGGAATAACAAGTGTTGGAGAGGGTGTGGAGAAAAAGGAACCCTCATACACAGTTGGTGGAAATGCAAACTGGTACAACCATTATGAAAGACAGAATGGAGGTTTCTCAAAAAGCTAAGAATAGTTACCATATGACCTGGCAATCTCACTTCTGGGTATTTACCACCAAAATTTAAAAACCTCAGTCCACAAAGACATATGCACCCCAATGTTCATCACAGCAGTATTCATGGTGGCCATGAATGAGACTCCTGTAAGAGTAATATCAATATATTTATTCATTTGCTTTATCCTATGATACATAAAAATATCAATATTAATACAACTGCCAATAACAAGTCTTCTAAGTATAGTTGAAGATTCCATTGTAGTTGATACTGTTCATACAACATTTACTATAAAGGGTGAGAGTCAGTACACTGGGTTCAAGATTTACTTGAATTAATTCTTTTAAAAAGTTTCTATGTGGTATGTTATCAGTTTGATGCACAATTTGTTTTTGTTTAAATTTAGTTTCAGAATTAATTTTATCCTTTTGTAGTTAATTCTAGTTTTTGAATATGTAAAGCATTAACATGGTTCAAAAGTAAAAATTATATAGCACCTATTTCCACCTGTCTTACATAGGTAATACTTTACTTTTTGGTTGCTCTTCATTTGTTTCTTTTTGCAAATTAAACGTTATTATACTACTATTAAATCTACATTCATATTCTTATTTATCCTTTTTTCTTACATAAATGTCTGCATACTATAAATACTGTCTTGAAACTTGCTTTGGTCTCTTAATAATATGTAATGGAAATAATTCCATATTCATCGAGCTCTTTACTTATTTTTAACTGCTGAATTCTTAAAGTTACTTCATTGTATAAATATATTTTAATCATCCTATTTTTATGGATGAACACTTAATATTTAGTATAAATAACACATTAAATAACCTCATATCTATATGTGTGTGGATTTTTTTAGGTGTATGCTCAGGTTAAATTCCTGTATGTGGGATTTCTAAATCAAAGAGTAAATACATAGTTTTGTTAGATATTACCAAATCCCCCACCATAGGGGTACATATTAGTTTTCTAGGGATGCTGTAACCAATTACCACAAACTGAGGGGCTTAAATAAAAATAAATTGATTCTCACAATTTTAGAAACTGTAAATCTTAAGTCAAGGTATTGGCAAGGTCATGCTTTCTGTAAAAACTTGAAGAGAGTATTCTTCATGCCTTGTCCTGTCTTGGCTGCTGGCAACCTTTGTTGTTCCTTAGTTTGTAGATGTACCACTGCAACTTCTGTCTGTCCTCACATGGTACACTCTCCTCTCTATGTGTGTCTGAATTTCCCTGTTCTTATAAGGACAGTATGATTTCTTCATCTTTACTTGAATACATCAGTAAAATCCCTATTTTTAAATAAACTCATACTTGCAAATACTGGTAGTTAGAACTTGAACATCTTTTCTAGTGGACACAGTTCAACCTGTGGTACCATCAGCAATGTATAAGAATGTCCAATTCTCCATAGTCCTTACAAAAGACTATGTTGTCAATCTTTTAAATATTTGCCAACTGGTACCCATGGGGATTAGTAGATGCCTGATAAATGTAAATATACTCTCTGTTAACCAGAATTCAAGCAACTGACACTTTGAAGCAACTGGCAACATCTTAAGCAACCAGCAAAGAAATTATGGATTCTAAATTGTATTACAGAAGTTGAACATTTTTTCATATGTTGATGTGCCATTTAAAAAACTTTTTCTTCATATCCTTTTAGGTTGTAGTTAAAAACAGTATTATAGAAATTTTCAGGCATGCACAAAAGTAGACTATTTATTGCTCCTGAATATTTCTAACATCTGGCTTAATCAGTTATCAGTATTTTACCAATATTATTTCATTTAGTACTTCCTTCCTCACACATTTATCTCTCTTGTTTCAGTGTATCTCTTATGTGATTATATCTGTAAGAATTTCACTATATAACTCTAATACATACCAGGTCTGACAAGTGTGTGAACTTGCCACCATGTGCTTATGTTGGTAGCAATGTACAAACAACTCAGAGTTTCATAACCTTGGTATATCTGTGTCTAACAGTTATGTTCATGTTGACATGTGGTGGTATCTTTCTGAGTGGTGTTCATTATTGTTTTTGCATGTTTTTGTGTGCCACTGGAGAATATCGGAGCTTGAATTAGAGAAATGAACATTCAATTTCTTGTTGAACTTGTCAAGAGTGGAAGTGAAATCAGGGACATGTTAGTCCAAGTTTATGGGGATAATGCCATGAAGAAAATGGCAATGTACAAATGGATTAAACATTTTTCTGAGGGGAGAGAAAGTGATTAAAGAAAGGTCAGGGCGGCCAGTAATGAGCAGAACTGACAAAGGACATTGCAAAAATTTGTCAAATTGTGCATCAAAATCATTGACTAACTGTGAGAAGCATAGCAGACCAAGTAAACATCAGTAGAGAAACAGTTAGGAAAATCTTAGCTGAGAATCTTGGCATGAGAAAGGTGTGTGCAAAAATGGTCCTGAAGAAGTTCAGTGATGAACAAAAGCAAAGGAGCATGTAAGTTTGCCAAAACCTTTTGGAGAGGCAGGATGATGTTTTTAGCCATGTTATCACTATTGATGAAACATGGGTGTACCAATACAACACTGAAACAACACATCAAAGTATGCAATGGAATTCAGCCAATTCTTTATGACCAAAAAAATTCCATCAGTCCAAATCAAGAGTAAAAACAACATTGCTAACCTTTTTTGATATCGGAGGGATTGTTCAATATGAAATTGTACCAGCTGGATGAACAGTCAACCAAGTTACCTATTTGGAAGTGCTGAAAAGGCTGTGTGAAAAAGTCAGATGAAAACAGCCTGAACTTCTGGCCAGCAACTCATGGCTCTTGCATCACAATGCACCAACTCACATGGCATTGTCTGTGAGGGAGTTTTCAGCCAGTTTGCAAATAACTATATTGGAACACCCTTCTTAATCACCTGGTCTGGCCCCCAATGATGTTTTTCTTTACCCAAAGGTAAAGGAAATATTAAAGGAAGACATTTTGATGACATTCAGGACATCAAGGGAAATACAATGACAGCTCTGATGGCCATTCTAGAAAAAGAGTTCCAAAGGCTTTGGCATCAGTGCATAGCTTCCCAAGGAGAGAATTTCAAAGGTGAATGTAGTGATATTCAGCAATGAGGTACATAGCACTTTTTCGAGGATAGTTTGTGAACTTAATTTTCAGACTTCATATAATTTAAGAGAAAGCATAATAGCAATATAATTTTTAACATGATAAAGTACCAACAATTCCTTAATTTTATCTAATGCCCACTATATGCTCAACTTGCCTCAAAAATCTCTTTTTTAGCCTATTATATGAAAGGATTGGACAAGATTGCCTAGGGCCCTCTTTCATTTTAAAATTTGGAGATTTGTTCTCTAATTCTACATAATAAGAAAAGAGAAACATTGTTATTGTAAGGCTTGAAATACTGCTGTGTAATAATCTCATTACTTACTGGTGAATTATACATAGCACTGTTTCTATATTCTATTTTCTTCTGTTGGTAATAGTCTTACCTATTGTTCTGTCATTAGCTTTCTATCTATTACATCTATGGAAATAGGGTGACTCAGTTCTCTAATGGGAATTTTTTCACAATGCAATTTTCAGATGTGACAATAGACCGTAATGTCACCTTAATGTTGCTGTTAGTCTAAAAAGCAGTGAAAAATGTCATTGGTGATGGTATGATTGTAGACACATTATTTATTTTATTTGCTATATCTTACTAATTCTTTCAGAATCTTGACTTTATCTCTTCTCTAGCTCCTGACATTTGCATTACTGCCACAATCTATGTGGTATCCCTCTTAGGCAGAGTCAGACTTTCAGGGTTTAAATCTCATTTACCAACTGTGATCTCGAGCACTGTTTCCTTATCTGTGAAAGAGGGAAATAAAGTCATCAACTTCAATGGATTGTTATGAAGATTAATTTAATTAATCCATGTTAATATTAGCAGCAGAAACAATGACTAGCATGGAAGAAGTGCCAAGTGAATGATAGATCTTATTAACCTGTTCCTTTTCCTAAATGCCTCTTCCTTAACCCAATCTGCTTGCCATTGTCAGAATAAGCTTTTCTTAAACAACTGTCCTATTCAATTTGGATGTTACTATTAGCCATATAATTAAATATGGCTATTTAATTAAATTAATTAAAATGAAAGAGTTAAATATCTGATTTCTCAGTCAATCTAGCCAACTAATAAGTATTCAATAGCCACATATCCTTAGTTGCTACCATATTGGGCAGCAGAACTATAAATATTTGCAGAAAGTTCTGTTGGACATACTTCTCTAGAGCTTTCTCCTGCTACAGTGATGACACTAATATCAGAAAAAGACCATTGCTTCCCTTTTCCTCTTCTTGTCATGAAGACGTTTTCTTCTGACTTCTAGGAGATAGTGAGTTTCAGAGAGAAAAACACATCCTTCACTCAATCCTTTTTATGAGATAATAACTTAGAGAGTCAGAAAAATCTACTAGACCAAGTTTCTCTGTTGAGAGGGAATAATAAGTCTTTCCTCATGTGTGGCCCTTCTTGGCTCTTGCTGTTTCTTATTGTCTGTAAATGACATTTTTCCTTATCATTTTTTCCCCTCTTTCTCTTATATAGTAAATTCACTAGGGCATAGAGTTCTGGCTGTGTGTCTCTTTCCCTCAGCATTCCAACATTATTTGTTAGCCCCTCTTATGACTGTATAAGTAAGTTTAATTCACAGATAGCATGGATGTTTTTAGTCAGAGACCTAAGCTGCATTCGCCATTCCAGTTTTATCAAGAATCCTAGTACTTAGAACATAAATATAATATCTTGTTTTAATCCCCATGTATGTATTTCTCAAATTGATTAGATCCTATGGAGGAGTTTGGGAGGTTAGTTGGTATCTTACAAAGTGTTCAATCCCACAATAGCTCTCCAAAGCCTACCTCATCAAATAAAAAAAATATGCCTGATTTTCTAGTCTCTCTATAATTTGACTTCACTGTAATTATCCAATCTTTTAAAATTCAAATTTGTGACTATTGGCTAAATGTCTATTATGCTTGATCCTGAGGTTACAAAGATGATAAGACATAGAATCTTCCATGAAAGCCTCTGTATTTGATAAAAAGTCTTATAAGTTGAAAAATATTCTAGGTCCTAGGTAAATATGAAAGAGATAGCAATAAATCCTTCCTGGAGAGAGAGAGTAAGAAACAGCTTCAAAGACAGACAGACAGACACACACACACACACACACACACACGTGCACCACTCAATGTTGTGTGGTGCACACACGTGCACCACACAACATTGAGTGGCTGGTAGGAGTATGCCAGATAGAAATGTCAGGGGAAGGGCATTCCAGATAGAGGGAACAGTATGAAAAAATAAGGCATAAAGTTTGTAATTTTTACTCCAAACAGTCTTCTGTCCCCAAGCCATGATTTCATGAATATGTTTAAGCTGCTGTGCAACCTTGTGGAAGAAATCAAACTTAGTGCTCTTTTGGATAAAGTCTATCTGAGGATTTTAATTTTTTTTAGCTCTAAGGGAGAGCCAGGAAAAAAGGCTTTTTTATTTAATAAGAGACATACACAACATATTACAGTTGAGGATTAATTATCATAGACATATAAATTCATTTACAGAGGTGTAGTTTAAACACCATGGTTGGTGAATTTATTTACAGTGAAAAAAATTCAGTTTTCTTTAAACAAATATATTCTATAGATTATAGTTTCTTATGACAAATATTTCTATAGATTATCCAAACAAATAAAATTTTCCATATGAAAATAATCTATGGCAAAGTGAACAAAGTCAGTTTTTCATACAAAGAAGCTTTGTGCTCATAGACTTCAAGTTTAAAAATTCTGTTCCTTGGAAATTAAATAAACAAAAACAAATAAATAAACAGGAAAATCAACCAGCTCACTTCCAAATTATTATTCTCAAAATTTTTTATTAAACATGATGGTAACTTTTATTTTTATACCTTTGATCAATAAAAAATACTAGAGTCTTAAGTTTCTCTTTCTATTCTCCAGATCCTCAATTTTTTCTATGTAAGACTTGGTGATTGGATGTTGGAGGAGAGGAAAGATTTCATGAAGGAAATAGAGGAGTTACATGTTAAGATGAGATTGAGTCTTCTCGCCTAGAATGTAGCATATATAGAGTGTGGCTAGGGGAATAGCGTTGTTTTATGGGGAAGAAAAGAAAATGTTGAATTGAATTTAAAACATGACAGGTTTGAAGTAATCATGGCACAAACAAGAACAACAAAATGAGTCCCTTTTCAAATACAAACATAGGGAGTATCTTAAAATGGAAATCAGAATGAAGCAAGCACAAAGGTCTGCAAGTCCTACTGGTTCTGATATACCCTAAACCTGCTCTGGCCCTCTGGAGTGGTCCTTGAGTTCTTAAAGTTCCACAAAACGTATGTCAGAAACCCAGATCAAGTTTAATACTCCCCTTTCACATTTGAGGAAACTGAAGTGGCAAGCACCTTGTTAAAGGAGGCACCTCAAGTAGGTAATGACTGAGTCAAGAGCACAACTGGTCTCCTGGCTCACTTGTCCATTAGCTGCCTGGAGTGTCCTTGTATACAGATAGATATGTAGTACATGAAGGATGTAATACCATCAAAAGCTTGTTCATTGATTGAATGGCATGTCTGGTGACTACCACTTTTTTTTTTTTTAAACCTAATTGTTTAAAACTGGTCTAGGGAAAGTTTCTAAGATTTAATCCTGGTTACATTACTACAAGTCAAGTTGTTTTATAAATACATTGCAATTAAATTATTCTATACTTTGAATTGGAAATGATATTCCCCAAACTCAGGACATTGTATATTTATTAGATAGGTATTTCTTGCAATGAGCTACCATTATGAGAAAAATGCTTGGGCTTTATTATTATGAAATATAAATTATATCTGGTATGATTGATGACAATAATAATGAAATGATACTTTAACAAATATTAATGTTTACAAAACTTTTTCACATACATTGCCATATTTTCATATTTTAACACTACTTAGCAGGGGATGTTGTACAGGTAACCCCCATATAACATGGTTGTTAGGTTCCTAAAATACCATGTTATGTGAATCCATGTTATACAAAAGAAGGAACAACTACAAAAAAGGGGATTAGGTTCCAAAAAATTTTAAAAAGCATAATATTACATTTTTATAAGAGAATTATCTTTATTAAAGAAATTTTAACCAAAAGTATAACATATTAATATGTATTAAATATTTTTTTGTCATTACTATGAAGCACCATTAACTGAGGGCATTTTCTTTTTAACAAGATATCTTCATCCTCTGAACTTTCTTCATCATAATCTTGACTCATGTACTTTTTGCAAAAAAATCTGTTATTTTAGATTGCTTGTTTTTAGCTGAGAGATCTTTATAAATTTCATTATATGGTCCTAAACACTTGGGAAGTTCCCTCTTAAACTTTGTGGTTCTTTCAGTGGAAGGATTTTCATTTAGGAAATACAGCTCCAACTGTTCAGCTGAATCTAAGCCATTTTTTACATTTTTTAGAGTAGTGTTTAACTTCTTTGTTTTCACCTGTGCTATCATCCCCTGAATTATCTTGGCATATTCCAGATGTCATTTCCACCAAATTTGCTTTATTAGTTTCTTCTTCTACCAGTAATTCTTGGATATCTTAAAAGTTCTTATTAAGCTATGTGTTTATGATTAGTGATTTTAAACATCTTTTCATGTATCTGTTGGCCATCTGTAGATCTTTTCTGGAAAAATGTCTATTCAGATCTTCTGCCCATTTAAAAAATTGAATTGCTTGTTTTCTTGCTATTGAGTTGTATGAGTTATTTATTTTGGATATTAACTCCTTATCAAATATATGATTTGCAAGTATTTTATTTCATTCAGTAGGTTGCTGTTGCATTTTCTTGATGAGTTCCTTTGCCTGGAGAAGCTTTTTAGTTTGATGTAGTCACACTTGCTTATTTTTGCTTTTGTTGCCTGTGCTGTTAGTGTCTGATACAAAAAAAAAATCAACAAGACCAATGTAAAGGAGCCTTCTGCCTATGTTTTCTTCCAATTTATGGTTTCAGGTTTTATGTTCAAGTCTCACACCCACTTTGAGTTAACTTTTGTGTATAATATAACATAATATTCTAGTTTCATTCCTTTGCATTTGCTTTAACACCATTTATTGAAGAGACTGTCCTTTCCTCATTGTATATTCTCATTTTTTTGTCATGAATTAATTGACCATATATGCGTGGGTTAATTTTTGGGCTCTTATTCTGTGTCTGCTTTTATGCTAATACCATACTATTTTAATTTCTCTAGCTTGAAATGAGGGAGTGTGATGTTTCTAGCTTTGTTCTTTCTCAAGATTGCTTTGGCTATTTTGTGGTTCCATACCAATTTTAAAACTTTTTTGTTTTATTTCTGTGAAAAATGTCATTGCAAAATTGATAGGCACTGCATTAAATGTGTCAATAGCTTTGGGTAGTATGGACATTTTAATACTAATTCTTCCAATCCATGAGTACAGAATACCTTTCCACTTCTGTCTCATGCAATTTCTTTCATCAGTGTCTTATAGTTGTCGGTGTACATGACTTTCACCTTCTAGGTAATTTTTTTTCAGGTATTTTATTATTTTTGATGCAATTGTAAATAAATTGATTTCTTAACTTCTCATTCTGATGGTTTGTTGTTAGTGTATAGAAGTGCAACAGATTTTTATATATTGATTTTTCTATTCTGCACCTTTACTGAATTTCTTTATTATAACACTATTTTGGTGGAGTCTTCAGGGTTTTTTATATATAATATTATGTCATATTCAAGTAGCAACAGTTTTATTTTTTCTTTCCAATTTAGATATTTTTATTTCTTTTATCTTGTCTATTGCTCTGGCTAAAACTTCCAATACTGTGTTGAATAAAAATGGCAATAATGAGCATCCTTTGTCTTGTTCCTAATCTTAGAGTAAAAGCTTTCAGTTTTTACTGTTGAGTATGATGTTAACTATAGGGTTGTCTGAGAAAAAAGTAAGGGACACACAGAAAAATAGTTAGGGTCTACTTTTATGTTTTTTGTCATTTGAATTTTTTATCATTAACTTTCAATTAATGCCAGGAAATAAATGTTATGGGATTAAACTGTTAAGGAAGAGAAGTACCATGATTAAATATAAACCAATAAATTTTTGAATTGAAGCTAGCATTGTTCTGAATACTTTTGGAAAAATTGTGCACAAACAAAAAAAATCATAAGCTTGAAAAAAATTAAAAATATATACCATATATTTAAGAAATATATATGTATGTATGTGTGTGTTTATGTATGTATTATATGTGTGTGTGTATGTGTGTGTATATGTATGTGTGTGTGTGTGTGTGTGTGTGTGTGTGTGTGTATGTATATATAGGTTCTCTGGAAAGTATCCAGCCATATAACATAAAAAATAGAGGCATTTATGGTTGGATTTTTTCTGGACAACCCTTGTATATTATATAAGTGCCATACATAATTTGTAAGTGCATTTATGTTTATACATAATTGTGATAACAAGCCTCTAAAATGTCTTCCCATAATGTCTACTTTCTGGTATTCGTGCCCAGGTGTAATTCCCTCTTATTGATCATGGGTTGGACCTCATGACTTCTTCTAAGTAATAGAGTTTGGCAGAAGTGATAGTATGTCACTTTTGAAATTAGGCAATTTAAGACTATGGCTTCTACATTGGAAATATACCTCTCTCTCTCTCTTTCTCTCTCTTACTCATTCACTCGCTCTCACTTTTGCTCTTGCTCTCTCTATCTATCTCTCATCACTTGCTCTGGGGGAAGCAAGCTGCCATGTTGTTAGAAGTCTTATGGAAAGGGCTACATGGCAAGAAGTTGAAGCCTTTAGTCAAAAGTGAGGACCTTAGGTCCAACAATGAGTGAGCTTGAAAAAGGGCCCTCCAATTGAGTCTTGAGATGACTGAAGCATTGGCTGACATCTCTACGGCAATCTTGTATGTGCCATAGCCACCCTAATGTTTTGACCCTCAACATCTTTGTGAGGTGATAAATGTTTGTTTTCTTAAGGTGCTCAGTTTTGGGATAATATGTTATGCAGCTATAGAAAACTAATATAATAATATATTATAACATGATTACTAAATGTTATAATATAATAATATATTAATAATTATATATTATAACATTATATTAGTTTTCCATGTTTATATATATATACACACCTATATTTGTGTATATATACATAGGCTTAAACCAGTTATACCTCAATATTTTTGACTCTTTAATCTAAAAACATTTCTACTTCTTACCCTATGCTTCACGCAATCTGCTTTTCTTCCTTTTTTATTAAAGAGGAGTCCTGTATTAATTTTTAGTCATTAGAAATTTTTCTGAGGCACCTTTATTTTGGTGGGGGTGGGTAGAAGGAGCATGGTCTATCTTTTCATATTGCTTTATAAGAGATTGCTATATATTCTATACATTAATTATTTGTTGAATGATATGTTGGAAATATTGTTTCCCAATCTGCTTACTTGAAAGGATGGTTTATGGTATCATTGTCAAAGAAACATTTATTATAGTTAGATACTGTTGATGCTCTTAATTTTCTTTAGGTGTTTAGATTTTATCATTTTTTTAATATTTTATAATTGCCTCCATGATTATAAATATCCATTTTTAGCTCATCTGCTGTTTAATTATTATTAATTTTCTAATCTTCAATTTCTTTAATTTTAAATTCTGTTTTTATACTGTTTTTCTTAAGTTGTAAATCCACATTTGTACTCTTTTATAAAATAAATACACTGTATATTCATTAAGAAAATTTTTATTCATAACTTTATTACTTTAATTTAAAAATATTTATTTTGAAGTTTCTCCTATCCCTTAAGTTGTTTTATCTCATTTGGTTTTTACATTTTTATAGGATAACACAATAACATAAGATACTACATCTTTTAAAACCCTTTTATTGCAAAATATAATGCAAAAAATAGTGCAAAAATATCTGTATATAGTAACAAATCTAGTGCTTATGCAATTCACACCTATGTGCCTTCCAGCCAGGCCAAAAGATCTTTGACAATACCTATAAAGCTTTTTTTTTTTTTGGAAGAAAAACTAGAGAAAATATGAAAAAATTTTAATAATTTAAAAATCTACAAGGTGAGTTTACATTTTTGTTATATTCTTTGGACTTTCTCTATGTTTAAAATGGCATTATGTAATAGTAGCAGCATCAATAATAAAAGAGAAATCAGTAACCTGAAAAGCAGGTTCTTTAAAACAGTGTTTAAAATAATACTTTTACAGTTTTAAGATATAATGTAGGTTTTTCCTCTTTTTTATTGTTAAAATTATTGGGGTGACATTTGATAACAAGAATTACATAGCTTTCAGATATATAATTCTACAGTGCATCATCTATGTGTTGCATTATGTGTTCACCACCCAGAGTCAGCTCTCTTTCCATCAACATATATTTGGGTCACATTCTCTCCTCTTTCACTGGCTCCCTCCTCTTCCACTACTCTCTCTTCTCCTACCCCTTCCCTACTTGCCCCCAGGTAACCACAAAACTATTGACTGTGTCCATAAGTTGTTTTTTTCTTTGTTGCTTTTAGTTTTATATTCCACATATGAGTGAAGTCATATGGTTCTTGGTTCTTGCTTATTTTGGTTCTATGGGTCTTTCTTATTTTGCTTAACATAATGTCCTTGAGGTCCATTCATTTTGTGGCAAATGGTAGTATTTCATCTTTTCTTAGCTGAGTAACATTTCATTGTATATATGTACCACAATTTCTTTATCCAGTCATCTATTGAAAAGCAGTTTCGTTGCTTCCATCTCTTGACCACCATGAATAGTACTGCATTGTGGTCATTGGGGTACATAAGTCTTTGTGGACTAAGATTTTTAAATGTTTGGAGTAGATACCCAGAATGGGGATTGCCAGGTCATATGGTAACTTCATTCCCAATTTTCTGAGGAGGCTCCACACTGTCCTCCATAGCGGTTGTACCAATATACATTCCCACCAGCAGTGTGTGAGTGTTCCTTTTGCTCCACATCCTCTCCAGCACTTGTTATTCCTTGTCTTGTTGAAAATTGTCATTCTAATAGGTGTGAGGTGGTATCTTATTGTGGTTTTGATTTGCGTTTCCCTATTAGCTAATGAGGCTGACATTTTTTCATATGTCTGTTGACTATTTGTGTATCTTCATGGGAGAAATGTCTGTTCGAGTCCTCTGCCCACTTTTTAATTGGGTTGTTTGATTTTTTTTATTTGTTGAGTCATACTAGTTCTTTATATATTTTAGATATTAGACCCTTATCAGATGCCTTATTTGCAAATATTTTCTTCTATTCAGTTGGCTATCTTTTTGCTTCGTTGATGGTTTCTTTTGCTGTGCAGAAGCTTTTTAGTTTGATATAGTCCCATTCATTTATTTTTGCTTTTACTTCCCTTGCTTTTGAGGTCAGGTTCATGAAGTCCTCCTTGAGCCCTAGGTCTATAAGTTTAGCACTAGTGTTTTCTTCTATATAGTTTATTGCTTTGGGTCTTATATGGAGGTCTTTAATCCATTTTGAATTGATTTTAGTATATGATGACAGTTCACAGCTCAGATTCATTCTTTTGTGTATGGTTTTTCAGTTTTGCTAGCACCATCTAGTGAAGAGGCTTTCTTCTTTTTATTGTATATTTTTTGCTCCTTTATCAAAAAGTACTTGTCCACATATTTGTGGATATATTTCTGTGTTCTTAATTCTGTCCCATTGGTCTGTATGTCTGTTTTTTGCTATTCTCAAGCTATTTTGATAATTGATGCTTTGTAGTATAAATTGAAGTTGAGGAGTGTGTTACCACTAGCCTTATTCTTTTATGTAGTATTGTTTTGGCAATTCAAGGTCTTTTATAGTTCCAAACAAAGCTGGTAATTTTTAAATCTATTTTGTGAAAGTATATTTGTGGGGTTTTGATGGGAATTGCATTAAATCTGTATATTACTTTGGGTAATATAGCCATTTTAACAATGTCAAATCTTTCTATCCATGAACATGCAATACCCTTCTATTTCTTTGTGTCTTCTTCAATTTCTTTCAAAAGTGCCTTATAATTTTCTGTGCATAAGTCTGTCATGTTCTTTGTTAAGTTAATTGAATATAGGATTTTAATGATGAAAGGAAGCGTTAAAAATAAAATTTGTGGGGGAAAAAATCATCCAAATGACTGCCCATACCATAAAATGATGAACCCAGCTAATAGTTTGAAGTCATAACTTCTTGCAACAGAAACAATTGATTGTAGAGTGCTTAATTTTGTCACTTTGCTTAGTTAAGAAAATAATAAGCTTCTACACAGAGCAAAATGGTTGTAAAATGTCAACCTAGTATACACAGGCTTAATTCCAGGAGAATATAATGCAATATAAAATTTTGATTGGGCTGTAAGCCTCTCCTCTGGGGGCAGGTAGAGTTGATGACCTGTGAGTGTATGAAACTAATTAAGGCTTCTTAAAAATACTCTAGGGAAGAGCTTGCACAGAGCCCTCAAGTCATGGAAAGAATCCAGAAAATAAGAAACAAATAGAGAAAATAACTAAAAGTGGAAATGTGTGTGGCTAATTGAAGTTAGGCATCTACTGGAGGTGCCAAAAAAACATATATGCATTATTAGTGATGTTATCTATGTATTACTTTTTGAATTTGAGTTGAATTATGGTAGCAATGTGTAGTATTACATTTGCTTAAAAGATGACATTAATCAAATGAATGCTAGCATCACCATGTGACAGGCAGGGCAAAGAAAATGGTGGAAACGTGTTTGTTGTTCGAGGAGTGCAAGACCATTTTGAAGTGGTATTCGCAATTTGAGAACATTGTTTGAGTATCCCCACATTCTCCTAACACCCCTTGAGTTCTACCTTAAAGGATGTGGTGTACTGTAGAAAACTGCCTTCAGTGGTGGTACATCAGGAAGTAATTGAAATGGCATGCCAGTGATACAAGTAGAAACTTCAGTCAGTGTTGCTCAAGCAGTAGTTCACTGTAATCAGAAGTGTCTGGACACTGATGGTAACCACTTTGACCTCTTGTAATTGCAGAAGTCAAACATGACTTGTATTCATCTTTTGTTACCAGTATATATTATTACAATTTTAACAAAGTTATTTCCTTTCTTAAAATGTATATATATATATATTTGGCATTCTCTGTATTTATGGGGTTGTTAGATAATCTGAATCAAAATATTTTTCAGGGGGTTCCTGGTTTCAATATGACTTGCACTAACTTAAGCCTGCTAGTGAATAGTACTGTGATATCTCATATTTGGTAGAAAGATAGTTTTCAGCTAGTGGTTCTCAAACTTCACAGTGCATCAGAATCACTTGCAGGGTATGTTAAAGCATAGATTGCTGCTCCCACAAAACTGTTTCTGATTTAGTGGGTTTGGGGCTGGGAGCAGGGAGATTTGCATTTCTAACAAGTTCCCAGAAACTATACTTTGTGATACTGTATTAGGTGCTCTTGATGTCCACCTATATCTTCTTTCCCATCTGGTGCATCCAGCCCCCCCACTATTAATAGCACATGTCTGCTAATTTTCTCAGAATATTGTCCTTGGCTGGTCGAGCTGCTTTCATAGATGTGTGGAAGGTTTCCAGTCTTCTCCCCACCAACTTCTTCCCTAGTGCCTCTATAGGCAGCAATTGACTGATAGTGGCAGACCAAACCCTGGCCCCTTACTTTCAGAGACGACAACTCAGTAGTATGTTCTACAGCCCTGAGGGGTCCACCTTTACTATTTCCCTCCCTGCCAAGTCTGCTTCCCCTTTCCTACTTCATGTCCTTCTCTCTTTTGTAGGCTTTTTTGTTTTTATGAAGAATGCACTCTTAATATATCTCTGGTCCTAAATCCCTATCTTTGGCTCTTGTTCTAGGGAGCCCTGACCTAAGAAAATAAGGCAAAGTATAGACTTTGATTTCTAGGGGTTTTTTGTTGTTGTTGTTGTGAAATTTATTAGGGTAACATTGATTAGCAAAAATTACATAGGCTTCAGGTGTACAATTCTACATTACATCTATGTGTTGTATTCTATATTCATCACCCAAGTCAGTTCTCTCCACCACTCGCCTCCCCTCTTAACTAGTATATTATTGACTGTGTCCATGAGTTTTCTTTCTTTGTTGCTTTCAACTTTATGTTAACAATCAAACTAAATTTCTCCATCCCTTTTCTTCATTTTACCCACACTCCTTTCCTTCCTCCCATCTTAAAGAAGTCCCTCTAACATTCTTTGTTGTACTGGTTTGGTGAGTTTCTTTAGCTTTTTCTTTTCTGAGAAGCTCTTTATTTGTCTTTCAATTTTTGAATGCTAGCCTTGCTGGATCCCTTATTCTTGGTTGTAGATCCTTGGTTTTCATCACATTGAGTATTTTCTGCCAATCCCTCCTGGCCCATAAAGTTTCTGGTAAGAAATCATCTGAGAGCCAAATGGGTGTCTCTTTATGAGCTATTACTTGCATTTCTCTTACTGTTTTTAGAATTTTCTCTTTTTCTTTAACTTTTGTTAATTATGATATGTCTCGAATCGTCTTGTTTGGGACTCTCTTTGCTTCCTGGGCTTGTATATATATTTTCTTCACCAGGTTAGAAAAGTTTTCAGTCATTATTTCTTCAAATAATTTCTTGATCCCTTGCTTTCCCTCTGCCCCTTCTGGTAGACCTATGATTTAGATATTTTTACATTTAATATTGTCCCAGAGGAATCTCAGATCATCCTCACTTTAATGGATCCCTAGTTTCTGTCTCTTCTTGTTGGGTGTTTTCTGATGGCTTTTCGTGCAAATCACTGCTTTATATTTCTATTTTATCTAGTTTGGTGACTTTTGTTCTGGTCTTCATTTCAGTTAATGTAGTCCTTATCTCTGTCTGGTCCTTTATAATGGTTTGGAAGTCTTCTTTAATGCCTGCTATCTCTCTGTTGAAATTATCATTCGGTTCCTTAAGCATTTTAATAATTATTGCTTTGAGCTCTGTTTCTGATGGGTTATCTTTCCCCATCTCTTTTACTCCTTTTGTCTGTTGTTTGGATTTATTTTGAACTCCCTTTCTCTGGTTTCTCATTTTGACAGCCTCTCTGAACCCATGCTGTTGCAGTATTTTTGATGTTTGCTCCTGATACTGGGTGGGCAGAGGTCTCTGCAGGAGGGATGTTTGCAACTTTGTTTTCTTCCTGTGGCTTTGGGGGTCATGCAGAGAGTTTAGGTGTGATTGCACCATTCTGTTATTGGTTTGCCCCATGCTTGAATTCTGCCTTTAGCCTTGGGGTCAGTCCTGTACACTGGTCTTTCAGACCATGCTGGTTGTGGGCTAAGGAACACGTGCACAGCCCCTCTCTCTTTCTCCTTCCCAGACTGAGCATTTGTACTGCGGCTCCTCACTGCCTCTGGGAACCAGCATAAAGTCCACCTGCTGCATTTTGTGAACCAGTGTGCACCTCCTGGGGCCAAAGTGAGGTGGTTGCAGTATCTCTGCCTCTGCCTCTGGGCCTCTTTTTTTCTGTTCATGGACTGAGTCAGATCCAGAATGCTCTCCCACCACCTTCTTCCTCTTCCCTTTCCCAGCAGTAGAGTTCCAAGCTGGGACCTGTGCACAGCCGTGTCTCTGCACTACCCCTTTTCTTTCTCCTTTGTTTAACCCTCTGTCTGCCTGCAGGTACTTTAATGCTATGAGTGGGTTTCTTAGCTGTGATTGTGCATTGTGTAGAGAATTATTGGTTGAGATATAGTTGTTATTAGCTGTAATCTCCAGAGGAGTTTTTCAGAGGTCCCTTTCATGTTGCTATTTTGTTGTACTCTCTCTAGGGGTTTTAAAAATTGTGTATACTTTGGAGCCTGGTAGGTCCAAATAATAGCTGTTAACTGATTTTTTTTTCTATTTAGTTGTTGCATCTCTGTAATTAAACATTTAATACTTGTAAAAGTATCTGTGGACTTGGTGTGCAGGACTATTTTGTCCAAAACATGTTTTGAAAAACAATGGCTACTTTGTCCAGCTTTAAACATTTTTAGTTCTAAGTGATTGAAAACAGGAAGAAAATATGAAGCTGATCAATCCAAATTTTAGCCATGGAAAAAGTTAATAAGGTCAAGTTAACAAATCTTGAAAATCAGAAAAAAAAGAGATACACATCTCTTACAATGGAAGTGACAAGAGACATCAAATTTATGGAAGCAAGGAGAGATGCTCAGTTTGAAATGCATTTCTAACCAGCTCATATTATGTGAATGAGACCTGTCTTCAGCTCTGATATGGCATTCTGTGCTGCTTTGATACAACTTTGCATAAGGGCCACTGGCTCCAGACATAGGTGGAGTGATGCTAAAAGGACTTCCCTAACTTCAAGTTGAAAAGGGAGTGGGAGCCTTAGCATTCCCCCTCAAACCCAGCACTGTTTCTATACAGTTTTACACTGGCAACAGCTCACCTTTATGTCCAAAAATCATGTGTGGAGTGGTTATTGACTTCATGGTTATCCAGCCAAGGTTTAGATCTTGACTCTGCCCCATAGCTGATCAAAGAACAAGTTATATCAGCTCTGACAACCTCATTTTCTTATTCTGTTAAATGTGGGTAATGAGATAATCTTTATAAATCCATAGCATATTTCTAGGCACATGCTAAATGCTCATTTTCCTTACTGGGGTATTTGATTCCATCCATTCCTTCCTAGCTTGTAAAGTAAGTGCACTATCAAATGTCTTTGCCAGTAGGCTGTTTTGATTGCTTCTAGTGGTCTGCATTCCTTTATCCCTTTGATTTTTAAGGGAGCTGGCTTGCACATCTTGTGCAACCACTGAGAAAGAATCTGGCCACACAGACCATCAGTAGCTCAGCAATTTTATGATAGAAGGTGAGAGAGATAAGTGCGAAGTATGATTAACTCTGGGACTGTGACCAAAATGATGTAACCAGATTAAAAGACCCAAATAAAAAACAAACACCCTTTCTCAAGAACTTGCAAATTGAAACAGTGATAAAGCTTTCAAATGCAGGAGAATATAAGCCAGTTATTCCATTCCACATTTAGCCTCTTAATTTCATTACTTCATCTGTCCCTTTTTATCAACAAGTTTTTTTGTTTTGTTTTGCTTTTGTTTTTGTTTGTTTGTTTGGTTTGGTTTGGTTTTCTTGGTAAGAATCCCACATGCTTTTGATCTCTTTGGGCAACAATGGCTTGACATATGTTTTCCTGGCAAATGAAGATACAGACATACCAAGCATTTTGATTATATTAGTAAATCAAAGGCTAACAGAAGTTAGCAGTTTTCCCATACACTATAGTTCACATAGTAAAAAGCTGTACCATCAACTCTCACAGATGTCAATTTTGAGGTAAAATAAGTGAGGGTATTTTGGACTTCACACATTTTCCCTTCAACTACTTAGTCTGAAACACAAAATAAACAATAAATTCAATCCCCTTTTCAGCATTTCAGCAGGGACATGAAGGGATCCCAGAAGCAGAGCAGTAGAAAAACCTTCTTACTCTCCTTTAATGTGTGTACTGAATTGCAGGAAACTCTAACTCTAGCACAAATTAATTAGCACATTTTACTGCAATTAGATTTAAGTTTAGTGTTTCAGGTAAGGGAATGCAATACAACAATATGTACTGAATTAGGTATTCAAAAGAATACTGAAATGAATAAGAACTTCTGCTTGTGTCTTAATCTAGAGAGAGAAACACACATGTAACCTCTTATGTCCTTACTATCTGAGGCATAGGAGTGTGAAGTTTTTCCTTTACTTTTCTCATTGAGTCAACTATCAGTTAATCATATGGGCAACTAAGAATCCCTCCTCTCCCTTTGGTTTCCCTCCTTCTGCTATCTTCAGAGTCTTATCCATACTTTTACCCATCTTTTCTCTCTTTGGTTTTAGGAATCTAGGCAATTACTACAGGATTTATTCTAATTACAACTATTTTCTCTGTGAAAGAAACTAGGGTTCTGGGCCCCAAATTCTGTGCCAAGATGCCCTGGGACACAGCAGTAAATGCAAATGGGGCATCATCTATATTTGGGAAGACCCCATTCATCCTCTATCTGTTCTCAAGCATATTCTCATATGCCACTAAGACACAGCTGCTGGTGAGGGTAGAAGGCTCTTGCTGTGTGTGCCTGGGAGGATGTCATTAGGTAGTCAAAGTCTCATATCACATATCTAGGGGAAAATATAAAGAAAGCCCAAAGATAACCACCAGTTGTTCACCTCACTTAGTCATGTATTCAACCCTGAGGAAGTCTCTGGGAATTCTAACATCCAATACTTGCAACCAATTCACTGTTTTTCACACACTGTGCCACACTTATTTATTATTATTATTTTTTGTATGTGGGTAGTTCCCTGGCTGGGAATTGAACCCAGGCTGCAGTGCTGACAGCGCCAGCAATGAAGCCTTAAGCCACTACCCATATAAAAGGAGACAATGGCAATATGAGATTTAATATTTGAAATTACACTCTTTGCATACCAAGTCCTTTTGAAATAATATGCAATGAGAAATTCTGCTTTACCTGCTTGAACAACACTAAGCAAAAAGACTAGTAGGAAATGCTACATCATTAATTCTCTAAACCTGCTGGGAATATGAATTCTCAGGGACATCTGGAAAATACTTTAACAAAATGTAAAAAAGCATACTTACCCCAGAGGTTTTAGATATCTATAACTTCTAACATAGCTATTATGAGTCAGTGAATAACTTTTTTAGGATAAAACAAAGGCATAATAAGAAGATATAGATGGTAAAAAGAGAACCTTAATAAAAGAGAAGAGGTGGTGAAGAAGATCAAAAGAAGGAAGATCTTGGAGAAAGATGCATAGTGGTTTCAGGGAAAAAAAATGAGGATTTTAAAGCTATTGTTTGCTAGGGATGGAAAAATAGCATCATGTTGTAGAAAGGCAAGGTTTAGAGCTATGCAGTCCTGCATATTTGTGGTTCTACTGGCTTATAAGCATATTATGAAAGAGGAATGTCAGAGCCTTAGTAGAGTTAGAACAAGTCATAGGTAATGTAGTGCACTGCTGGAAAATTTTGTCATTTTTAACTGAACACAAATTCACAGAATTAACATTTATTATGAGCATGGATGGGTGGTCAATCTAATCTTTGAGATGTTGAAGGGAGAGTCTGTTTTATCAGCAGCTACATTAGTTTCATTAAAAATACTTTATGTGGGAAGAGTATTTTGTTTATTTACAATATTTGATTTCATGGTGACGGTTTTTCCAAGTGGTTCTGTACCTACTTTTGGCCGCCATAGTTGCACATGTGAGACATAGAGTTGTTATTAAATATTCCGTTAATTATTCTGGGCCTCTAGAACAATAAATTGTTTTCTATAGTGCAATCTAAGTGCTATGAAAAAATTTCTATAGAATGATTTCAGGTTACAGGGTCATATTATTCATGAAAATTTAGGACTATATGGGAACTTATAGTAGAACCATGTAGAATAAATACCTCTCCATATAAATATGAGAAAACATATCTTAGAGGCATAAATGACTCACCCAAGATCAAATAGTTAAAAGGGTCAAATTAAGATAATTCTGTAAAAGATTTTCCTGGCTAAAGAATATCTAGACAATGAAACTTTTATAAAGCTCTGAAAAGGATTATGAGCTATTTACTCTGAAAAATTTTGTTTTAAAGCAATTTATTCTATTCTATTTGAGTGCTGCTTAAAGGAAAGTCATGATGGTATTTGCCATTTCAATTCAATTAATCAATTTGTGGGAAATGCACAAATGGATTGTAGGCATATTTTTGTAAAAAAAATTATCCCTCTGTTTTTATGGTTATAAAGCTTCATTATGGAAATGTTCTCTTACAGAAACAGAAAATTTATAATATACCCCATGAGCAGAAGTTTTAATGCTATGTCATGAAATTAACATTGTTAATAAAATGGAATTACACAAAACAGGACTTGTTTTAGGCAAATGTTTTCTTGATGGGAAAACTAAGCCAAAGATATGACTATATTAGAATATACGTCTCAGCTAATTCTGTAACTGAACTCATCTACCTTGTCATACTTAAAATATAAACTCAGAATTTGCCCATAATATTCTACATCAGCAACTCTAACTGTAGTGTTAACTTTTGCAATTGTGTAAGTGGATGTGAAACAAACATTTCAAGAAAGTTCAGGTACAAATTTAAATACTGGGCAGGCACTTAAGAACCACATGCTTTTGGAAAGCCCCTGAATTTTGTAGTACATTATGATCATGTGTGCAATGCTTATGACTAAATATGCATACTTTAGTAAAGTCAGCCAGTGTGAGTGCTCTGGACTTTCAATGTGATCTGAATCACAAGGCCTTTTCCTATATAACATACATTATTCCCTCTCAAAAATAAAATTCATTAGAAAATCTTGTCCTTTCCAATAAGCTTATTAGTATCACCAAAGAATTGTGGAACAGCTTTCAAACTCCACACATGGAATGCTCTCCAACAGCTTGTTATAGTTTCATGAGCTCATCTGTTGTCTTTTGTTAACAACTCCCCACACCTCCTCCCCCTGCAACCTCTACTTACACACAACTTATCCAGTATTTAAAGAATTTTTTAGAGAAAGGAGGTGACTTCAACTGGGAGCTAAGCCAAATTCCACAGCTGGCCCACACACGTTGCTCCAAGTTTCCAGCCTTTGGCTCAAGGAGGTCATAGCCACATGTTTGCAAATTAAATATAGGCCTCTTATCAAAGAAGTCAATTCACATTATAGGCCATAAATTTTTCATTGTGCATATCCAGGGCTGTTTACAGAAAACTGAAGTCTATGGATTTTCAGACTCAGAAGTTTTATTTTTGTCTGAGGGTCAGAGACTCAAAATGATCTTCTCTTTCAAGGCATAAAAAGAAAAGAAAGAAAGAAAAGGAAAGAAAGAAAAGAAAGAAAGAAAGAAAGAAAGAAAGAAAGAAACAAACAAACAAACAAAACAAACAAACAAACAAACAAACAAACAAAGAAAAAGAAAAGAAAGAGAAAAGTAATTAAGGAAAACCACCCAGCACCTCCACAGTGTTTCTGTTGGTGGTAACATTTTTGTAATGACTAGTAGATTGAGTAACCTTTGAATTCAGTGCTGATATTTCTGGGAATAAAAAAGCAGAAATGGTCAATGTCACAGTAACCTCTTAAGCTATTTATTGTTTCCAGTTAAGGATGAAGAAAGCAGGAATTTTTGCCCCATTTAAAACAAGATCGATTTTCCAATTCTGTCTTATCTGAATAAAGAATTTTACAGTTTCAAAGTCACATTTATAAATAGTACCTCATTTTATATGTCGTACCTCCAAGTATTGTTGTTTTTCCATCATATAGGTGAAAAGCTAAGTCTTGGAGAGCAGTGTACTTTCTAGCTCACAGCCTTACACTGAAGGGCATAAACAAGATCTATTTTATTTTGAACAACAAACCAGGCTTTGTTCTGGAAAATAGCCCACCCCATAGAACTGAGTACATCTCCCAGATGCAACTTCAAAGAAGAATTTTCAATAATAACTTGAGCAATTGTTTTATCTGACAATTGTGGAGTTATATCTGAGGTAACACTCCTAAAAGAGTCATCATTTACTTGGACACAAATGGCCAAGACTTTTGCCACAGTTGGCTTTACCCTTTGCTGAGACTAATATTTAGATCTCTTAGCTCTTTGTCCAATGCTCTTCCCCTCTACCCAATGACTCACTGATGTCTTTGTTCATGTGGAAAGAATGGTGTGAGATGATCCTTTCTAATAGACGCTTCTTACAATGAGCTGATAAAGAAGCTACAAATCATGTCTTCTCAAAGGAAAGGGAAGAAAACATTTGAACTCAAAGCTACATAATCCAAGCAAAAGTCCTAAACCTTTTCTGCTTAAGTAAGTGTTTCAAATATGGGTTGGATCTATCATCTATCTATTTATAATCTATCTATCTATCTATCTATCTATCTATCTATCTATCTATCTGAAAGGGAAGGGTATAGTAGAGTAGCAATGTCCAATCTTTTGGCTTCTTTGGGCCAAAATTGTCGTGGGCCACACATAAACTACACTAACAGTAATGATAGCTGATGAGCCAAAAAGTTGCAAAGAAATTTCATAATGTTTTAGAATTTGTGTTGGGCCACATTGAAAGCCATCCTGGGCCACAGGTTGGACATACCTGTAGTAGAAGATCATAGGACTATGCAGTTGTATAATTAATTATTCTAGGACTCTAGGGTCTGAGAAAGTAGGACTTCCAGCTTGTCAGTCAATGAATGAGAGCAGGGTGTTGGCATGGTAAAAAGTGCATGGACTTTGGATTCTAGTTTTTGTCTTTGGGCTTCTAGATAGGGCTCTGTCACAGTGAACTATGTTACACTGATTAAATTGATCTCTTCTAAGTTCATTTCTTATTTTATAAAATGGGAATGTGGGAGTCCATTTTATAGGTTAATGGGATGGTTAACTAAGACTCTGAATGTAAAGAACTTAGCTAAGTGCATGACACATAGCAATACAAATATTCTTACTAGTAATGATAACAAATAAAAACTTGAAAGGCTATGCAGTATATTGGAAAGATAATCTGTCAGAGAGCTGGAGGACTTGAACTTGAATGATAATTCAGCTTTTAGCCAAGGCATTTTATTGTCATTGACTTTGTAATAAACTATGGGGTTAAAATGGACCTTCTTTGCGATCACTTTTAGTTCTAAGCATTCAATTATTCTACTGCTTGTGTCCATCTGTAAGGCTATGAATAGGAGAAGAGAAAATCCCAGGTACTCTTCTTCCCACTAAATCAGGTGTGGTGCCATCAGAGATTGAGTTAATTTGTGTCTGATTTAAACTCCACTGAGAGAGATCCAAGATGATAGAATAGGTAGACACTGTGTCTGTTTTAGCCTGTGAACATATTAAAATTACAACTACATTATAGAACAACCAACTGGGAAAAACATCTGAAGTCTAGATGAATAGAAATTTTTATAATGAAGGATACAAAGAAGAAGCCACATTGAAATTAGTAGGAGGAGGGACACAGACTCAAAACAGGCTAGTCTCAAACCTCTGTGTGGCAGTTGAGAACCAGGTAGTTAGTTATCTTGGCCATGGAGGTTCACCATAGAGGAGCAAAAGACTCCAGCCTTATACCAGGCTCCGCAGCCCAGAGTACTGGTCCTGGGAAGAGATTTCCACAACATTTGGCTGTGAAAAACAGTGCATATATTGACTAGTTGGGTGGCAATAAAAGGCTGCAGAAAATTCGTAGCCTCTCAAAGGGCCACTGACTCAGTAACTGGTGGGCATTCACCCTGGGCTCTGGCAGAGGGACAGTGATCCATGGGGCACTGGAAGCACATGGGAATCAAACTGAGTGGGGTCATCTTTCCCTGCATTTGGTGGGCAGGTCCCATCTTTACTGTGTCGCACTCATCCCCTAAACAGCCAAATATGAACCTGATTGGTCTGGTGAGTTCTGCTTATTCCACCCTGCTGAATCAGTGGGACCCTGCCTTATCTAATTTCCCCAAAGCCAGAGGCACTTTCTCTGGTGAGCAGCCAGCCCCACCTACATTACAATTTTTCTTGGTAAACTATTGGAGTCTGCAGGCCCCAGGCAGATGGTGACTGGCTTCAATATGCTCTGAGACTTTTGCTAAGTAGCTTCAGGCACAGCACTATCAAAAAACCAAAATCTACAAAAGCACCCAGCAAAGGTGACTAGAGACTGAGCCAAGGCCCCACAGGGCACCTACTACATCAGGCTACCCAACAATGCTGGGAGATGTAGCATATATACCTAATGTATAGAGCAAACACAGCAAGTCATTTAAAATGAGGAAACAAAGAAATATATCCCAAATAAGATAACAGCAGAAAACTTCAGAAAAAGAACTACATGAGATGAAGACAAAGAACCTATTAGATACAGAGTTCAAAACAATGGTTATAAGGATGCTGAAGGAACTTAGTAAAAACTTCGACAAAGAGATAGCAAGCATAAGAAGGACATAGAAAACATAAAAAAAATCCAACAGGCAGAAATGAACAATACAATAACTAAAATTCAGAATGCAATAGAAAGAATCACCAGCAGACTAGATGGAGCAAGGGATCAAATCAATGACTTGGAAAACAAGGTGACAAAAAACATCCAATCAGAACAGAAAAAAGAATCCAAAAAAATGCGGATAGTTTAAGGGGCCTCTGGGACAACACCAAGAGCAACAACATTTGCATGATACGAGCACCAGAAGGAGAAGCAAGAAAGCAAGTAATTGAAAACCTATTGAAGAAATAATGACTAAAAACTTCCCTAACCTGGCAAATAAAACAGATATACAAGCCCAGGAACTACAGATAAACCCAAATAGGCCCACTCCAAGATACATTATAATTAAAATAGCAGACATTAAAGACAAGGAGAGAATCCTAAAAGCAGTAAGAGAAAAGCAACTAGTAACTTAAAAGGGAGCTCCCATAACTCCATCAACTGATTTCTCAACAGAAACTTTGCAGGCCAGGTGGGAGTGGCAGAAAATATTCAATGTGATGAAAAGCAAGGACCTACAACCAAGATTACTCTTCCCAGCAAGGCTGTCATCAAAATCAAAGGACAACTAAAGATCTTCCCAGACAAGAAGAAGCTAAAGAAGTTCATCACCATTAAACCAGTCCTACAAGGTATGTTAGAGGGACTACTTTAAAATGTGTGTGGGAGAGAGAGAAGCAAAATTATGAATAATAAAATGGCAATAGCTATGTATCAATAATTGCTTTTAATTTAAATGGATTTAAAGTCCCAATCAAAAGACATGAAGGGTATTGCACTGAGTGGAGTGACAAACACAGGAAGAGAGATCAAGTTGCATATAGATGAAATCCAAAGATGAAAATAAACAAGTGAAACAGGAACAGATCATAGATATAGAAAACATTTGGTTTGTTGCCAGATGGGAGGAAGGTTGTGGGAGAGTGTGAAATAAGGGAAAGAGATTGGGAAGTTCAATTTGGTGGTTACAAATAATAGTTATGGGGATATAATATGGGTAAAACATGGGAATATAGTCCATAGTGTTGCAATAATTATGGGTGGTGTCTGATGGGTACTAGATTTGTTGGGGTAATGGGAGGAGTGTGGGAGGGGTGGGTGAAAAGGAAGAAGAAATCAAAAAGTACAAATTCATAGTCACAAAATAGTCACAGGGATGTAAAGTGCAGCATAGGGTATATAGTCAATAACATTGTAATAACTGTGTATGGTGTCAGTTGGGGACCAGATGTATCAGAATAAGGATATTGTAAGTTATATAAATGTTTCATCACTATGCCATCTACCTAAAACCAATATAATATTGTATGTCAAATATAATTGAAAAATAAAAATAAATGAGACAAAAGATATGAAGGGTATTATGCCAAGTGGAGTGTCAGAGAAAGACAGATGCAATTTGATTCGCTTATATGTAGAATATAAAGTACAAAATAAGCAAACAAAACAGAAAGAAACTCATAAACACAGAAAACACTCGATGTTACCAGATGGGAGGGGGTTTGGGGGGTGTGGGTGAAATGTCCAAGAAAAGAAAAAAAGAAAGAAAAGAAATGGTACCTATATACAATGAAATATTACTCAGCCATAAAAAAGAATGAAATCTTGCCACCTGTTCGTACCTAGAGAGTAACATGCTGCGTGTAGTCAGACAAAGACAAATGTCATGTGATTCCACATATGGGTAGAACAAAATAAATGAACAAACAAAACAAAAACAGACTCATAGATACAGAGAACATTTTTATGGTTGTCAGGCGGGGATGGGGTGTTGAAGGGGTAGGTGAGAAAGGGGAAGAGATTAAGTACAAATGTATAGTTACAAAATAGTCATGGGGTTGTAAAGTACAGTATGGAACATACTGTCAATAATACAGTAGACTCTCAGTTAACCAGTTAACCATGTGAACTGGTAGATGCTGGATAACAGAGAGTAGACTGTTAGCCTAAATTTAAGCAACTGGCCCTCTCAAGCAACTGGCAAAAATCTCAAACAACCAGTTTGTTGCTTGAGAGAGCCAGTTGCTTGAGTTTTGGTTAACAAAGAGTCTACTGTATTTGAATAACTATGTACAGTGTCAGATGGGAACCAGATTTATTGCTGTGATGATTTCCTACGTCATATAAATATCTCACACTGTGTTTTATACCTCAAAGTAATATAAAATAATATTGTATGCCAAATGTAATTGAAAAATAAAAAAAATTGTAAGAAAAGATAATAAATACATATATCCATCACCTACCCCATAGAACACATAAGTAAAAAATGAAAAAAAAAACTCCACTGAATTTATTCTGTGTCTTCTTACAAGAATTTTAAAATTTCTTTTACCTCTATTGTTTGTTTGTGGTTTTAGCAGCAACGTAGGGAGTGTTCACATACAATTTCTGAGAATTGGTAAGGATGACCAAAGGTTGGTGATAGTGACAATGCCCACCCAGGAGATATGTATGGATTGCTGCCTTGTAGATGTTGTGGGACAAATAGAATTAGAATCAACAATAATCTCTCTGTTGCTAATCCAGTGATCTTATTGTAGTGCTTATCTTTCTAAATATAGAACATTAAATCTTATAAATACTATCATTTTGCGAGGTGGTAGTTGTGGCATCCTTTAACATGTGTGTCTTAGGTTAGGTTCACCAGAAGTAAACCTTAAGACAAGGACTAAGATGCATGTGATTTTTTTGAGGAAACACCCGCAAGAAAGACAGGCAAGTGAGTAAGGGAAGTATGACAGGGAAGTTTGGGGGAGGATGTGAAGCATGGATGCACTCTTAGATGAAGTGTCAGCTTTAGCCTGATTCTGCAGAACTCTGCCACAGAGTTTGTCTCAACATGAAAAAAGGGAGTTGGACTTTTATATTCCCACACTTAATAATCACTGGCTATGGGCCACTGGGAGTGCGGCTCATCAACTCCTAGATATTTTCAGTTTTTTTGAGCATATGGAGAGAGCAGCTACAGTGATCATTGATCAGTCCTCTGAGAGAGTCAAAGGTGCAGACTGTTGTAACTGGGATCCTAGGAAATCTGAGCTGTGCACCAAGAGTCCAGTGATCTGTGATATGGTGCTCTCCTTTTTCTGTACCACCTTTAAGTGCTTTCCTTTGTCTAACCTTATACACACCCATGATTATGTCATAATGAAGCTGGGGATTTGTAAATCTATACCTTTAAACTTGAATCCTTATTAAAATGTATGATTCCCTTTATATCAAAAGTGAACCCAGTGTCAACATTTTTTCTCCTGACAGAGGATCACCTTAATAGGGGAAGATGGTGAGAGTGTCCTGTGGTTGACCCTGAGTCCTGTGCTTGACCACTGCCTCTCTACATGCTCCCACTGCTTTCTACTCAGCTGTAGGCTATTCCTCACTTTGGAGAGTGCTGTGGAAGAGCAGTCTTTCTGGGATACTGCTGCTGCCAGTCGAAGGCCTACATAGACACATAGATGCAGACTGGGCCACACAGGGAGCAGGCCAGCTATCTCTTTATGTTATCTTCTCTAATTTTCCTCTACACACTACATAAAGTTTGAAGCTTTGAAAAAAGGTTGGGTAAAAATAAGGAGCTTTGTAGTGTATGAAAGACTTTTAGATTGCATGTTATATACAACTTTTTCTATAGTTAAGAAAAGCAACTTAAGTTCTCATTAACAAATGAATGGATAAAGAAAGTGTGATAAATATACAGTGTTTGGCAGAAGTATCGCCAGGATTTGAGTTATGGTTTTGTTACAAAATCACAACCATACATGCTATGGTTACACAAATGTCCCTTTTTATGAGTTGCTAAACTATACCAAATCTTTTATTACAAAATCATAAGCCTGTATGATTATGATTTTGTACTAAAACCATAACTCAAGTCCAGGCAGTATTTCTGCTGGACCCTGCATGTATGTGTATATGTATCACATTTTTATATATATACACACAAAACCACACCACTGCCACCACTACCCAGGTTTTAAGATGAAAGATTGATTCTCAGATGCTATATGGTTCAAACTTCTAAGAAGGAGGAGATTCCTTTTTGACAATGGCTCCATAATTTGTTAGACTGCTTCTTACCACAATGGCAATAGTAATTTATGTTTTTATAGAAGGAACTGTGGTTCCTTTTGCTAGCCCTTAGTCCTGTGCCTTACCTTTGAACTTTGTGGCCTAACAACAGAGGCAGACTATCTGTACAACAAACTTATTTTCTTATTCTTTAGGGATCACAGTTATTTTCATATTTACAAGCCTCCTTTATAGTTAAGTTATGGCCAGATGATTGAATTCTGGCAAAAGAAATGTGGGCAAAGTGTTGTATGAAGAAGCACTCCCCCAAAACCAGAATTATCTTCCGGAGGATGGACTTCTTGTAGTGTAGCACTCCCCCAAAACCAGAATTACCTTCCGGGGGATGGACTTCCCCCAATAGGTGAGTGTTCTAGGAGACCATCTGCTTCAGTGTACCACCTGACATTGTGAGAGGGTGTGTTTGACTTCAGTGAATTCTTTTTGGAGACTCTTTCAATTCATTTATAACATGAACTAATTTATAACATGAACAACGTGCAGCATGACGATGCACCTGCCCACCTTGCACTGAGTGTTCAACAATTTTGGACCCAAAATGGCATGACCCCCATGCTGCACTCTCCTTATTCACTCAATTTTGCTTTAAGAAACTTTTTTTTGTTTGTTTCCCCGGATGAAAACAATCCTTAAAGGGAAACGTTTTGCCAGTGTGGAAGAGGTGGAACACAAAATAGCAGAAGCACTAGAAGGCATCAGAATTGATAAGTTCAAAAACTGCTTTGAGCAGTGGAAAAATCATCTTGATAGATGCATTGCATTGAACAGGAAGCACTTTGAAGGTTACGGAAGTTTAAACATGTAAGAATAAATACACAATTTTTTATGAATAAATTCTGGTATTTTTGGGTCCCCCCTCATATACCATTTTAAAGCTTGGGCCATAGAACCCTTCCATCAAATGTTTCTCTCTCTTGTTCCCTAACTGCCAGCTAGATATCAATGCTAAGATGACCTTGGAAGCCCTATATTGAAGACAGAAAATCTTCCATAATTTTGGGTCCCTGAATGACTACACAGAGTTTCCCCTTCTCCTGAAAAATGGCAATTACACTTAAATGAATAAAAAATAAATTCTGTGGTATTAGACCACTGAGATTTGGGAGATTTTCTTTAAATAGTAGTTAGTATTGTCCTAACACTTATTTTTACTTAAATAAATAATGGTCCCACTGTTGACAACATACTTCTTAAAGGCTGTTTTACTAATTATATAAGCACCTGACCATTTATAACTCATGATTAAGTTTTTAATCAAATTGGAGGTGTGTACAGAGGAGGCAGAAAGGTTAGGTCATTTTGTTCTTACAGCTACATGGGAAATATCTCAGATAAATACTGGACATAATAAATTCTGAAGTAATTATATTTCTTTATGAATTCCTTATTTATTTCTTATTTCAATAATTACCAATACCTTTACAGTCTTTTAGACCAGCTATTACTTTAATTTGTATTTTCTCAACTAATTAGTCAAGGAGTCCTTTTGACTCTCTATTTTTAACATTCCTCATAATTATCCCTTATTTTTTCCCATTTCTATTTCCACTATTGTAGATCAGACCTCTCATATTTCTTATCTGGATTATTGCCCTGGCCTCAGAACTCCTTAACCTCTTCCAAACAATTCTACATCTTACTGCCAGATTAATCTTTTAAAGCTCTATTCTGATTATATCATTCCTCTATTCAAAAACCTTCAGTAATTCTTCATTGCTGGCTAAAACTGTTCATATTCCTTTGCAAGGCATTCAAGGCACTCTGTGGCTTGATTCCAAACCAAATTTCCAACCTGTCTCCCACTGCTCTCCTTTACATAGTTGTGCTCCAGCCGAACTGGACTGCTTACCATTTCTCAAATGTACACTAGTTCCTGCCTCCTTACCTTTTGCTTTCATTAAATGATTTCCTTCAGCTTATAATTTCCTCTGTGTCCATTATTGCCTGTCAAAACTCTGCCCTCCTTGAAGGCTTAGATCAAATACCACCATGAAATTTTTTCTGATCTCCTCAGTGAAAAGTAATGCCAGTAACACTCTGCACATACCTCTTTTTTGGCACTTGTGACATTTTACTTTGAATTGTAGAGGCAATGAATTGTAGTGGATTTGGTGTCAGATAACTTAGGGTTGAGTATGGGTTCTGCTTTTTATTACTTCTTTATGATCTTGGTACAAATCATTTAGCCTCTCTTAGCTCAATTTTCTCTCACATTAAATAAAAATGAGCACTTCTATATAACTCATAGAGTTATTCTGAATATCAAATGGAAAGATATATGTACAAGTTTTACAGTGAAATATTTTTTGTCAAATCTCAACTATGTATCAAATTTTCTGTATCTAGGAGGTATGTTTCATTAATTTTTATGACTTTATAGATCACATACTCAATGAATGTTTGCTGAAGTAATACATTTTAATATAATAATTTTCATTGCAAAGATAATATCAAGAGTTATCTTAAATTTATATCCCACATTGACATTGATTTTTTTGTGCAATATTTCCCTTTTTATGTTTATTTAAGTTTTCTTCTTAATACACTCAATTCTTCAAACCTAATGGGGCAAAGTCATATAATCTATTTAGTTTTATGTAGTTATCACTTCAGTGTTAATAATCCAGTCCAGCTAAAACTTTCATTCATTGTATTCTGAGTCCTTTGAAAAAGCACTTTATTTGTTTCAGTGTGGAAATTTTCTAGAAGTCTCCACATAAAATTCTTTAGTACTATAACTTTATAACTTAGATGTCATCATTCTTATACCTAATATAAAACCCTCTATCTTTGCCTCACCCCACTAAAAAAGAAAAGAAGAAAAAAGGCTTTTGCAAATCAGATTTCTTATGAAAGAAGTAATTCTTCTTTCTTAATGCCCTAAAAGTTTATTGAAATGTAGGAAACCAGAGAGTAGAAGTCTAAGGTTTATATATGGTATGCATACAGTTCGCATTTGCCCATACAGCCTGACCGGCTTTTTGGTCAGCCCAACTCTTTTTTTCTCTCTTCTATTTCTTCTAATGTCATTGGTCCAGGCTCCCTGCCTCAGAACTATCCAGCAGTCAGGAATGAGACCTACAAGGGAAGGAAATGTTTAAAGAAACAGAAATATTAAATAGACAACAGTTCAGAGAATGGAGATCACACACTCTCAAAATGAGAGAGTGTCACTCAGTACAAAACGGTCATTTAGAAAAAAGACATCAGTCTTGTTCGTTTCTGTGATTGTACCAGAGAAGAATCAAGCCGAGAAAACCACAATCCTGTTTCTGGCCTACAGAGAGAACAGGGGGTGCATTCCTTCTCCAGTGGGAAGACAACTTGGGTTACTTAAATTGCAGAATAGGATTAAGGAGTGACATCATGCCTTCTTGGAAGAGTCTGGCTGAATTGTGGTCCTTTTTGGAAAGTAAGGGTGATGCACCAAGAATGACAGACTGCTCGGAAAGAAAATTGTGTAAAAACTTCCTAACCCCCTTGAGTTTTATTCAAGAAAGAACTAGAAGGCACTAAAAGACACTCTGGCACTAATGTGAAAATTTCTGCTAATAATCCTGATACGGAAAGAGTTGTGAGCTCAGACTACTTAAAAGCAAATCTGTTTGATCTTATACAGACTGCATACATTTAGATGGAATTTTAGTCTCAAGGATTTTTACATAGAATATTCTGCCTTGTATTGAGGGAGAGTATTTCATGAGAAGAAGAGAAAAATGCAAATGAAAATATAAACAGAAGCTGTGTTGAATCAAGGAAGATTAAATAAAAATGGAGTACAATTTGTTCATCAAACTCCATTAAAATAGTCATTGCTATAGTCTCTGCATACCCTAAGCTTGTTCAGTTTGTAGTTGGAGGGTAGGACCTGGTTTATGCCTTCATGTTGTCTCCATTGTACATGCTGATTGAGAGGGTGGTGGCAGGTAATCCCATATTGAGGTATAACTACCCTCCTACCCCATCTCTCTGTCACACTCCCTCATTCCCTCACTTTTGGTTCTCTGGGAGAGGGCATTCTGCTCTTCAATTTTCCCTTCCTGATTCTATTGGGCACTCTTTCTTACTATCCACAAACTTTCTCTTCTTTTGTTGCTGTTGCTTGCAACCAGTTGCATCTAAATAAAAGTAAATGTTTTTGGCAAGTTGATGAGTGATAAGAAGATCAGCTTCCTGTCTTCGAAAGTCTAAGCAATAGTTGATTACCTTAATTCTTGGTCAAGATGATAGAGTTTGAATCCTGGAAAGGACCAAGTTTCTTTTCAAGGAGACCCACTTTGCCACTCTGATGAGACTGCATGTCTGATAAGCTCAGCATCTTCTGCAGGGTAGGGTCATGTTACAGAACTGTACTTTATAACAGCTTTTGGCCAATGACTTTTAAAATAAAATCTTGGTCATAAGAGGAGCTGATAGAGAATGTTGACAATATACTCCTCTTGGAAAAAGTCTCAGTGTGGCACATTCTGGATGTGCAGCAAGAATGTATTTTAAATTCAAAGCAATTCAAGACAATGACTTGGGGAAAGGGTTGGAATGGGGGCAAGAATGCTAATTTTAACAAAATTTTGTAAGTTTAGCATACCTCTGGCTCTTTTTCCCCCCAACTTTTCTGTGCTCAGTTTACTTCTTTAATCCTTTGAGATGTTCTGAACCCTGGTCGCTGGTCTGGGGAAGCAGGCTTCATGCAGACATCTTTTGGCCCTGGTATACATACACGTTAACTAGGAGCATACTTGGGGCCAGTTATTTGAATTGAAAACAGACCTGAATGAAAAGATATCTGTATTGTGTTCCAATATCTCTGTGTCCAACAAGTTATCAGCAGGCCGTGTGAAATGAAAAGGTCTTCCAGCAAGCTGGGCTCATCACAGCATAGTAATTTAATTTGAGCGCCCAGATCATAAATTGGACTTGACATAAAACAGCAGCCAAGGCTGAGTGTCCATCGGGGTGTGCTGGGCTTGCTGCAGACTGACCTAACCAGCAGGCATGCTGTCACGTCTGGGTCATCTGCTGTTAGTGGACAGCTCCCTGTGGGAGGTCTAGGTCTCGAGCATTGCAATAGTCTAGACAGGAGGTGACAAACATATTGACCTTTGGGACAAGATTGATTTCTGTTGTTTTTGACAGAAGGCCTTTCCAGAAGGGAGTCTCAGGAGGAACAGTCTAGAAGCTTCATCATTTGTGAGTGGAATCCAACTTGTGTATCTGCTTCACCCAAACTAGAACGCCAAACAGAGTTTCTCAAAGTTGTTTTTTAGAGCTAAACAGAGATGTTTATTTACTTCATCAGTTTTCTTAAAATGCTCACTTTAGGGTTCAAGAAAGGGTAGGGGAAAAAGCAGGAAAGAACTTACTTCAATGGTGCAACAACTTTGAGACCAATCCCAGGAAAGGTGTTTTCCATAGGCTATTGCATTTAATCCTCATACAATGTTATGAGGTTTGCATTATTAACCTCATATTGGAGAGGAGAACTAAGGCTCAAAGATGATTAGACCTTACACAAGGCCATGCAAGAAGTAGTTGTTAAGTCCCAGATTTGAGCCTTGATTGATTTTGATATTATGTCATGGTATCTTCACAGAGTCTGGTTTTTCTGTTACAGTGGGGATGATTTCAGCTCCTCCTGGAAATTTGGGGGTTATTAAAATGTTAAAATAATTTAAAAAACAGACTTTTGCTTCTGAAATAATCTAATTATAACTAAAATAAAATGTCTCCTCATTTTGCTGGCATCTGGTTATTTCTGAAAGATAATACATATAGATTGGTGAAGGAGGTGAAGTAGAAACTGGTCTAGACAAGGTTTAGGTGAAATGGGTGAAGAGAGGGGTCATTTGTATGGCAACTAGATAGATGGTAACTTGACTTTTGGTGATACTTTGTAGTGTATGCAGACATTGAATTATGATGTTATACACCTGAGGCTTATCTGTTATATACAAATTTTACCTCAATTATAAAATAAGGGTTTGGGAAACATGGAATAAATACCCCTTTATGAAGAGTCATGTGATTGGATTTGCATTTTTTTGAACCCCAAGTTTTTTAAAAGTAATGTATCATGTAACATTTCCCCCACTAGGAAACTGATTACCATCACATGTGTCTAGTGTATTATGAACTACAATTTACAAATACAATTTAAGTTGTTTTGTTTTTGTTTTTCTTTACTTTTTAAATTTTTTCAATTACATTGGATATACAATATTAGTTTCAGGTGTACAACATAGTGATGAGTCATTTATATAACTTACAAAGTCATCACCTTGATATATCTGGTACCCATCTGACACCATACATAGTTATAATATGAGCATAATTGACTGTATGTCCCATGCAGTACTTCACATCCCTGTGACTATAAATTTGTACTTCTTATTCTCTTCCTTTTTCATCTCCCTCTCCTACTCTACTCTCTTCTATCTGACAACCATCAAAATGTTTTCTGTATCTATAAGTGTTTCTGTTTTGTTTGTTTATTTTGTTCTTTAGATTATACAAATAAGTGAAACCACATGACATTTGTATTTCTCTGTCTGGCTTACTATACTCAGCATGATATCCTCCTGTCCAACCAGGTTGTTGCGGGTGGCAAGATTTTATTCTTTTTTTATGGCTGAGTAATATTCTGCTATATATATATATACACACACACACCACCTCTATTTTTTTACATTCAATATTATTTTATATTAATTTTAGGTGTGCAGCATAGTGGTTAGACATTTATATAATTTAAAAAGTGATCTCCCTGACTACTCTAATGCCCATTTGGAACTATACATAGTTATTAACATATTATTGACTATATCCCTTATGTTTTATATCCTAAAGACTATTTTGTAACTACCAATTTGTATTTCTTAATCCTTTTACCTTTTTACCCTGTCCAAACCTTCCCCCAACTATCATCTTGACAAATCTAGTATGCAACTGACACCATACATACTTAGAACAATATCATTGACTATATTTCTTATGCTGTACCTTAAATCCCCTTAACTACTTTGTAACAACCAATTTGTACTTTTTAACTCCTTCCCCTTTCTTCACCCGCACCCCCGATTTCCTTCCTATCTGGCAACCATCCTGATGTTGTCTATATCTGAGTTTGTTTCTGTTTTGTTTATTTTTTTTTTTTAGATTAAGTGTAATTAATTTAAGTGAAATTAAATTGCATCTGTCTTTGTCTGACACTCCATACAGCACAATGCTGTCCATGTCTATTGATAGGAGGTCTTATTCCATTTAAATTAAAGGTAATTTTTAATATGTAGCTATTGCCATTTTATTATTCATAATTTTGCTTGCTTTATTTTCTATCTTAAAGTAGTCCCTCTACCATTCCTTGTAATACTGGTTTGGTGATGATGAACTCCTTTAGCTTTTTGTTTTTTGTCTGGGAAGCTCTTTATTTGTCCTTCGATTTTAAATGATAGCCTTTCTGAGTAGAGTAATCTTGGTTGCAGGTCCTTGCTTTTCATCACGTTGAATATTTTTTGCACTCCCACCTGGCCTGCAAAGTTTCTATTGAGAAATTGCTGACAGTCTATGGGAGCTCCCTTAAAAGTTACTAGCTGCTTTTCTCTTTCTGCTTTTAGGATTCTCTCTTTATTTTTAACCTTTGCTGTTTTAATTATAATGTGTCTTTATGTGGGCCTATTTAGGTTTATCTTGTTTGGGACTCTCTGTGCTTCCTGGGCTTGTATGTCTATTTCTTTCCCCAGGTAAGGCAAGTTTTCAGTCATTATTTCTTCAAATAGGTTCTCAATTCCTTGCTTTCCTTCTTCTCCTTCTGGTACTCCTATGATGTGAATGTTGTTATGCTTGATGTTGTCTCAGAGGCCCCTTAAACTATCCTTATTCTTTTGGATTCTTTTTTTTTTCCTTCATTGTTCTAATTGGATGTTGTCTTCTCCTTGTCTTTCAAGTCATTGATTTGATCCTCTGCTCCCTCTCATGTGCTGGTGATTCCTTCTGTTGCATTCTGAATTCCAATTATTGTAGTCTTTATTTCTGACTGGCTCTTTTTTTATGGCTTCTATGTCCTTCTTATGCTTGCTATCTCTCTGTTGAAGTTTTCACTAAGTTCCTTGAGCATCTTTAACCACTGTTTTGAGCTCTGTATCTGGTAGGTTGCTTGCCTCTGTCTCATTTAGTTCTTCTTGAATTTTTTGTAGTTCTTTTATTTGAGACATATTTATTTGTTTCCTCATTTTGAATGCCTGTCTGTGTTTGTTTCTATGTATTAAGTAGATCTTCTATCTTTGTTAGCCTTATGTAGTAGGTGCCCTGTGAGGCTCTGGCACTATCTCCTTGGTCATCTGCACTGAGTGCTCTTGTAGATTCTGGTTTAGTGCCAATGCTGTACCTGGAGCTACTCAGCAAAAGTCTCAGAGCACACCAATGTCATTGCCACCTGCCTGGGGCCTTCAATAATTTTCTAAGAAGGATTGCAATATGGTTGGGGCTGGCTGCTCACTGGAGAAAGTGATTCTAGCATTGGTGGAGTTGGGTGGGGTCCCATTGAGTCAAAAGTGCGGAGTGGGCTGCTCTCACCAGACCTTTCCGGTTCAGATTTGGCCATGTGGGGGCAGGTGCAACACAAGAAAAAGGTGCCCACCAGCCAGCTGCATTGGAGGAGGACTCACCCAAGAAAAATGATATTTATCCACCAGCCCTTCCCCCAAAGCCACATACCTCAGTCTTTCCCTCATATGCTTCCACTACCTATTGAATCACCAACCCTCTGCTGGAGCCCAGGATGAGTACCTACAAATGACTGAGTCTGTGCAGGCACTTTAAGAGTACATCTGGGTTTCTCACAGCCTTCTGTTCCAACCAGACAGATAGAGTCCACACTGTTTTCCACAGTCACATGATGTGGGGCTCCTCTTCTCAGCCAATGTTCAGGGCTTTGGAGCCTGAGTACGGGGCTGGGGTTTCTCACTCCTTTGGGGCAACTTCCATGGCTGAGATATTGCTCCTGATTCTCTATTGCCACCAGTGGTATGGTTCCTTCTGAGTCTCCACCCCTCCTTGAGGTGGCCTCCTCTTCTTTGTATCTGAGGTTAAAAAACTTCTATTGAACTAGACTTCAGATAGTTCTCCAGGTTGGTTGCTCAATAATTTGGTTGTAATTTTAATGTGTTCACAGAAAAAAGTAGGACAGTGTTTACCCACTCTGCTATGTTGGATCTCACACCTTAACCCTTTTGCTGTGATGTTCGGATAGAGTCAAATGAATATTTCTATCCCCTGACTGCCATGTTTGAGGTGACCCCATGAGCTCAAAAAATGTTTCCATTTATTATGTGTACTTTATATTTTTGTGTTTTTCAAGAATGAATAACAATAAAGAATTTTTATACTTTAATGTAATTATTTATTTTAATAAAATGTACCATCTAAACTGTGTTTACTTAAAGATGTAAATACTGTGATCATTATAAAGTCATTACTTAATGTGAAACTGTTTCAAGAACTTTTCTCAATTTACAAGAGTTTTAAATGTTTTCCTGTGGCTTGCATTATCAACAACAAAGATGTTTTGTATACCACATTATGTAACATTTTGTAATAATTTTTTATGTCATGAATACCATTAGATTCTAAGTTATCCATACTTAAATCTAGCTGATGCTATTTAGTATGTTTTGAGTATTTTTTTGCTAAAATTCAACATAATGGTAAATTTATTACAATGTAACAAAAATTAAAAATAAAAATAATATCATTTATATCCAAAGTGGCTCAAAATGTTATTATTAAATGCATAGTCAAAATATCAACTTCTTATTTTTTGTGGCTTTTTGACACATTTTGAAAAAGGATCTTGAAGTCTATGAATGCAGTGAAAGGTTTAAGGGTTTCTTTCAAGACCCAACTTAAGTTTTAATATAAGTAGTAAAGTTTTCCTAGATCTAGACTCAGAAACTTTATTAACTTTATCCAGGCAATGAGAATAGGATCAGTTGTCTGGGTTTTTAGCCACTTGCTGTGGCCCAGACTCTGAGCTATTAGCAAGTGCAGGTAAGTAGAATTCTCAAAGACTATTTGACTACTAATTTGAAGATGGTGAAGATATTTCAAGTGTGAAAGATATAAACACGGCTGTACATAATAGTCTTCTAAAGTGTATAGTATGTGTTTCCTTGTACCCTTGAGCCCAAAACATTTACACAGACCATCTTTCAGTAATTTATGATAATCAAGTGCAAATATTCTAAATCCAAAGGTCATTTACCTTCTGTAGGTAAATGAAAAATCTCAAACCGAAATGCTCTTGAGCCATCTGGCAAAGGCAAACTGTGATTTTTCTCTTTGCTTTTTTCTTCTTTCTTCTATCTTCTTTTGTCCTTTCTCCCTTCCCTTCACATCTGACCACATCTACAGTCCATCTTTGCCTGAGAAATTGTCATTGTGGGAATGAATATAATATATTACATAGACAACCCTATACCTAAAAGTCTTTAACCATCTTCAAGCGGAACTTCATGGACATTAGACTCATCAACTTGAAAAGAGATTCTCATTGAGATTAACCGGGGATTGTGGGCCATTCTAAACCATCCTGGTTTGAAATAAATTTGAGACACTATCTCATTCTATGAACTATCACAGAAAATTAGGTCATTCCTCTAGTTATTTACTTGGATTTGTTGGTATATTTAATGGTAAACCAGAGGTGTTCTTTTATTTGATTTAAAAAAATAATTATAAAAAATAGAAGTTCCAAAACTAGGGAGAATTATGGAAACATATACGGTTTTGGTTGCTTCAAGGTATTTATTGATTTATTTTATAATAAAACATTTCACACAGATTGCCTATGAAAAGGGGAATAGTATGTGGGTCAGGGATTTCCTTTAAATTTATTAGGGGACTGAAATTTTCTTATTATTTGTTCTGATAAATACAAAATTCAATCTCCCAAATCTTCAATTCAGCAATAAGAAGGGTAACTTTTTCCAAAGGGACTTTGAGACAGCTTAATTTCTCCAGCAGGAGGCTTTATGTATAGGCAGGTATAACCTGGCATTTCGATAAGCTTGGTTGAAGACCAATTGGTTGAAACAATTAAAAAATGTTTCACAACCATGGCCAATAACATACTCTTTAAAATAAGAAGAGGAAACAAATTACCTACCTGTTGACTCCTTTACTCATTCTGAAAATAACTTACCTACTAGACAGGGGAAAAATTAAGTCTTGAAGTAAGATTTGGGAGTTTGATCAGTGTAGACTCTTTACCAGCAAGGCAAGGATTTTTTCAGAATGCTTTTAAGTTGATTGCTTGGTTTGCATTATCAAAGAATGCCTAAATTCAGAAACAAAAGCTAGACTCAGGATTTTCTTTGACTCCTTTGTTCCTTTATAAGCAAGTTCTTTTCCTTGTGACATAAGGAATTTGTTTACACAGGGGTGTAGATTACTATAAACTGAGGTAATAACAGTTAAGAGTGGCAAATAAAAGGTGAAAAATATTTGCTTTCCACAGTAAAGCTCATATGATCCCAGACTTGAGACATTGCCGATAAAATATTTTTGTTTTTATGGCATTAAAAAGTAGAAAAGAATGATGTCCTCATAACAGTTTTTAGAGTATTTTCTAAAAAGTCCACTTTTTAGAATATCGTGAATTAAGCTCCAGTTTTTAGAACTAGAGTAAATTGATGGAGCATTGAAATTGAAGTACAAATGAGAAAATAAAGTTAGTTTTTTAGTGCAATCAAACTGCTTGGGTTCAAATCTGGGCTTTACCATATACTAAATACATAACTCTGAGCAAGTTATTTAAGTTCTCCTCCCTTAGTATTCTCATTTGTAATGTGGAGTGAACAATGAAAGTACTCACCCCATAGGTTTTAGTGGGGCTTAGAGAATATGTGTAGAGCCTGACAAGAGAAGACTTGCAATAGATGCTCTTATATTTTTATTATGAAGTCCTCCTGATACCTACCAATGGCTAGGCTTATTATCTCTCTGGCCCATACAATGTATTTTGTGTCTCTGGATGGGTGACTAAAGAGTAGAGACAAATGCCATGTTAATGGGTTTATTTAATCAATTATTCAGTTCATTTTTAATGAGTGGCTATTGTGGACCATGTACTACGTAGGGACTGGGGATATAGCAATGAAAATAGAAACAAGGTCTCTGCTCTAATGAAGTTTACTGGGAGGCTAATCAATGACACATAAAGAAATAAATAATTTCACATGATACTAAAAGCTTTGAAGAAAAGAAAAGAGAAATGATTGTAGCATTCTACTTTAGATGAGCTAATCAGGAAAGGTCTCTTTGAGGAAACAAATATCAACTGATCCCTAACTTAGGAGATAATGCAGTCATTCAGAGATCTGAGAAAGAAGAAGAGGGGGAATCAAGTGGAAGGTCCTTGGGATGAGTAGGAGTTTGGAATATTTGAGCAACAGAAAGAAAGCGAGTGTGGCTGGGACAGAATGAGCAAGGAGAGTGGTAAGGAAAAAGAAAGCTGGATCACAGACTGCCTTGAAGGCCATGGTAAGAACTTCAGATTTGATTCTATAATGGTCCGAATAAAAATTACTCTAGGCCCTCACCTATAGAAATGATGCTGTGGAAAAGCTCTTTAGAATAGAAAAGCTTCTGTTGGTTTTCTGAGCAGGGGATGGAGTGTTACATTGTTCTCACCCTAAATATACACATTTGTGGTGCAGTCATCTACACATAAACAGTTAAACATTTGATCAGAAAATAAAGTAAAACTTTAAGAACATCCTATCCATAACCTTAGCTGTATCAAAACTAGGCATTAGCCTGGTGTTTTGAACCCATCTCTATTTCTGATAAGTACTCAAAACATGCTCCACTGAGGATTATGTGTCCTTGGGTGAGAAGAGGGGAAGTTGGTGGAAGCTTTTCCTTATCCTTGTTAAGAAAAAACAAACGAACAAACAAAAACTCAATCTCTATACTCCCATCAACCAAGAAGTTTTTGTCCAACTGTTCTTTCTGTAGTTTATAATACATAAAAAATAGAGGTTTATAGAATTTTCAATTATTACATTATATTATTTTCATACCACATCCAAATTCTACTGAGTGAAGCATCTATGATCTAACCCTATGAATTAACCAATCTTTTAAATACTGCACTGAGTCTAATGTGCTATCATTTTATGTCCCTTATGTCATGTGTCTGCATAAATTAGCCCTATAGAAATAAAACCTTGCAGAAGGCTGCATGTCATGAGACTCTCAGTTAAGACCCAGATCTGTCCCTATCCTATTAAATAAACTGAGCATTTCATCTCATCTCATCTCCCTGGCTCTTCTCCTCACCCCATTATTCACTCACAGAATGCTGAAATTATATCAGCTCATCATTAAGGTTCTTTTCAGGAGCCAGCATCCATCCATAAAATTGGCTTACAACCCAAAAGAGGCAGGATTGCTTTTTGGCAAAATTGTGAGAGAGAGAAAAAAATAATTAACACTGTTACCTGAACTTCTATTCTTTTACTGTCACCTCAAAGGTACAAAGCTCAAAATGTATGCTTCTACCATTATTCATTGAACGGAAAAGCGTATTCTAGAGAGCAGTGAGCTTTCCCATGCTCATGTGATGCAGGCCCTAATCTACTCCATCTCTGTAAAGAAGCTTGTCTGGAAGATTTTCCATATTTATGAGGGTGCCAGAGCTAGGAAGTTTTCCTGTGTCCCAGTTATGTGTCATCAAACTCAGTAAAACTCCCCAATCAGGTTTCTTCCTCTTTTTATCCTCTTCCCATTTTCTTCTTTCCCACTTCTCTCTCCTATTTTAGCAAATCGTTAAAAATGATCATGGCCAAAGTTCAGTTCAGTAGTTCCCAGCCACATTGATGGATGAACGCGATGAGGTTTCTCACTGTCAAAGGTGGAAGCTGGCCTAAGGATGTTAGGCTGCTGTGTTGAGACCCAGGTCAGCTATTCTGCATGTCCACCCATGGAATAAAAATGGACTTGGCAAGAGCACATTCCTTATGCCACCAACAAGCCACTTTCTCTTCCACCACTAATCACTGCAGTCCATGACATATGTTACATTTTTTCTAGTCATTTTAAGGTGGTCAATTAAGTTAATTGATTAAATAATTGTCCCAGCTTAATTGAGATGTAACATATAACTGTGTCAGTTTAAGGTATACAATGTAATGATTTTATATAGGTTTATATTACAAAATGATTACCACAGTAATATTAACTAACACAACTATGACCTCACATAGTCACAATTTTTGTGTGTGATAAAAACTTTTAAAATCTACTCTCCTAGCAACTTTCAAATATATAATATACTATTGTTATTTTGTACATTACATTCCCCAGAATTTATTTTATAACTAGAAGTTGGTGCCCTTTGGCTCATTTCTCCCACCCCCTAAATCCTACCCCTGTCAATCACCAGTCTGTTCTCTGTTTCTATACTTTTGAGTTTTTTGAGATTCCACATGTACATGAGATCATAGGGTAATTGTTTTCCTGTCTGACTTATTTCACTTAATAAATTGCCTTCAAAGTTCATCTGTGTTGTCACAAAAGGCAGGATTTTTAAAGCTGAATAGTATTTCATTGTATAACTTCATTTTCAATTTTTTTTGACAATCAATATTATTTTGAACTAATTTCAGGTGTACAGCACAGTGGTTAGACATTTATATAATTTAAAAATTGATACCCTTGACCAGTCTAGTATCCACATGGCACTATACATAGTTATTACCATATTATTGACTATATTCTCTATCCCTTACCTTACATTCCCATGACTATTTAGTAACTAACAGTTTGAACTTCTTAATTCCTTTTCATTTTTACCCAGGCCCCAACCTCTCTCCCATCTATCACTCCAGTAAATCTACTACTAGGCTGACCAGATGTACTATTTTAAACTAGACAGAAAACAATGGTACTATTCCATTTAAAATGGTACATCTGGTCAGCCTATATGGTACCCATCTGATACCTAACATAGTTATTACAATATTATTGACTATATTCCTTTTGCCGTACTCTATATCCCTATGATTACTGTGTAACAACCAATTCGTACTTCTTAATTCCTTCCCAATTTTCACCCGCTCTCCAACCCTCTTCCCGTTTGGCAACCATAAAAATGTTCTCTGTATCTATGAGTTGGTTTCTGTTTTGTTTGTTTGTTTGTTTTGTTCTTTAGATTCCACATATAAGTGAAATCATACAGTGTTTGTCTTTCTGTCTGACTTAACTCTGCTCAGCACAGTGCACTCTAGGTCCATCCATATTGTTGCATCTGGCAAGGTTTTTTTTTATGGCTAATATTTTATTGTATATATGTATCACTCTTTATACATTTATCCATTAATGGACACCCAGGTTGCCTCCATATTTGGGATATTGTAAACAATGTTACAATGAACACATGGATGCCCATGACCCTTTGAAGTTGTATTTTGGGTTTCTTCCCATTAATACTCAGAAGTGGGATTGCTAGGCCTTTCTTTGTCTCTTGTTATAGCCTTTGTTTTATAGTCTGTTTTGTCTAAGTATTGTTATTCCAGTTTTATTGTTTGTTTTCATTTTCATAAAATACCTTTTTCTGTCCCTTTACTTTCAGTCTCTGTGTATCTTTTGACCTGAAGTGAGTTTCCTGTAGGCAGTATATGTAAAGGTCTTGTTTCTTATTCATTCAGCCACCCTATCTTTTGGTTGGAGCATTTAATCTATTTATATTTAAAGTAATTGTTGATAGATATGTAGTTATTGCCATTTTATTAGTAATATTTTTTATCTTTTTTTTCTTCTTCTTTGATACTAGTTTAGTGGTGATGAACTATCTAGCTTATTTTTATCTGGGAATCTCTTCATCTGTTCTTAATTTTAAATAATAGCTTTGCTAAGTAGAGTAATCTTGCTTTTCATCACGTTGAATATTTTATGCCAGCTCCTTCAGGTCTGCGAAGTTTCTGTTGAGAAATCAGTTCATGGTTTTATGGGAGCTCCCTTGTTGGTAACTGCTTTTCTCCTCCTCTTTTTAAGACTCTCTCTTTGTCTTTAACCTTTGTCAGTGTAGCTGTGATGTGTCTTGGTGTGGGCTTCTTTGAGTTCATCTTGTTTAGTACTCTCTGCACTTATTGGGCTTGTATGTCTATTATTTTCTCCAGGTTAGTGAAGTTTTTTGGCATTATTTTTTAAAATAGGTTTTTAATTTCTTGCTCTCTCTCTTCTCCTTTAGGTACCCCAATGATGCAAATATTGGTACTCTTGATATTGTCCCTTAAACTATCCTCATTTTGGGGGGGATTCTTTTCTCTTTTTGCTGTTCTGATTGGTTGTTTTCTTCTACCTTATCTTCTAAAGTGCTGGTTTAATCCTCTGCTTCATCTAACCTACTGTTGATTTCCTCTAATGTATTCTTTATTTCAGTTATTATAGTCTTCACTTCTGACTGGTTGTTTTTTGTTTTCTATATTCATTTTTATGTTTCCTATTTCTTTGTTGAAGTTCTCCCTTGATCACTGAACATCTTTACTACCAGCGTTTTAAACTCTGCATTTGGTATATTGCTATCCCCATTTTGTTTTATTCTTTTCCTGGAGGTTTGTTCTATTCTTTCATTTGGGACATGTTTCTTTGTCTCCCCATTTTGGCTTCCTCCCTGTGTTTATTTCTATGTATTAGGTAAGGCTGCTGCATCTCCCAGTCTTAGTAGAATGACCTTATGTAGTGGGACCCAGTGGTGCACAGCCAGGTGCTCAAGATGTGTTCCATGTGTGGGTTATGTGTATCCTCCTGTTGTAGTTGAGCCTTGGTTGCTGTTTGCATGTCAGTGGGAGGGATTGACCATTGGGCTGATTGATTGTGAGTACTGGCCACGACTACAGTGGAGGAGCTATTGTGCAGGGACTGACTCTGTGGAACAGGATTTGCTTTAGCAGTACTTTGGTGCCTGCTCAGTCTGCCCTTTGGATTTGTTGAGGCACTACCTTGGTCCAAAGCTTGCCACTGGGAGTACCAGACCCAGTGCCTCCTAGGAGGAGCTCTGTTGTAGGCCAAGTTTACCCCAGGTTTTGCCCTGCCTGGGAGCACCTGGTAGGAGACACAATGCAATTTGCAGATGGCTGCCACCTGTGCTGTGCTTGGAAGTGTTTCAAGAGGCCAATTCATGAACCTAGGCCTGCTGCCACTAATGCTGGGATTGGGGCTGCTCAGGTATGGGACACAGCAAAGATGCTACTTGTTTGAATATTGTGAACCTTTGAGAGATTTTAGGAAAGTCTGAAGCATGAGCCAAGTCAAGTGTTTCATACAGAAAAGCCACTGGAAGTGTCTTGGGTGTGCCTGAAAATTGGGCGAGGCAGGGTCCCAGGGAATCACTATTGCAGGGCGAATGAACAGCAATAGCCAGGCTGATGGAAGCTCAGATATGGTGGCCACCAGTGTCTGGATGCCTGAACTGAGAAGACTCAACAAAAAATAATTGACTTCCACCAGTTCCTCCACCTGGGTAAAGGCTGCCCCTCCAGCCCTCAACCTGAAGCCAGACAACTCTCGTATGTCCCTGGAGCTGTTTGAGCTGTTGCCCCAGCTGAAGCTCAGAGTGAATGAGTTCATCAATGAGTAAGTCCATGTGCAGGCCCTTTAAGAGGAGCACCTGAGACTGCAGCCACCCTTGTGTCACTCAGCCACAATCTCTGCTGGTTTTCACATCAAAAGTTATAGATATTTCTCTCCCTGACAGTGGAAGCTTGGGCTGGGGAGTCTGATGTGGGCATGAGACCCCAGACCCCTCATAGAAGACCTCTGCAGCTGAGATATTCCTCTCAATTTTTTAATGGTCACATGGGTTGGGACCAGTCCATCTGTGTCTCTATGCCTTTCAGTTTTGAGGAGGCTTCTTCTGTATGTCTTTAGATGTAGGGCTTTGGTTCAGCTAGACTTCATGCAATTTTCAATGAGGGTTATTCTGTAGTGTAGTTGTAATTTTGATGTGGTCTGATAAGAAGTAAGCATAGCATTTACCTACACTGCCATCTTAATTGGAAATTTCTGCCTCATATTTTTTTCTTTTTTTTTTCTTGTTATACTTATTGGTTAGCGAAAATTACGTAGGTTCCAGGTGTACAATTCTACAGTGCATTGTCTATGAGTTGCATGTGTGTTAACCACCCAGAGTTGGTTCACTTTCCATCATCATGTACTTGGCTCCCCCTCCCTCCTCTGCCATCCTCTTTCTTCTCTCCCATCCTCTCCCTCCTCTCCCACTCTCTCCCTCCTCTCCCACTCTCACCCACCTTGCTCTACAGTAACCCATCAACTATTGATTGTGTCCATGAGTTTTTCTTTCTTTGTTGATTTCGTTGGATAATTTATTCGTGGCTGGAAGTTTCTTTCTTTTCAAATTTTGAATATTTGATTTCACTTCCTCCTGGCTTGTAGAGTTTCTGCTGATAATTCTGATGATAGCCTGATGGGCTTTCCTTTAAATGATACAGGTCCCCCCACCCCCCAGCTCCTTTGAGAATTATCTTTTTGTCTTTGATTTTCGACATCTTCAATATAATGAGCCTTGGAGAAGATCTGCTGGGTTCCAGGTAGCTAGTCTACATATTTTCTTCTTGAATTTTGGGTTTCAGATCTTTTCATAGGTTTGGAAAGTGCTTGTGTACTATTTGTTTGAGTATCCTCTTTGTAGACATTTTTATCTGCTTCTTCTTCCAAGCCTATTATTCTAAATTTTTTTTTTCTAATGGAGTCAGGTAGTTCTTATAGAGTTCTTTTAGTTCTTTTGACTCTAAAGTTTCTATCTTCTTCCTTCTGTTTTGTTTCCATATTCCAATTTTTGATATCATTTATTCTTTCCTCCATCTGGTTGGCCCCATTTTCTATAGTAGTCAGCTTATTTCTCAGTTCTTTTATTGCATTGTTTACCTCTTGAATTTCCATTTGATTCTTTTTTATTTTCAATTTCTTAAAATGTTTTTTTTTTTTTTTTTGTTCATGGATTTCCTTTCTGAGATCATTCAACTCAGTCAGGGTGTTCTGCCAATATTATTTCAGTTCTCTTAGAATTTTCAGAACTGTCGCCTTCTGTTCTGTGTCAATTAGATCATATATTTCCAGATCTATAACATTTTTTTCTGGAGATTTTTCATTTTCTTTTTGAATGGCTTTGAATCCTAAGGTACTCATTGTATTGTA
>PVJL010002405.1:116287-200644 GCA_004026885.1 Lyroderma lyra
TTTTTTTTTTTTTTTTTTTTTTTTTTTTTTTTTTTTTTTTTTTTTTTTTTTTTTTTTTTTTTTTTTTTTTTTTTTTTTTTTTTTTTTTTTTTTTTTTTTTTTTTTTTTTTTTTTTTTTTTTTTTTTTTTTTTTTTTTTTTTTTTTTTTTTTTTTTTTTTTTTTTTTTTTTTTTTTTTTTTTTTTTTTTTTTTTTGTGGGGAGGCCTGAGGGCTTTTTTTGTTGCATATATAGCGAGGTCTTTTTTCTTTTTCTTCCCAGTTGGTATTACGGTAATGTCTTCCAATACTTTTCTCTTGATTCCAGCTGGCTATAGAGCAGAGCAGACACTAGGTGGCACTGGGGGCAGCAAGATTTGAGAGAGAGAGTTTGGGGAATCAGCCAGGCTCAGAGTCTCAGAGTTTAGGTTTCTGCTTTAGTTTGGGTGCAATGTAGTTTTTTGTTTCCTACTGTAGCTCCCCTGGTTGGTGACTCTGCTGTAACTCTAGTCTTTTTGTCAGGGAGGCTCATTAGGGGTAGGGGGTGGCCTGTGAAGAGTAAGCCAGTAGTAGACTGTAATCAAATTGGTAGGAGGCTGAAGGCTTGCCACTCAGTTTTTCTCCCTTCTTCTGGGCCTGTGTTTCCACCCAGGACCATGTGTCAGCATTTCAGCATTTCTGTGGCAGCTGACTCTCAGTTTTAAACTTGCCTAGAGCCCACCAGTGGGACACTGCAGCTGGGGGCCCTATGCTTGCCTAGGGCAGTTCAGATGCTTTGTTCTGCCTCTGTCTCACCCAGGTGTGGTGTTCCAGCTGGAACCCTAATGTGCTGCTGTTCAGTCCAACTCGCCCATAGTCTCACAGGGTTTCGGCCATTCTCACTCTGGTTTCCTTCCCGTTCAGCCCCTCGCCTGCCCAGGATTGCATTGCTTCTCTGCCAGTGTATTCTGGCTCCCTCCTAGTTCCCTCCATCAGCCCTGGTCAGATCATAATCCGCAGCTGTGTGTCTCTACTCTGCTCTGCTCCCTCCCCCCTCTCTGGCTTGCCCCCTTTTTTCTGATGTTCAGCTGTTTTCTTGTGATGTATGAATCTCTCAGGTGAGACTGTGTTACTCAGGGATTCCTGTGTTACATCCTGGTTGTTTAATTGTATTTTCCAGGAAAGGTTTCAAGGATCTCCTGTCTTGTTACCATCTTGCAAGTCCTCCTGCCTCATTTTTTTATCCATTCATCTGTCAATGGACACTTTGGTTGTTTCCCCCAATAATGTTGCAATAAATATGAGCATGCAGAATTCTTTTCAGAATAGTGATTTCATCTCCTTAGGATAAAACCCAGAATTGGAATTGGTGGGTCATATGGTCGTTCTATTTTTACTCTTTGAGGAATCTTCATACTGTTTTCTATAATGTCTGTACCAATTTACATTAAAAGTGGTCAATTTTATAGTCAACCTCTTCTCTGTTTCTTGATGTTTTAAAACAAGCCAAGCCACCCTTGACTCATGTCCCAGGTGGTTCAAGAAAAAAGACCTTACACCAAGAGAATTTCTCAGAACTGCCCTTTTCCTGATTATATGTGACTTGCTCAGATGGTTCTCATCCCATGTTTGGATGACTTCAGATTCCCTGTCTAGTCAGAAACATGGTGCCTGGGATCAGCTGGCCATGGTGCAGGAGGTTGTAGGACACATTTGTACAGCAGGGAGATTGATTTCCCAACTTGAACATGAAAATTTCTTGTGCTTTCTAGTTACTTCCCTACACATTGGCATTTTTTAAAGAATGTTTAAGAAAAGGAAGAGCTATTATGATGATCATTTTAGTAATAAATTCCTGTATTAGTTCATCAAAGTTGGGCATGAAAACAACTCTCTAAAACATGAGACAAAACTGTTTGCCTCTATCTAGCTTCCTGAGACCAGGGCATTTCTAGTAAAATGACTGTTATATAATTACCTTTATATTTACCTGCCAGACTATTCAGCAGATGACTACTAATAATAGTTCACTATTATTATTATTCCAGGAGGAACTACATAAAATATTTACAAATCAGTTTTTAAGAGAAAGTAGAACTGAATGATCATTTGAATTTTCATTATGGTTAAAGGCAGGAAAATAGCCAGGTAATAAGGAGACATCAAATAAAACAAACCTAAAGAATTCATTACTGTCTATAGTACTTTCTCTGCTGATGGAGGTAAAATCTTAAACTGGTTTGTTTACTTACTCTAAAATCATCATGAAAATATTTGTGGCATGCCTATAAAAGAAACATTTATTTTTAAGAACTACAATGCAATAGAGTAACAGAAATGGGCTAGAACTATTTGTGGTAGAAACACAGATTTGAATATCTTCTAGGATAGGAGTAGTTTTAGGCTAATGTGTATACAAGGGCTGTCCAGAAAGTATCCAGCCATATAATACGAAAAATAGAGGCATTTATGGCTGGATTTTTTCCAGACTTCCTATATACACACACCCACACACAGGTGTGCACACGCAGATACACACAGACACACACACACACACATAATACACACACATATATCACACACACATTTATGTACATTTTATACACCATGTTAAAATGAATAGAAAGGTGTCTCAAATGATAGGGTTGATACAACTGTATTGAATGTGGTCAACTAGATTAGAGACACTTTAACATAATTTTAAGTAATAAGAATGCATTCATTTATCCTACATTTATTGCACTGGGTGCTGTGATGTGCTGCCCAGACTCCTTCCTCTAAAACTGAAGGTCTCAATTCCATACTTGCCCAGAGTGTTCGCTGCTGATGGGATACAGATGAATGATTTTTAAGATCTTGCTCTGGCTGAAGAGAGCTGCCTTACCCCAAATTAATCCCCAACCCTCCCTAGTGGCATCCTGTTTGCAATGACTTGTCTGTGTGGAACTAAAAGACTGAGTCCCATTGAGTCTCCTTTGAGAGCACTTCTGAAGGATCATCCTAGCTCCATTGCCTCAACTCATCCCCCTGTCCATTTCCATTTTCCTCACTCTAATAATACACATGTATTTCCCAAGACTACTTCTTATAAACTTCCTGAACACAAATCTCTGCCTCAGGGACTACTTCCTAGGGACAATGACCTAAGATATTCATCAAATAATTTTGAGTACCTATCATATGATAAATATGGGTTTAGATATTGGGACTATATTTTTGAATAAGAAAAGGACTTAGGTCTCAAAGGCTAGCAAGCTGATGTGTGTGTGTGTGTGTGTGTGTGTGTGTGTGCGCGCGCACACATGCACATGTGTGTTCATGTGTGCACACACATTTCCAGGGAAGCCCACATTGAAGAAGTGATATTTTTGCTGTGAGGACTGAATAATGAGAAAGAGCTTAAAGAGTCTAGAAATGGTATTAAAAGCAGGTGCAAGAGGGACTTTGGTGTCTCTTATTATGATTAGTAATGGAGATGGATGAAGAAAGAATTCAAGTACTGGGCTTCTGTCCATCTCTACAACTTTACCCCTTTTCCTCCATATTACAACATTCCAGGTTTATTGCTTTGCTTTTTATTCTTAAGCCAGCTTAGTTCAACCTCAAGGCATCATACTTGAGGTTCTTTCTGCCTTCATGCTCTTTTACCATCTCTATATAATTGACTGTCTCATCCTTATCATTGGTTAAATGAGATGACCTCCAAAGAGACCTTCTGTAACCCCCTAATTTATTTCTATCACATCACCCTCACCATCCTGATTATTTTATTGGTTTGTTTTGTAGTTTATCTGTCCACAAGAACCCATGTCAGAGGAGAGTAGATAATCTTTATGTCTTTTAAATTAACGTAAACCAGATACTGAGTTACAGGTATTTTTATAGGCACTGGGGATAACAAAACAAAGAAAACAGATGAAAATATTTGCCCTCCTGGAACTAATGTTATAGTAGGAGGAGATATTTGATACAGAAGATAACTAGAAAAATAGCTTATATTATGGTGATAAGTACTGTGAATAAATTAAAGTGGGAAAAGAAAATGAAGACTCTAATTGGAGGAGGTTGCAATTTTAAATAGGAAGGTCAGGGATGGCTTCACTGAGGAGGTGACATTTGATCAGAGGCTTGAATTATGGGAGGAAGCAAGTCAGAAAGCTATGCAGTGAGGAGGGGTCTATATATGGGGTGCCAAAAAATGTATACACGTTTTAAGAGATGTTACCTATGTATTACTTTTCAAAGTTGAATTGAATTATGATGGCAATGTGTAGTGTGATGTTCACTCAAAAGATGGCATTAATCAAATGCATGCTAATGTCACTATGTCACAGGCAGGACAGTAAAAGAAAATGGCTTCAGCATGCTTGTCACTCAAGGAGCACAAGATAATTTTGAAGAGGTATTTGAAATTTTAGAATGTTGTTTGAATTTTCTCCACATTTTTCTGACTTAACACTCATTGACTTCTACCTATGGGGGACCTTAAATGATGTGGTGTACTGTAGAAACCAGCTACACTGGCAGTACTTCAGGAAGAAATTGGAATGACTTGTGCAGCAATACAAGTGGATATGGGTCAATGTTGCTCAAGCAGTAGTTTGCTGTAATCAGAAGTGTCTGGATGCTGATGGTAACCACTTTGAGCACCCCTTGTAATTGCAAAAGTCAAATGTGACTTGTATTCATCTTTTGTTATTAGTATATATTGAGTATTATAATTTTGATAGTTTTTTTCATTTCTTAAAATGTGTATATAAATTTTTGGCAACCTCTGTACAAAGTAAAATTGACAGAGATCCTGGTAGCACACACTCAATATAAGAAAGGCTAATAAAATTTTTTTTATCCTGTTCCTTGTTTTGTGACTCATGGTTTACAAGGTCAGTGGATATTCCAAATTAAAATTCTGTTCACCATGAGAGTCAGCTTGCTTCACTATTCAGGGTGGAAAATCAGTTTTTCATCCTCAGACCTGTAGCCATTCAACTTTGCAGGTCATTGGTTTTAAAGGGGTCTGGGGGAAAGTGCTTTTTTTATGTGTACTTACTTCTAGAAAACAATTCAAACACAGTCCCTCCTAATAGAATTCTTCATGACACAACCTCAAAAAACCCAACATTCTTTTTAGTATTGTAAAATAAATTGTTCACTATTTATGAGGTTTGACAATTAAGTTCATGAACTTGCCATTATGTGCTTACATTGGCAGCACTTTATAAATGATTCAGTAAGGTTTCATACCCTTGGTATATCTGTATCTCACAGTTGTGTTCATGTCAATGTGTGACGGTGTCTTCCTGAGTAGCATTCATTATTGTTGTTGCATGCTTTTGTGTGCAGTTGCAAAAATGTTGGAGCTGGAATTAAAGCACTGAACAAATATTAAATTTCTTATTAAAACTGGAAAGAAAACAAGTCAAGTCAGGAACATGTTAGTCCAAGTTTATGGGTATAATGCCATAAAGAAAGTGGCAGGGTACAAATGGATCAAATGCTTTTCTGAGGGAAAGGAGAAAAAGTGTCACTAATGAAAAGAGATCAGGGCAGTCAGTAATGAGAAGAACTGAAAAAAACATTATATAAATTTGTCAAATTGTGCGTTAAAATCAGTGGCTGACTGTGACTAGCATAGCAGACCAAGTAAACATTGATAGAAAAACAGTTAGGAAAATCTTAGCTGAAAATCTTGGCATAAGAATGGTGTGTGCAAAAATGGTCCCAAAGCAGCTCATTGATGAACAAAAGCAAATGAGAGTTGAAGTTTTCCAAGACCTTTTGCAGAGACAAGATGATGTTTTGGGCTATGTTACCTGTCACAGGTGGTGAAACATGGGTGTGCCAATATGACCCTGAAAGAAAGCATCATAGTTCACAATGGAAGTCAGCCAATTCTCCACAACCATAAAGTTCCATCAGTCCAGATCAAGAGTCAAAACAATGTTGCTAACCTTTTTTGATATCAGAAGGATTGTTCATTATGATTTTGTACCAATTAGACAAACAGTCAATCAAGTTTACTATTTGGAAGTGCTGAAATGGCTGCTTGAAAATGTTAAACAAAAACAACCTGAACTTTTCACCAATAACTAATAGCTCTGATATCATGACAATGCACCAGCTCACACAGCACTGTCTGTGAGGGAGTTTTTAGCCAGTAAATAAGTCACTGTATTGGAACACCCTCCCTACTCACCTGATCTTGCCCCCAATGATGTTTTTCTTTACCTGAAGAGAAAGGAATTATTGAAAGAAAGACATTTTGATGACATTCAGGACTACAAGGGTCATACAATGATAGCTTTGATGGCTGTTTCAGAAAAAGAATTCCAAAATTGCTTTGAAGGGTGGACTAGATGCTAGTATTGGTGCATAGCCTTCCAAGGGGAGTACTTCTAAGGTGACCATAGTGATATTCAGTAATGAGCTTTGTAGTATTTTTATTAGGATGACTATGCAAACAATTGTTCTATCTTGTAATATGTAATTTACCTTCTTCTTTCTCAACCACTAAGTTTTTCTGAAAGGGTCTTATTACTCTTCATTAGTAATATAAATATATTATATATATAATATAATATAAGCAGAACAACAAATGACACTACTAAACATCATGGGTTTTCCTAACCTTCCTATTCACCTCTCCTATCAGTGGCTTAATAATATCATTACCTCTCATGACAGCAAAATGATCTCAGTGTGAATTTATGGAAAGAATGGCACCTGCTCTTGAAAAAATTTTATGTTTTATTATTACAAATTTAAGTTTATAGAAAAGGAATATCATAAACTTTAATTAACAGAAGGATAGAGAGGTATAGCAGAAGGAAACTTAGAGCTTTAATCTAGGCTCTTCCATTTCGGTGCATCTATTAAAACCTGTGCTTCCCCTCAAGGTGGAGGGCTATAAGTTTTCATGCTATTGAAGTTGGGCTTGCTTTGACCAATGAAATATGAATGGAAGTGGAATATATCATTTCTAGACAGAAGCTTTAAAAAGCCAGTTTCTTATTCTATTTTCTTTCCTCTCAGGCACAACTCTAGGTCTTGGTCCTGAAGGGTACTCCATCCATGTGCATCTCAGGATGAAAACAAGGCAGAACAGAGCCACAGCTGGCTGTGATGATCATCTTGCAAGAGTAAAGTAATATCCTTTGTGGTAAGCCACTGAGATTTTGGGGATTATTTGTTATTGCAGCATAACTAGTGATGAGACATTTATATAACTTAAAAATCATGTGACATCATACATAGTTATTACAATATGAGTATTCTTAACTGTATGACCCACACTGTACTTTACATCCTTGTGACATTTTTGTAGCTATAAATTTGTACTTTTTAATCTCTTCCCCTTTTCACCAACCCTACTAACCCCTCTCCCATCTGACAACCATCAAAATGTTCTTTGTATCTATGAGTTTGTTTCTATTTTGTTTGATTATTTTTTTTCTTTAGATTCTACAAATGAGTAAAATCATATGACATTTGGCTTTTTCTGTCTAACTTCTACACTCACCATAGTACCATCTAGGGTCAACCAGGTTGTTCCAGATGGCAAGATTTCATTCTTTTTTTATGGCTGAGTAATAGTCAATTGTATTTATGTACTATTTCTTTTTTTATTTTAACATTCAATATTATTTTATATTAAATTTAAGTGTACAGCATAGTTGTTAGACATTTATGTAATTTAAGAAGTAATCCTCCCTGACTAGTCTAACACCCTTCTGGCACTATACGTAATTATTGCCATATTATTGGCTATATTCCCTATGTTTTACTTTACATCCCCATGGCTGTTTTGTATAATAATTACCAATTTGTAATGCTAACTCCCTTCACCTTTTCACCCTGCCCCCAAACCCATCCCAACTATCACCTCAACAAATTTAGTACCAACCTGATATTATACATAGTTATTGCAATATTATTGACTATATTCCTCATGCTATACCCTACAGCCCCTTAACTACTTTGTAACAACTAGTTTGTACTTCTTAATCTCTTTTCATTTTTTCATCTGTACCTCCAAACCCCCTTCCATCTGACAACTATCCAAATGTTTTCTATATCTATGAGTTTGTTTCTTTTTGTTTCAAAAACATTGAAAACTAATTATATCTGTCTTTCTCTAACACTCCACTCAGCACAATACCCTCCATGTCTTTTGAGTGGATCTTTTAACCCATTTAAATGGAAGGTAATTATTGATAAATATGTAGCTATCGCCATTTTGTTATTCATAATTTCGCTATTTTTTCCATCTTAAGTATTTCATCTAACATTCCTTGGTATTTTGGTTTGGTTTGATGATGATGATTTCCTTTAGGTTTTTTTTTTGTTTTGTTTTGTTTTGTTTTTTTTTTGTTTTTTTTGTTTTTGTCTGGGAAACTCTTTGTTCTTTGATTTTGCATGATAGCTTTGCTGGGAGAGTAGTCTTGATTGTAGGTCCTTGCTTTTCATCATGTTGATTATTTTTTGTCACTCGCTTCTGGCCTGCAAAGTTTTTGTTGAGAAATCAACTGACAATCTTATGGGAACTCCCTTATAAGTTACTAGTTGCTTTTCTCTTGCTGCTTTTAGGATTCTCCCTTTGTCTTTAACCATTGCCATTTTAAATATAATGTGTTTTAGTGTGGGCCTATTTGGATTCATCTTGTTTGGGACATTCTGTCCTTCCTGTGCTTGTATGTCTATTTCCTCCCCCAGGTTAGGGAAGTTTTCAGTCATTATTTCTTCAAATAGATTCTCAATTCCTTGCTTTCTCCCTTCTCCTTCTGGTACCCTTATGATGCAAATGTTGTTACACTTGATATTGTCCCAGAAGCCCTTTACACTATCCTCATGGTTTTGGATTTTTTTTCTGTTCTGATTGGGTCTTTTTTGCTATCTTGTTTTCCAAAATGCTGATTCGATCCTCTGCTTCATCTTGTCTGCTGTGATTTCTTCTATTGCATTCTGAATTTCAGTTATTATATTCTTCATTTCTGACTGGTTCTTTTTTATGGTTTCTATGTGCTTCTTTATGCTTGCTATCACTTTGTTGAAGTTGTCACTAAGTTCCTTAAGCATTCTCATAACCCTTGTTTTTCTCTATATCTGATAGGTTGCTTGCCTCCATCTTGTTTAGTTCTTCTGGAGTATTTTTGTTATTTCTTAATTTGGGGATGTATTTCTTTGTGTCCTCATTTTGGCTGCCTCTCTGTGTTTATTTTTATATATTAGGCAGATTTTCTAGGTCTCCCAGTATTGCTGGATGGTCTCATGTAGTAGGTATCCTTTGGGGCCCTGGCACAGTCTCTTTGGTCAGCTTTGCTGGGTGTTCCTGTGGATTCTGGTTTGGTGCCAATGCTGTGCCTGGTACTACTCAGGAAAAGTCTCATAGTACACTGATACTGGTAGCTGCTGGCCTGGAACTTGGATAGTTTTCAGGAAAGATTGCAATGTGGGCAGGGCTGGCTGCTTGTGGGAGAAGGTGCCTCTGGTGTTGGAGGAGTTGGGTACCGCAGGATTTCAGTGAGTCAGCAGGGTGGAGCAAGTGAGCTCACCAGATCAATCAGATTCAAGTTTAGCCAAGTGCAGAGAGGGTGTAACACAGAAAGGATGGTGCCCACTGGTGGCTACATGGGAAGAGGACCCCACTGACCTAATGTAGCATTTTAAACAGAACAGAAAACAATAGTACTATCCCATTTCAAATTGTACATATGGTTAGCCTACTGATACCTTGCATTTAGCTCAATGAGACAAGGCTGACCATAGGTAATGTTTGAAACAGGACAGTATAATTGTTTTCTTCTCATTTAAAATGGTACATTTGGTCAACCTAATACTGGAAAAGTGGTGACTGTCCTCCAGCCTTTGCCCCAAAGCTACATACCTCAGTCTGCCCCCAATATGCCTCTAATGCCCCCTGAATCACCATCCCTGTGCTGGAGCCCAAGATGAGTGCCCATGAGTAACTAAGTGTGTATGAGCACTTTAAGAGGATGTTTAATTTTCCTGCAGCCTTCTTTCCCACCTAGATAGTGAGAGTCCTCACTGTTCTTCACAGTCAGATGTTGTGGAGATCCTTTTCCCAGCACCAGTGCTCTGGGCAGGGGAGCCTGGTATGGGACTGGGGTCTCTCACTCTTCCAGGCAGAACCTCTATGGCTGAGACCCTCCTGATTCTCTTCCACCACATGGAGGTTTGGGGCTAGCCAATTTAACATCTTCACCTCTCCTACCATTCTAGATGTGGCTTGTTATTTATAACCTTAGTTATAAAACTTAGCTTCAGATGGCTCTCCAAGTTGGTTGTTCGATAATTTAGTTGTAATTTTAACTTGTTCACAGAACAAAGCAGGCCTAGTCTTTATTTTGCCATCTTGGATCTCTCTTGATGCTGTTTTGAGGAAAGACCTGTCTTTCCATTATATTACACTAATGAAGAGTAATAAAAATATTTCTGAAATATTTAGTAGGTGAGAACAAAGAAGGTGAATCTTACATTAAATAGTGAGCAATTTATTTTACTATGCTAAAAAGAATGTTGGGCCTTTTACATTATGTCATAGAGAAAAGTCTTTCTGCCTTTTCCCCTATTTCCCAGGTTAATGGAGGCAGAATCTAAAAGATCTCAGAGGTGGTTTTCTGTGGGGCATTTAAACTAATAGTAAGTTACCCTTGTTTGACCTCTTTTGGCCATACACCAAAGAAAGGATTCAGTATGATCAAACACTGGGCAGGTTGTGATCAACCACAGTGGCTCCAGAATGGCTGTGGTAAGATGAAAGGCCAGGATAGAAGCTCAGTTATAACAAGGCCTTGAGAAAAGTGGCATGGTGTCAGTGTTAGGATGCTTAGGCACAAAGCGAACAAAGAAACTTGTCTCCCTGTATCGATCTAAATGAAAACATGAAACACACAGGGAAGGTTTCCAGAAAATCGGACAAATGACCTGGTTTGGTTGGCTCACAAAACAGTAAGTAGATTGGAGAATGTCATAATAAACCACAAAATGACCACAGAAATAACTGGGCACTGCTTTTAGCCAGATTATTTAGGTATCAGCTGTTCTTTCTGAAAGAGTCTGAAAAATACTATATCATACTTGGAATTTTTAAAGCCCCAGAGAGAAAAGTGAGAGGCTTCTATATTTTGCCCCTAACAACACTGTGTTCCTTTTATTCTGACAGCATCTTTCCTCACAAAATGAGCCATTTTCTGATTTTCTTTTGTAGAATTACTATGTATAAATACAAAGTTTGGTATACCAACAGTGTAAATAAATCAGTCTTTTCTAGCAGGAGTTTATAGTAGTTTAATGATTAATCCTATTGACCTTGGATTTTTGGAGGAGAAGGTATTATTACTATATTGAGTTCAAAATAAGCAAAATTATTTACCAACTGAGTAATATGAAGTGAGTGTGGAGAGTGTAGGATGGAGGAATAAGAAGACATAAAATAAGAGAGGGAGGAAGAGAAAAAATTTAACATTCATTGATCCTTTTATAATGGTAACTTTAACATCAATATCCTTCCAAATTAATGTCTATTTCAGTCTTTGGCAAAAATACTAGGGTCATGAGCAAGTATATAAGGGAAGAGGTGGCTCAGTATGTAGAAAGCAGTAGGGGAAAAATTTTCAACTTCATCCAGATAGTAATACAAACTGTGGTTGTTCTTATTGTTGCTGTTCCTCTCCTCTTCCTTCTTCTTCCTCTTCTTCTTTGCCTTCTTCACCTTCCTTTTAAGATTTTAATAATAAAATACACATAAAAATTGCCATGTTAACTATTTTCAAGTGTACACTTCAGTAACATTAAGTACATTCACATTGTTGTGTAACCATCATGATCATCCATCTTTAGAACATTTTCCACCTTGCAAAACTGAAACTCTACCCATTCAATGAAAACTCCCCCTTTCTTTCTGACAACTGCCAGTTTAGTTTTTGTCTCTACAGATTTGACTACTCTAGGTACCTTATGTATGCAGGATCCTATAGTGTTTGTCCTTTTGTGACTAGTTCATTTCATTTAGCGTAATGTCTTTGAGGACCGTTCATGTTGTAGCATGTCAGAATTTTCTAACTTTTTAAAGGCTGAATAATATTCCATTGTACGAGGTCTGGCAATTAAGTTTGTGAACTTGCCACTGTGTGCTTACATCGGCAGCACTGTACAAACAATTCAGTAATGTTTTATAACCTTGGTATATCTGTGTCTCACAGCTGTGTTCGTGTTGATGTCTTGTGGTGATGTCTTGCTTAGTGGCATTTATTATTGCTGTTGCATGTTTTTGTGTGCCACTGCAAGAATGTTGGAGCTTAAATTAGAGCAATGAACAAACATTAAGTTTTTTGTTAAATTTTGATAGCATGGAAGTAAAATCAGGGACATGTTTGTTCAAGTTTATGGGAATAATGTCATGAAGAAAATGGCAGTGTACAAATGGATTAAACATTTTTCTAACAGGAGAGGAAGTATCACTGTTGAAGAGAGATGAGGGCAACCAGTAGAATACAGAACCAGATAAAACTTTGCAAAAATTTGTCAATTTGTCTGGGAGAATCATCAGCTGACTGTGAGAAGCATAGCAGACCAAGTAAACATCAATAGAAAAATAGGTAGGAAAATCTTAGCTGAAAATCTTGGCATGAGAAAGGTGTGTACAAAATGGTCATGAAGGAGCTCACTGATGAAGAAAAAACCAAAGGAGAGTCAAAGTTTGCCAAGACCGTTTGGAGAGGCTAGATGATATTTTGGGCCATGTTATCACTGGTGATGAAATATGGGTGTACCAATATGACCCTGAAAGTAAGTGACAAATTGCACAATGGAAGTCAGCATATTCTCACAACCAAAAAATTTCTGACAGTCCAAATCAAGAGTCAAAACAATGTTGCTAAACTTTTTTGATATCAGAGGGGTCATTCATTATTAATTTGTACCACCTGGACAGTCAGCCAGGTTTATGATTTGAAAGTGCTGAAAAGGCTATGTGAAAATGTTAGACAAAAATGACCTGAACTTTTTTGCAACAATTCATGGTTCTTACATCACCACAATGCATCAGCTCACATGGCACTCTCTGTGAGGGAGTTTTTAGCCAGTAAACAAATAACTATATTGGAATACCCTACCAACTCTCCTGATCTGGCCCCCAATGATTTTTTCTTTACCCAAAGGCAAAGGAAATATTGAGAGGAACACATTTTGATGATATTCAGACATTAAGGGTAATATGATGACAGCTCTGATGGCCATTCCAGAAAAAGTTCCAAAATTGCTTTGAAGGGCTCTGGAGTTGGTGCATAGCTTCCCAAGGGGAGTACTTTTAAGATGATGATACTGATATTTAGCAATTTTTCTATGATAATTTTGGGAAATTAATTGTCAGACTGCATATGTACATACCATATATTGTTTATCCATTCATCCATGGATAAATGAACATAAATGTATAAATATTCCTTTGAGTCTTTGCTTTCAGTTTTTTGGGGTATATACCCAGAAGTAGAAATGTTATATTATATGCTAATTCTGTTTTTAATATTTTAAAGGAATTGCCATACTGTTTATCATAGTGGTCGCAACATTTTACATTTCCACCAACAGCTCATGAAGGTTCTAATTTCTCCACATCCTTGTGAACACTTCTTCTTTTTTTGATAATAGCTATCCTAGTGAGTATGAGGTGGTATCTCATAGTTTTGATTTGAAATTCTCTAATGATTAGTGATGTTCAGTATGTTTTCATGTACTTATTGGCCATTTGTATATCTGATTTGAAGAAATGTCTAGTCAAGTTCTTTGCACATTTTTTAATTAGTTTATTTGTTGTTGAATTGTAGGACTTTAGAAAATGTATTCTGGTTATTAACCCTTTACCAGATATGTGATTTACAAATATGTTCTTCCATTATGTGAGTAGCTTACTTACTTGCTTGGTAGTGTCCTTCATGCATGAAAATTTTAAATTTTAATGTAGTCCAATTTATCTGTTTTTCTTAAGTTGCCTTTATTTTGGTACATATTAAAAATGATTGCTAAATCCAATGTCATGAAGCTTTCCTTCTATGTTTTCTTCTAAGAGTTTTATAGTTTTAGCTCTTAGTTTTAGGTGTTTGATCAATTTTAAATTAATTTTGTATCACTTCCTTTTAAAGCAGAAAGAACACTACATTCTACAGATGTTGCTTGCTCTGTTTAAGGCACTGTGTGAGACTCAGATACATGAAACATTCTGACCTCAGGAGTTTAAAGAATGAGTATACAGTAGCTATGCCTTAAAGCAGAAAGTTGACTTATGAGAGGTAGAAATAAGTTAAGTTTACTCTGATGTTTTATAGCAACATGGGGACACCAGGTTTTATAGTGTACTTTGTACAAATCATGGTTTGAACACTGCTCAGGAGAAGGTCACAAAATGGAGAATAAACTGACAAAAGTGTAATGAATGACAAAGGCTGCTCAGACACCATTGTGTGGAAAAAGCTGCTTACTGGGATTTGTCTCTTCAAGGCTCCAAGACTATAATCATATCTGTCAGTTAAACTCTCCTATTCAAGCACCATACAATAATACCTGAAGGGGCTATTTTAATTCCTGATTTTACATAGTGACATAAAAAGATTGGTTGAGGAACGCTCCTACATACGATGTAGGAACACAGGCATATGTGTTCAGAGCAGGTAATTTCTTATTAAGACTCACTAAGGAAAATATCTTTCCACTACTTCTGTCTGGATCCTCTTCTGGAGGCCCTGATTTCACATGGTTTCTTGATTTGTTTCTTGGTTCTGTGCTAAGCCATGTTGGTCCATGTGATACTTGTCATTACTTTGGTTCAGAACAACTATACTCATTCATTACAGAGAATTCTCAGTCTCTTACTTGGCATTTCTTGACATTTAAAGAATAAAAATTTTATCATATTACATTACCCCTTTTTATTTTATCCATAGCTGTTTTCACTATCTCAAATTGTTTGTGTATTCAATGCACCTGTTAATTTATGTTCCATGAAAGCAGTGGCTTGTTTTCTTCTGTATTTCTACTACTTAAAATCTTATCTGGCACATAGTAGGCAGTCAGTAAACATTTGTTAAATAGATGAATGTCTTTGTAGACTTTAGCTATTTTTTGTACCTGTTTAATACTGTACACATCTGTACAAATTAGGATTTCTGATTGTGCATTGTGATACTTTCAAATATCTTCTAAAAATGTATTCATCTCTGTGCCTCTCTGTGGGAGAGGCTTTCTACATTTCCCTGGTTTTTGATAAGAGGGAGACAATTTGCGAGTCGAGCACTCCTGAATAGACTTTCTGCTGTTCTGACAGGTAACCCGTCTCAGGGCACTTCCAACCACACCATAAAGTGTTCAGCCTAGACCACAGATTCTTTCACTGCCCCTCTGAAGTTACATGGTTTAGTTCCTTAATTCATCCTGTCAGCATATATTATAGAGCAGACTGCCTGCTCTGCCAATAACCAATACCTAGGTAACTTCTTTATAAGAAGTTATAAAATGTCATTGAACTTTATTTTTCTCAGATGTAAAATGAGGATAGTAATAGTACCAGTAGTTAAAATTGTTTGGGTTAGGCCCTGCTCTAAGCATTTTACATGCAATAGACGTTTAATAACAATTCTATGAAGTAAGTGCTATCATTATCTTCATTTTATAGAAAAAGAAATTGAAGTGCAGAATAGTTAGGTGGTTTATCTAGATCTCACAGATAGTCAGTGGTGGAGCTGGAATTCAAATTTACAGAGTTAGAGTCCAGAACTAGTACTTTGGGGCATATCCCTCTCATCAAGGGGTCATGAAGAGGATAAGAGATAAAAATGTAATGTGTACACCATAGTGTCTGGACCAGAATTAGTACTTTATAGGTGTTTATTGTTGCTAATACTTCATCTCCATCTGTGACAAATACAAGCAATCCTTCTGAAGACCACAAATACCAGTTGAAGTCCACAAATACCAGTTGAAGTCTGCAAACAGAAAAAGTAAAAGTAGAAAAAGAAGGAATAAGGATATTTTAATTGGGAGCCATTTTAATGGAAGCCTAACTCCTAAGTAGTAAGATCTAAATAAACCCAGTTCTTACATAGCAAAGAAGCAGCGAGGTTTAAGTCCTTTGATTGAGGATGACTTTGAGAAAGGTCTGTGGAGCCAGTGGCAGTTCTGCATGCAATGCCATTGAAGGAAGGAGGTGAATGCCTGAAAATGAGGGAGTGCCCCCATTCTTGGTTGTGATCAGATTAGCTCTGGGAAGAGATGATTTCCATGAAAGAAGTGTCAGACAAGGGGCAGTATGGGCAAAAAGGTGAGTTATTCAATCCCTGAATAAAAAATCCTCATAGTTTATTATGTTCTGTGTGTTTATTGTATCCTGCAGGTATATAAGCTCTTGAAATTCTAGTAGAAAGATGAATGGAGGTGATTTCAGTAGGGGAGAGGAAATCTATTGGCATCAAACAGATAAGATGATAAGATATGGTATCTCGGCAGAAAGCAGAAAATATATTTAAAGAGTTCTAGGGTCCTTCCTATAGAGTAGGAAAAATATAGTAGGAAAAAAATTTTAGGTCAAACTGTAGCACATTGCTGAGAAGGTTGAGAGATGACCTGGATGATGACTTGCAAAACACCATACAAAATAAATTATTTCAAAACTTGATTGAAGAATGTAGGAATGAAGACATAAAACACCCCAGAACTAAAAAGTTTGCTTTTAGGAAGAGTCAGAGAGAAAGATAACTTGACAAAAACCTAAACACTCAAAAGAAAAGCAAAGAAGTAAAAGGGAAACAGTGTTTAAGTTTGGGAGATGGGATGGGATGACATTAAAATGCTTTTCTTTGTGATCTCATATCACCATCCCAGTTCTCAGTAGACTAGAATATTCCTTGGACAAACATTTCATCAAAGCATTAGTTTGTCCAGTTCTTAGAGGAATATAAGCCATGATAAGAAAATAGATGAGAGGTCCAGCTGGTCATAACAGTGCAGAAGGTGAGTTACAATCCCCCATCTTCTGCTTTAGGCCAAGCAGTCTTCTCCAGCTTTCATGTGCATGTGAATCACTTAAGAAGTGTGTTGTAATGCAGATACTGGTACATATACTTTACATTGAGTACCAAAGGTAGACAATATGAACCAATGGTGATAATTGAAAAAACATGTGCCATTTCAGAGAGAATGTGAGAAGAAAATAGTTGAGAGAGGGAGAGAGAGAGAGAGAGAGAGAGAGAGAGAGAGAGAGAAAGACTCTTTTCATGGCAACTTTGGGACTTTAATGAGGGAGAATATGAATAGGAAAAAGTACATGAAGATTGGGAATATGGTAACCATTAGAAAGTAAAACTAGTACCCCAAGCTGATTAGTGTCTCTATGCTACATTCTTAATGAACATCCTTTCAATATTCTCTGTCTTTCTCATTTCATGGATGTGTACACCCCATTTCCTCTTCTTAATTTGTTCTGTCTCCACCTTTATGAGACTCCATCTTTCATAGGAGACTTCTCCCATCAGGTAAGATCTTCAAATATTCCTATAATAATTAACCCCATTTTTAAATTATTCTTTTTCTACTTGTAAATGTTGATTTTTCAAGTATAAGAGTGGGTCCATTTTGTTCCTTCCAGCCTCTTTAACACCTAACCCTTATCCAGATTCTGTCATTTAGGAGGTGCTCAATGAATACTTTAAATAAATAGGTGAAGTATGGATGATCACATATCCTAGATTTTCTGAGCCTTAGGCTTTTCAAGCTATGGATTAACCCCAAATGGTTTCAAAAATCTGGTTCTGGGGCCATTAGAAAATATTAACAGAATGACTTAAGGGCTAAAGGAAGAGGAAGAAAAGAGAGGACACAGTTGGTCAAATGTAAGCAATTTAAGGTAGGAGAGAAACATGAATTCAAACAAAATATATAAGAGGAAACCAACAAATAATAATATGAATAATGCCATTTCCTTAAGCACCTCATATGTGTGAGATGGTTATAGTATATTTAATCACATCTTACTGAATCCTCATAAAAATGTTGTTAAGTAGATGTTAGGTGTTAGTAACTATGGTAATACAGGATAATAATTTGCTGAGGTCACTTGGCAATAAAGTGGTGAAGATTAAAATTTAGAAGCCAAATATATAGTGCCTTGGACACTTGACTTTATGATCTGCCATTAGTACACCTAACGTCCAATGCCCAACTTCTTCGATAGCCTGTAAACCCCACGAAACAGAAGTGTCTGTTCCGTTCTTGGCTGTGTCCCAGCACCTAGCATTTTTCATATATTTGTACTCAAAAATAATTATTGAATGAATGGTTAGTCCAATTTGAAATTACACATCCCTTTTATTTATTTATTTATTTATTTGTTTGTTTGTTTATTTATTTATTTTATGTGGGTAGCTCCCTGGTTGGGAATCGAACCCAGGCCGCAGCGTTGACAGTGCCAAAGCCTTAGCCACTACACCACCAGGGAACTCCCTCCCTTTTATTTATTATATTATATAACCTATAATCCTAAGGAGAAATTTTGCCAAAAGACATGTATTTTCTCACCCAACTTTGAGCTATGTTTCTGAAAACTCCTGAATTAGGTTTGAACAATGTTTCTCAATCATTTTTCTTCCAGCAACCTCCTCCTATTCACTACTCAAAGAGCCTTTTAAGATGTTTTTTCCTCAAAAGGCTCTCCATGAAATTTTAATACCACAGTCATATTGCATATCTGTTATATATTGTATGTATTTCTGCATTTTATACATAATATGAAAAAGACATTTATTTGTTCTCTCCCACCCTACCTATCCCCACCACACCACTCTTTTCAAAAACCAATATTGGGCTCTTGGGAGAATGTATGGATTAGAAGGATGCATATCAGAGTAAATCTATGAAAGCACTCAAAATATGTTTTATGTTCATATAATAGAGTTTCAGTGATGCAGCGGAATTAGCAATTATCTCCCCCAATCCATCCTTCTTAAGTAATTACTTGCAAATTTTAGCTCAGCACAACAATCAAATGAAGGACTATATTCCTTAGCTTTACTCAACACATTTCTTTTGGCCTGGTGAGCATAATGACCCTGAACAAAGGACTACATTTTTTGGCCTTCCGTATAGACACCCTTTGGCCACCTGACCAAGTTATGGCCAATGAACCATGAGCAATGTGGGAGAGAAATACGTCTACATTAAACTATAATATTTTGAAGGTCTCTGTTACTCACAGCTGTACCTAGCACTTAACAGATACAAATCCCATTTTCATTACATCTTAAATTATTAATTCTTTATAATAAATTTGCATTTATCAGGCCTCACTCCTCATACATTTTCCAAGATTTCTTCCTATGTCCTTCTTTTGTGTCCACCTCCATAATTTTAATGGCTTGCATTAAACATTTGTGTAGAGGTGCAGACAAAAAAAGTACTAACACTTTGCATGTATAATAAAAGCTACAATCGTGATAACTTACAGTGGAAGTCCACTAATTTAGAATTTATGACTTAGAGTCTGTATACAATTGAATTTTGAATAAGGAGAGTTCTCCAGGGAGGATTACTGAATACTGAAATAATCAGGAGGTAGGTACAAGAGAGAAAAAGGGGGAGAAATGATAAGATTAGATAAATCAGAAATGACAAAAACAATTTGTTCTTTATATTCATTTAGAGAAGAAGGAAGAAGAGAGAAAGCAAATAAGTTATTTACCAATTCATCTTGGGTTGCTATTGATTATCAGGAAAGATAAAGGTTTAAAGGTCAAAATAAGTGTCAGAAGAGAAGTTAAGCCTTTAAGGAAAAGGTGGGTTCTAATCACAGTCATGCTTGTGGTGATTTGGGTTAGAGATTTGCTGACTGATACAGAAAGCTTCTGGAAGACTCCTCATCTGCAGACTTGGTACAAAAGTTAATTATTTAGCTTAAGAATGAGGGGTAAGAGGTGACATGAAGAAATGGACTTTCTTAAGATTTGTTTTGTTTTGTTTTTGCTGGGAATTTGATTGCAAAGGATTTTCTCGTGGTAACCAGCAGAATGACTCACAATGAAGTACAAAATTGGTCAATAAAATTGTAGACCTCTTAGAGATTTAAAAAAGAAAAAAAATACACAAAAACATGGAGAGGGTTTGGTTGCCTTGTAAAGCTGGATCAAGAGAAAACATTTGACATGATAGAGCTTTTGCTTAATTTAAGGTTATATAAACACACAGGTCCTCTTCCCAAGTCATAAGCAAAGGAATGTTGTTAGATATGCTACATGGAGTGTCTCCATTACAGACATTGTTAATGTCCAGCCAATAGCCTGTTCCTTCTACTTCCTTATTAACCAACCTGTATTTTGGTCAGAGAGGCAAAGTACTCTACCTCAAAGACTAATCAGCTTTGGTCTAAGCCTGCCATGGAGATCTTTTCCCCCTTTGTCAGATTTTCACCTTCCCAGTCATCCTTGCAGCCAATTCTGACCAATAACCTTCATAAAGCCTGCTAAGGAGAATTTGTGAAATGTTTACCTGTTCAGATAAACATGCAAAAATTTGCAAGAGAAAAATTGTTCCTCTTGCCCATTTGCTCTACTTGGTATGTGTTGTGATGTTGTGCTGACTGGATCTGTATTAGCCAACTTGTGACCCTGAGGTGATAAACAAAATAAAAATCTTATACCGTAGAGCTTGATGGGGCTTAATTTTGTGAAAAGCCTGTTTTGTTTGGATGCACAGGTTTGGAAGATGTTACTGAGCTGCTAACTCACCTAATGCTAATAGTTGGTCATGAATAAGATCTGATAGGCTTGATGATGCAGTGAGGAATAGAACATAACTAATTGGGGCAATAAGAATTTTTTTATATGACAGTAAGGCAGACCATTTTGTGCTGAGATTACCCTGTCTTCCAGTCAAATGCTATCAAGGGCAGTGGGTGTGCAGTTCTAAGATCCTCTAACTTTGTGGATTCCTTGTATTGATACCAAATTTGGACATATTCTCAAGAAATGGGAGGCATTGAAGAATTACTGACTTATCTCCCTGGAATCATGTACATCCTTTTTGTTTTTTTGTTTTGTTTTTTTTTTCCAATTTGGTAGTAAATGAAGGGAGTAGTAAAACCAAATTACTTTAGCCAATTCTGAATTGTTTTAAGCAATATTTGAATCCATACCAGTCTTTGTGATATCCGATTTAAATTTTTCATGGTTTAAGACCTGAGAGCTAGGTTATCTGCTATTTGTAGCCAAAAGCATACTGCTTAATGAATATGAACAGGAATTTCAACAAAGACTTGGTAGATTATAAAAGAAGAAAAGACGATTGGAGGGGATGGCAACTGTAGGCAATCTCATCTTTTTTTTTTTTTCGTTTTGTTTTGTTTTTTTTTTTGCTCTTTGGTATGTGGGTAGCTCCCTGACTGGGAATCGAACCCAGGCTGCAGCGCTGACAGCACCAACGCCGAAGCCTTAAGCCACCACACCATCAGGGAACTCCCCTGTAGGCAATCTCATCTTATATTGCTGACAATGTCAATTAAATGAAAAATTATATAAGTAAACAAGAGTCCTGAATAATGTACAGATATAAGATATATATATAGATAGATATAGAAGGGAATATATAGATTTTGAACTCACTTTCAGCCCCAAATCCTGGCACTAGAAGTGGTAAAATTTCAATATAGCATCAAGTGAGATTTGGAAGACTGGTATTTAAAGCTTGTCCCCACTATTTATGAGTTGAGTGACTTTTGGTAGATATACCACCTCTCTGAGCTTTAGACTCCTTATTTGTAAAAAGGGAATAATATCTACTTTATGGGTTTGTTGTGAGATAACTTGAGGTGGTGTATAGTAAGTTCATTGTGCCCAGTATGTACTGCATTCTGAATGATAGAGGATACTAAATAAGTTGTTTTCAAATCTGGGGAATGTGGAGAGTTTTTGGAGCCTCTGAGAAAGTCACTTAAACCTCTTGGATCTATGTTTTATAATCTATAAAAATGAAAGGTTTAGACTTAGATGTTTCTAAATTTTTTTCATTTTGTTCTAGACTTGCACATCTGTTTCTAAGTATATAAGAATAAATTCAGTAAATAGGGAAAAAGTGGGGAGAGAGAAATATGAAGGTAATGAAAGCCTTCGGGAGACTGGCCCTTAAATAGGAAAAGGGCTTTATGCAAATTCCATCTTTGTATCCTCTTTTTGGTCTCCACAAAGTCTTGGTTGTACAACATCTTCCATTGATTTTTTTGAAAGGTGAACTTAAGACAGGATATGTAAGGTGAGCAGAAAGGAGGATGGAAGTAGTAGTGGCTCATGTTTCAAGTCATGTGCTTGGAGGTTAAGAAGACCTCTGTCTTCACATCTTGTCTCATGCATATATACACTGCAGTCTCACCAATAGACAAAGGGACATTGAGATGGGATTTAAAAATCTCTTCTGTGTCATGATGCAAGCCACTATATGTGGCTATTCTGACATCTATAATACAGATTCTTTTAGGTATGGTGGGAACAAATGGGAAATTCTGGGAAATGGAGTGAGCAAGGTGAGTTGGGAGGCAAAAAAATATCTAGGGAAATTTTTGATGCAGGTGTTGTTGGATGTGCAAGTAGGGAATGAAAAGAACGAAGCAGTTCTGAACTGCAGTTCAGAGAATTGGAGAGTGAGAGATAATGACGTGTATTGGAATCTATGAATCTTTATGTGGTTAAGTGTCTTGTATAAATGATGTTAAAGGATAGTTTCACCTAAAGTTGTGAAAACAAACATTTTCTCACAATTAACATTTATTTCTTCAAAGTTGCTAATTTTGGTGAACCCAGTATACTTAATGTAGTGGGTTCACCTTTCACTCTTCACTCTATTTCAGCCCCTAGAACACATACTCTTCCTTCTTTCACTGTAATGACTGGGATTCTTTACCACATAGTTCAAACTTTATGCCTTATCATCATCTGCTTTCTGGTTTATGCCAGAAAACATCAAACTAATATCTGAGAAGGATTTTCTCCCAATGATATCTGGAATCATAACACTTTTAATAAGAGGAAGTATTGCTTTAATTATGCTATAAATATTAACTAATTTAGTCCTGTAAATAATCATGTGAGGTAGGTACTATTATAATTCCCATTTCACAGATGAGCACACTGAGGTTAAGTGACTCACCCAAGGTTACAAAGTGAATAAATGGTGGAGTCAGAATTCAAACCCAAGTTGCCTTACTCCTAAACCTATCCTCTTAACCATCATGTTATGTTGGATTTCCTTTTGTGAAATGCTGTCTTCAGGGTAATAACCTGCTTCAAAATGTGTAATGACTTATTTTAGAATTAATAGATTAATATTTTTTTATTAATTGCAAACTCTGGTCTCACATAGAAAGCTGTTTGAAAAATGACCCACCCATCCAGCCTTGCCTCTCTCCTATCATTTAACTCACTTCCTCCCACAGATCTTCCTGGATGCTGGAGGCTGTGCCTTTCCCACCTTTCTCAATTTTCCCCTTCTCTCAGCCACCTTATCATAGTTTTTCCCTTCCCTGAATTTCTATAGAATTTGAAGGCTATGTTAGCCAATGTAACAATTGATTAGAGTGTGCTCAGATGGTTTTTTGTTTTATCTGTGTTAAGGCCAAAAAATAGATCATGATATGTCTTGGATTGTGAATTAGGTCTAAACACTGTCTAGGCAAGAGACAGGTCTTCTAAATAAATCTAAGTGTTCCAGTCTCAGTTTTTCTTATTTATAACATGAAAAACAATTCTTAAGCTCTTACCTAGTCTAGAATTCTGTCACAAGTTCTGGATATGTTAGAGTATGAAAGAAAGTACTGGGAAGAAGTAAATGCTTACTAAATATCCATTGGTTTGACTCATCCTGAAGTCTTGCAAAATAAACCAAATGCCAGGATTTCTGCAATTTGATTAAGAAGCTTTGAAGGCCATATTCATTGTAGGGTTTCAGCTCCTATTTTCCATCATAGAAAAGTGAAATATAAGAATGAGTGTGTTTGCTGGATTTGTCAAGTCACTCAGCAGCCATTTCTAGTTGCTTTGTCAAGAGTTCCTTGTTAAGGAGAGCAGGACTGGATTGTTCTCTAGGCAGGAAAGATCTTGGTTAGATCTGGAGTGTGCTTCAGACTTAAGGCAGCCCAAACCCAGGAGGTGATCTAGAAAACTGATAGGGTTCATAGGATCAGTTGGTCATGAAGTGAGCTTATCTGATTGGCTACCTCCAGAATGAGACTACAGGATGGGGAGAATAGTGGCCAATAGGAAACTAGTAAGGAATGAGAGAAATGCCTTTAGAGGTAGAGGGAGAGGTAGAGGTGGAAGGGAGTGAGGAGGAAGGGAGGGAGGGATATTGATAGAGAGACTGAGAACAGAGAGGATAGCCAGGGTGAGAACTGCTTATTCACTGCAGCTTTTTATTCCTTTGGATGTACTACTTTTTGTCATTAAATGTATTTAATTAGCCATGTGATAGTTAAATTATGCAAACCTGCTAGTGCAAACAGCACTTTGCATTAAAAACAAAATAAAACCATCTTTTCTTTAGAGATACCTGTTATGCACCCTGTATTTTAAATTAATTGTGGTTGAAGAAAGAACGTTTTATTAGATGTTTTCTTTTTCTAATTCAAGAAAGTATTTTAGAATAAGACTTTAAAGAAACTTACAAGGAGAAAAAAGTCCCACAACTCATGAATTATAAAAAATAGTTTTGTGTTTAATACAGTATCTTAAGCAATTAGGAGTCAAGTGAACTTAATCACCATATGAATAATTCAGAGAGACAAATCAACTACAGTAAAAAAAAATTGGTCCACTGTGGTCCTAATATCCATGCAGCTCAAACAATATAGAATAGTCAAGTCAAGTCAAGGTTCTGAAATCTGATGGTTACATTTAATAAATATTTTTTGTCCACCTTCTAGTGTCTCTACACTAAACTCCCATAAAATATTTTGGTCATTTGGGGTTCTTTTTGCCTTATTTCTATTCACCACTTTCCACTGGGGTAGAATTGCAAACCCTTTCAGCATGTGCTTTTCCTCCAACCTCTTCATATGCACCCCAGGAACCCTTCCACTCTCTGCATCAGAATAGGGACAGAAGAAACAAGCATCAGAACGGGAGGGATGTGACTTGTCACTTTCAGGCAGGGTTGAAGTTGCACAGCAGTGCTGTAAGAAATTGAATTCAATAACTATTTTTTGAAGGGGCTACCTTTTAACAGGCCTCATGGAAGAGACTACAGGGGAGGCAAAGAAGCTTTCACATACTCATATCTTATCAAGTGATGAAGACAACAGGTCTGCTTACAAAGCATTACAACGTAAAACAGAGGGATCTGTGCTTTAAAAGTGGCACAAAGAAAGTCAAGAGGACAGAAAAGGAATACAGACATGGAAAAGTGTCTCTGAAAGTAGAGAATTTCAGGTGAATTTTTGAATAACATGGACAGGCTATTCACAAATGAGGATGAAGGCAGGCAGGAGGGTGGAAAACAGGGTAAGTAAACATCTAGAGGCAGAAAAATACACCCGTAAATAAACAAAGGTGTGTTTTATCAAATTTAAAGATTCTTTGGATGGTTGGACACAAAACATTGGCATTGGAATAGTGAAAGTTCGAACTCTTTGTTAGTTACAGTCTCAAAGGAGAGAAGGTTGCTTTGTAAGGACATACAGAAATTTGTGCTTGGGGACAGGGTGACTGTAAGCTGTAGCTGGAGAAGGCCATTAGTGTATGGCAAACAAGAGGGACAGGTAGCTTGGTTTTGTAAGCTTCCCGGGGATAGGTTAATTTGAATAATTACATCACTCTGGAGCATTGAGGCTGTTTCTAGTTGTTTAGTACCTGACTCAGGAATGTAGGAGTCTCATAAGTGGGACTGGTTGGGGATATGCTTAGTGACCCTGGAAAGTGGGAGTCTGAAACAAGAAGTGTTTGAGGTGGGGTCTTAGCAAACTGCCTATGAAGGGGAATTGAGAATTTTTAGATATGGATTCAAAACTGGGTCAAGATAGCACTGTGGAATTCAATGTATTATAACACAGTGGGAACAATTGCACTGCTCCTACCTTTACTGAGGTTGAGGAAGTGAGTAAATGGGAAGGCATGAGTTAGAACATCTGGTTATAAAACTAGATTGAAACGAGATCTCGGAGAACCTTGAGCCTCCTGCTAATATATGATGTCCTTATAGGAGTATAAGAAATGTTATCTTCTTGAGGAAATAGCATAGATTTCAAGGACTGTGCTATATTTACCAATAATTTTCACAAGATTTATCTTAAACAATGGACACAGTAGGTGGCAAACTATATGGAATTCTACAACTTTAAAGAACATTATTTGATCAAAAAAGACAAGGAATGTTAAAGCAATAGTGTAACAAATTGCAGATATTTTACAGTGACTATTAAAAACTTAAGAGAGAAGAAAAAATTATGAGAAGGAAACTTTCATCTGAAATATTCACAACTTCTTATTCATAAATGCCAAAATTATTATATTTGCCAAATGGAAAAATGTACATAGACCTTTGGTGGCCCTACTTGAAAACCACCCTGTTAAAGTCCACTGAGCATCCAGATTTCTAGATGAAATTGTGAAGTAACAGTTTCCATAAAGGTATAAGAAAATTGGCAAACCTTCAAGTTATTGATTCATGCTAATACTTATTCTAAGAGAATGAAGCACATATTTAGTTCAACTAAAGCTTATATAGTGGGTATAATGGTGCACCACTCACCCCCACCCATTTAGGACCAGCATGTGTTCATTCTGTCAACTGCTGGAGGTGTTGGCTGAGGAGAGCTCATGGTAGAGTCTCTCCCACATGGCCTAAGGGAGCAGTTAGCTTGGCCAAAGTTGGGTTTCCTGCCCAGAGGCAGTTCCCATCCAGTGACTGGTTGATATAAGGATAAAAAGACCTGCCCTCCTGCTTTATATGAGACATGGCAATTAAGTGGGCCTTGGGGTGGGCAGATATCTGGTTAGACATTCCTAGGTGTGTCTATGAAGGTATTTCTGGAAGTAATTAGTATTTGAATTGGTGGAGTGAAAGCAGATTGCCTGCCCCAATATGCATGGGCATTATCCAATCCCTTGGGAGTCTCAACAGGACAGAAAGGCAGAGGAAAGGAACATTTTCTCTCTCTGCCTGACTGCTAATCTGGGACATCAGTCTTCTGGTTTCCTGGGACTTTTCAAGTCAGACTATACAGCAGCTTTTCTGGACCTCTATCTTGCAGATAGCAGATTGTGGGACTTCTTAGCTTCCATAGGCACATGAGCTCATTCTTTCTTATAGTAGCTCAACAACTCAATCTATCTATTGATCTATTGTCTATCTATTTATCTATCTATCACCTATCATCATAGATCTTATCTTTCTGTTTATATCTCTGGTTACAGGTAGAAGATATGTATCTTTATCATCTCTCTCTCTCTCTCTCTCTCTCACTCTCTCTCACTCTCTCTGTCACTTTCTGCTGTCTCTCTCCCTATTCCTATACCTATCCATCCCTATCTCTCTCATCTCTATATCCTACCTATGAAGAACTTTGACTTATATAGGAGAAGATGGGACAAGCCTAAAGAGCCATCCTAGCTCTAGCATTCCTGATAAAATGGGCCTAAGCCCCTGTTGATTTCACTTTCTCCCTATGCTCCTTTCAGCTTTCCTATCCGTGCTTCCATGCTCAATCCTGCCTCCTTCACTCATCTACAGGCCAATACTCCCAAGAGTCCTCCTCAGTAAACTCCCACACTCAGATCTTCAGCACACAGTCTGTTTCAGGGAGTATCCAACTTATGACAATATGTTGTCAAAAGTTGGAATAACTAAACAGTTCCAGAAAGAATGTATACATTCTGTAGGATCCTGAATTTCCTTTTATTCCAAATTGAGAGGTAGGTTGTGAAAGAATAACATGTATAGGTTTTGCAAATTTTAACTTATCCTTTAAAATAAAAAATATCCAATGTTATTTGAAATCATTCCAGATCATAGAAAAGAAGCCAAATCTTCCTGATTCTTTTTATAATGCTAGCATAACTTTAATACCAAAAGTTGATCAATATATTACAAAAGGAAAAACTATAATTTTCTGTATGACTATAGATATTAAAATTCTGTATAGTACATAGCCATTAATTCCAGGTGTTTATTATGAGAACAGTAAAATATGACCAATAAAATTTATTCTAAGACCATAAGAATGGTTTAATATTAGAAAATTTATCAATAAATTAATTACATTAACGAATTAAATGAAGAAAGTCAATAATTATACCAATAGATGCCTGAAAGGCTTCATAAAATTTAACGGCCATTTCTAATAAAAAATCCAAGTAATTTAGAAAGGAAGAACTATTTAAATATGATAGATTTTTAAATTTTAAATTATTATTTTATACTCAGATTATATAATGATGTTAAGTGATAAAAAAGATAAAAACAACTTTTTTAGTATGATGATCCCTAGGTATAAAAATTTATTCAGAGAAAGAAAACTATAAGATATACTATACCAGAACACTAGCTGATATTACTATTGTTTTGTGTATATGAAGTATGGCAATTAGGTTTATGAACTCATCTTAGAAAAAGTGCTATGTACCTCATTGCTGAATATCACTATGATCACCTTCAAAGTACTCCCCCTTGGGAAACTATGTACTGATGCCTGAGTCTAGTTCATTCTTCAAAGCAATTTTGGAACTCTTTTTCTGGAATGACCATCAGAGCTGTCATTGTATGACACTTGATGTCCTGAATGTCATCAAAATGTCTTCCTTTCAATATTTTCTTTATCTTCAGGTAAAGAAAAAAGTTATTGGGGGCCAGATCAGGTGAGTTGGGAGGGTGTTCCAAACAGTTATTTGTGTACTGACTAAAAACTCCCTCACAGGCAATGCCATGTGAGCTGGTGCATTGTCGTAATGAAAGATCTGTGAGTTGTTGGAAAAAAATTTAGGTTGTTTTCATCTAATTTTTTCATGCAACCTTCTCAGCACTTTCAAATAGTAAACTTGGTTGACTGTTTGTTCAGTTGGTACAAATTCATGAACAATCTCTTCGATATCAAAAAAGGTTAGAGACATCTTTTTGACTCTTGATTTGGACTGACAGAACTTTTTTGATTTTGGAGAATCGGCTGACTTATATTATGCATTTTAATGCTTTGTTTCAGGGTCATATTGTTACAACCATGTTTCATCAACAGTGATTACATGCCCCAAAACATCATCTTGCTTCTCCAAAATGTCTTGGCACACTTCAACCCTTCTTAGCTTTTGTTTGGTGAACTCCTTCGAGAGTTTTTTTGTATATACCTTTCTCCTGCTAAGTTTTTTCTGTTTCTCTATTGATGTTTACTTGGTTTGCTATGCTTCTCTCAGTCAGCTGACAATTTTGATGCACAATTCAACCAAGTTTTGCAATGTTGTCATCAGTTCTGCTCTTTACTGGCCACACTGACCTCTCCTCATTAGTGACACGTTCTCTCCCCTAAGAAAAATGTTTAATCCATTTGTACACTGTTGTTTTCTTCATGACATTATCCCCATAAACTTGGATTAACATGTCCCTGTTTCACTTCTACTCTTGCCAATTTTAATAAGAAATTTAATGTTTGTTGCTCTAAATCAAGCTCCAACATTCTTGCAACAGCACACAAAAACACTCAACAACAATAATTAACACCACTTAGTAAGACACTGCCACATGGCAACATGAATACAACTGTGAGATACAGATATACTAAGGTTATGAAATCTTATTGAGTTGTTGTGCAGTGCTGCCAACATAAGTGTATGATGGCAAGTTCACGAACTTAATTGTCAAACCTGGTCTGTTCCTCTTTCTTATTGTGATTTTTTAAAAATAAATTTTTGTTTTTCAACTACAGTTAACATACAATATAATATTAGTTTTAGGTGTACAACATAGTGATTAGACATATAAGTTATGAACTGATCATCCTAATAAATCTAATACCCATCTGACACCATACATAGTAATTACAATATTATTGACTATGCTATTCTTAACATTCCCATGAATATTTTGTAACTATCAATTTGTATTTCTTAATACCTTATTCATTTTCACCCCCAAGCCCATTCCCAAGCTGGCAATCATCAAAATGTTCTGTGCATATGTGAGTTTGTTTCTGTCTTGCTTATTTATTTTGTTCTCTAGATTTTACACATAAGTGAAATCATATGGCATTTCTCTTTCTCTGTCTGACTTACTCTACTCACAACAATATCCTGTAAGTCCATCTATGTTGTTGCAGATGGCAAAAGTTCATTCTTTTTTATGGCAGAGTAATATTTTATTATGTACCACCTCTGCTTTATTCATTTATCCATTAATGGACACCCAGGTCACCTCCATATTTCGGCTATTGTAAATAATGCTACAATGAACATGTAGATGTACATGTCCCTTTGAAATAGTGTTTTGGGTTTATTTGGATAAATATCCAGAAATGGGATTACTGGGTACTTCTTTGTCTCTTGTTATTGCCTTTATTTTAAAGTCTATTTTGTCTGATATCACTATTGCTACCTCAGCTTTTTTGTTTGTTTGTTTCCATTTTCATAAAATATTTTTTCTACCCTTTTACTTTCAGTCTCTGTGTGTCTTTTGGTCTGAAGTGAGTCTCTTGTAGGCAGCATAGGAATATATAAAGTTCTTGTTTTCTTATTCATTCAGCCACCCTATCTCTTGATTGGAGCATTTAAATTATTTAAGCTTAAAATAATTGTTTATTATCATTTTATTATTCTGTGTACAGTGTTTGAGCCAGAGGCCAGGTCTATTGAGAGGAAATGGGTTTAGCAAGGCTGCCTATGTACTTGGAATCCAAAGTTCAAGGGACTTGTTGGGCTGCCCAGAACTGGGTGAACAAGGACACAACTCAGGATGTGGTTTCTGGCTGGCTAAGGGAAAGGAGGAAAGCAACATGGCCTGTGAGGCAGAGGAATCCTCAACTTGTTGACTCAGGATGGGGGTCGGCAACATTGTTTCACAATTAAGAAGTTATACCCTCTGTTGTTCTTGGGACATAAAATAAACCTGCTACAGACATGAAAGGTCTCTGTGTCTCCATCAGAGCACAGGGAACCACCTGGTCTCCACTTCGCTATCTGTTATGTCTGTGTGTGTGTGTGTTCTTCTTCATTCCCCCTCGCCTCCCCTCTGGTTCCATTCTTCCTGCACTGGGCACAGCATTATTTTTTTTTTTTTCTCTTTTCCTTCTTCTCCTCCCCCTGTAATACTGATTTGGTGTTAATGAACGCCTTTAGCTTTTTCTTGTCTGGAAAGCTCTTTATCTGTCCTTTGATACTAAATGATAGCTTTACTAGGTAGAGTAATCTTGGTTGTAGTTTCTTGCTTTTCATCACTTTGAATATTTCATGCCAATTTGTTCAGGCATGTTGAGAAATCAGCTTCTGGTTTTATTGGAGCTTCCTTGTAGGCAACTGTTTTTCTTTCGCCTTTTGAGATTCTCACTTTGTCTTTAACCTTTGACATTTTCATTATGATGTGTCCTGGTGTGGGCCTGTTTGGGTTCATCTCATGTCCTGGGCCTGTATGTCTTTTTTCCCAGGTTAGGGAAGTTTTTTGTCCTTGTTTCTTCAAAGAGGTTTTTAATTCCTTGCTGTGTCTCTTCTCTTTTAGATATCCTGATGATGCCAGTGTAGATACAATTCATATTGTCCCACAGGTCCCTTAAACTATCCTCATGTATTTTTTATTTCTTTTTCCTTTCATTGTTCTGATTGGGTGTTTTCTGCCACCTTATCTTCCAAATCAGTGATTTGATCCTCTGCTTCATCTAATCTGGTATTGATTCCCTTTAATGTATGCTTTATTTCAGTCAATATAGTCTTCATTTCTTATGGGTTGTTTTTGATATTTTGTATCTTCATTTTTGTGTTTTCTGAGTTGAAGTTCTCTTTTGATCATTGAGCATCTTTATAACCAGTGTTTTGATCTCTGCATCTGGTAGATTGCTACCTCCATTTTGTTTAGCTTTTTCTGGGTCTTTGATCTGTTCTTTCATTAGAACATGCTTTTTTGTCTTCCCATTTTGGTTGCCTCCTTATGTTTGTTTCTATGTATTAAATAGGGCTGCTATGTCTTAGTAGAGTGGCCTATGTAGTAGGTGTCCTGTGGGGCTCTGTAGCACAGTCTATCTTGTCACCTGAACTGTGTTCTCCAGGTGTGTCCCTTGTGTGGGTTGTGTGTGCCCTCCTATTGTAGTTGAGCCTTGGTTGTAGTTTACATGTCAATAGGAGAGATTGACCCTCAGACTAATTGTTTGTAAGGACTTTCCATGAGTATGTGGAGGGGGTGTTGCATATAGGATGACCCCATAGAGCAGGATTCACTTTAGCAGGGCTTTGTTCCTCTTCTGTTGTCCTTTTGGTTTATCCATGGAGGCAGCTATGTAGTGCTCCAGTGAGATCTGAAGCTGGTCACTTCATACCTACCCCAGAGTTTCCTGGGAGGTGCCCTGATGCAGGCCAAGTTCAGGTCCAGGCTGTGCCCTGCCCAAGGCCACCTGGAATGAACCACAAAGAAATCCATAGATGGCAGCCACTCATGCTGGGCTTAGAAATGCCTGGAGAGGATAAGCTGTGAACCAAGACTGGTGTTGTCAATGGCAGGCTTGGGGCTGTTCAGCAAGAGGTAAAGGACATGCCAAAACTAGATGCTGCTTGTTTGGATTTTGTGAAACTTTGAGAGATTTTAGGAAAGTCTGTGGCATGAGCCAAGATAGAAAATTTGCATGGAAAGCCAATGCAAGCAACCTGGGTGGATCCAAGGTTGAATGGGCAGGGTCTCAGGGAATCTCCAGGGTGGGGCAAAAGCCAGGTTGGTGGAGATTTAGATATGTCAGCTACCTGTGTCTGCAAGCCAGGAGTAGTGAGGGCTCAACAAAGGAACAATGGATTCGGCCAGCACTTCTCTCTAAAAGAATGCTGACCCTCCAGCCTTTGCTTTGAAGTTCCCCTCTGTATGTTCCTGGCATCTTTTGAGCTTCCCCAACACTGGAAGTCAGAACAAATGAGGCTGCTGTCAGCAATAAATTCATGCATGGGTCCTTTAAGAGGACTTGGTGTGGGGATGGGAACCCTCGTTTTTCAGGAGTAGGACCTTTCAGCCGAGATATTGCTCCTGTTTTTTAATGTGGGTATAGGTCCAGCCCATTTCATGTCTTCACCCCACTCTACCACCAGTCTCAAGGTGGCTTATTCTGTAGAGCCTTAATTAAATGACTTCTGTTCATCTAGACTTGAGGTGATTCTCAATGATGGTTGTTCTGTAGTTTAGTTGTAATTTTGATTGGAAATATTTTCTTAGTAGGGTAGATTCTTTTTACCAATACCCAGTAGTGAACATTATAATACACATGAAATGCTGAAACTATTTTCATTAAAAGATAAAGCTGATTTCTTGTTAAATTTAATTTGTAGTAAAATTGATCACATTTTTCTTTCTACCCTTACTAGGGCATATCTTCAATGCAGTAATTGCAAGGATATATTTAAACATCTTTGTCTCATTAGATTGAACCTTCCTAAAGGCAGGTGTAGGCTTTATAAATTTTTGTTCCAGACACAGTTTCTGGCACAAAAGTTTTTCTTGAAGGCATAACCAATTGAATTATTATAATAGCATTTTGTACTTTATAAAAGGCCCTTTTCTCTTCCTCACAAGTGGGTTGTTTCAATTTGATTTACATATGAGATGCTAAACAAACCATGAGCTTAATTTGCAAAAACTGATTTTCAAACATTCCAACCAAAGAATTATACCTCAATCAGGGAGCAAAGACCATTTTCACTTTTTAAGATTTTATCTTTCCTTGAGATTTTAAAATCTCCCATGGTTTCATGATAATCATTTTTGCAATTCTTTTTATTATTGTTCTGGGATTTATTCATCATTTTTCGAAGTTGAGCTGTGAGTAGCTTGAAAATGCAATAGTTTGTCACTTAGGTTAAGAATTAGAAACCATAACAAAATTAAAAACAAACATGAAATCCCCAAAACTACTTGGGATATGCTTCTCTAGAAGAAATCTTAGTTTCACATCCTTTTCACCTTCTAAAAGCAAATTTTCTTTTATTTTTTCTTTCAAAATTGCTATTTAACATGAGGACATCCACTTATTTAACTTCTCTAGAATCATGAGTTATATCATTTAGCATTAATGGTCCAGCCCCTCTGCCTATACTCGCTGTTAACTATTTAGAAACTAATGCTTCTTGCTGCTGTGTTTTTCTCTCAAGAGACAACAGATATACTACCCTGAGATGGAAAAAAGAGATTAGATGTTCAGGATTCTATTCTGGAAGGGTTGCCCACCCCCCAAGTTAATGTACTCATTTATTTATTTAACAAGTGCTTATGAAGCTCATAAGTTTGAGTGGGTACAAAGTGAAGACAGTCTCTCCTGCAAAGGAATTTATAATCTGACACCATTCTCCCTCTTTTGCCCTTTTCCTGCTTATGCTATGTGTTCCTCAGTGGTGTGCTTTGAAGGCAATAAGGAAACAAAAATCCATGTTCTTACATCTAACAAGTCTAATTATTTTAAATGATAATTTAGAGAAATAAATATTTCCTTTTATCTCCCTTTCTTCATCAACCTATCTACCTCTTGTGTCTATCAAATCTCTCTGTCTATATCTATCTATCTATCTATCTATCTATCTATCAACATTTTTGGTCTGCCTACCTCTAACTAAATTCCCTGTCCACTGGATAGAGCCCCCAGATATTCCTTGGGGAATCTACCCTCTTCCACTGCCAACCTGTTTGGTTCACCTCAACTTTAGAGCAGGACATGGGATCTTGATCTAGCCAGTGAGAGGAATTTCTGAGATTCTAGCTGGAATAACCAGGAGAAAGTACTCTCATCTGGGAGTGCATCATTAGTTTAATTTTGGTGCTGATGATGGCCATCTTGTCATTATAAGTGGAAAAATTATGGAAAAATGAAGCTGAAAACAGAAGAAAATAAACTGAGAGCTGACATCATTCACACTTTTGATGAGACCATTTAACTAGGCTTGAAGATAGTCCTATGAACTAATGTTTCAGTTATTTCAGCCAAATAAATTCTCTCTCCCACCTCTCTCCTCTCCCTTCTCCTCTTCCTCTTCTTTTCCTCCTCCTCCTTCTCTTCCTCCATCTCCCTCCTCCCTCCCTCCTTCCTTCTCTCTCTCTCTCTCTCTCTCTCTCTCTTTCAAGTCAGTTTGAGAGGGGCTTCTCTCACCTGCAACTAAAATGCAGTCTAGGGGAGTCAGAACTCTTCCTAGGAAAGTAACATAATAGTCTCCTAGAGGAAGTTGGGCTAAGATGAAAAAGGAGAGTGTTTTCAGCAAAGAAAACAGCATGTCAGAAAACTGTGGTTGAGAAAGTACAGCTTGTTTGAAGAACTGAAAGCTATTCCCTTTGGTTGGCACACAGGTAGCAGGACGGAATAGAAGCAGGATCACCACAGACACATGAGGCTGTGGAGGTTATACAGGGTCAGATGCAGCAGAACTTTTTTCTCAAAGCAAAGGAAAGGATCTTCACTGGGGCAATGCAAGATCCAAATTTCATCCTAGAAATATCTCTCAGAGAGCCATGTAGAAAACTGATTAGAGAAGCAAGACAAGGAGACCAGTTAGATGGTGATCTTTTCAAGCAGTGGCAGTGGAATTGGAGAGAAGTGAATGGATTAGAAGAGTTAAAATCAAGAGTCTTTGGAGACTGACTAGGTTGAGTCACAGAAAAGAATGAGGAGGAGTCTAGGAAGATGCAGAAATTCCTGGCTTGGGCATTGCTGATGATGTTGTTGAGGGAGAACATCACACATAGGAAAACATTTTGGAAAAAGGGATATTTAGTGTTGGAGAATTTGGGTATCAGGTGTTTGGCATATCTGAGGGGAAATGTGGGATAAGCCATGGAAATTATGTTTGCTTGTTTGTTTGTTTGTTTTTTTATGTCAGGAGTGTAGTAAGTGTTGCGCTGGAGGTATGAATTTGGGAGTTGTGGATGGAACTGAAGCTGTGATTGTAGATGAGATATTTTGGAGTCAATGTGTTAGGTAAAGAGAAAAGAGGACTTGGGGAAGAATCCTGAAAAACAATAATATTTAGGGGATGACCAGAGGAGAAATGGCCCTAAAAGGAACCTAGAAAGAATTAATCAGAGGGAGAAGAAAAATCAGAAGAGTACGACACTTCAGAGGCCAAGCCTAGAGCCTATGTGAAGGAGAGAGTAGTGAAGAGTCAAAAAGGATTCTTAGGTCAAAGAACTGTTATAAGTTAGTGTTACTGCTTGTCTAACAAGTGGTACCAGAATACTTATTGCAAAGAGACATGATACACACTTGATAATAAAACCACTCATGTCAAGGTTTCAAAAGAAGGAAATACTGGTCATCAGGTAGTAGAATTTGGAAGTCTTGGAGGAATTCTGGGCAGGGATGCTGAGGAAAAGAGATGTAAGGGAAAGAGCCAGGGAAATACAAGAGTCCTAGGTCTTGTGTGACAGGACATTTTCATGGAACCTCATAAAAATTATGTAAAATGTAATAAATATGTGCATGATTGAAGTTATTATTTTATGGAAATATGAAAGAGGGGCTAAATTTTATTCTTGGAAAGGTATAGTGAAGAACAGAGAAATCAGGTAAAAACATTAAAGGTGAGGGTACAGAGGAGGCCTGAAGGCCTCACAGTGTCAGGGGAAGGTGGGGTTAGGCTGTCTCAGTTTATGTTTGGGCCCCCCCCACCCCCACTTATTAGCTGTAGAATCATCCTGATTCCTAGTCTCCTTATCTATAAAAATTAAGGACAATAGTACTTCCTAATTGATAGGATTTTGGTCAGGATTAAATGAGTTATTACACATACCTGGTACAAAATAAGAGACTTTGACTATTTTCACAAAACCCCTTGGAAGGGCTTTGGACTTTCTTAGGCCATGGAGTTAGGAGAGATTAAAGCAATTTCCCCTGGGCCTCAAGAACAGGGAAGTTTCCAAATGATGGCTGCATTATATAAAAGAAGGGTTAAGTATTGTCCATGGAATTTAGCCATAAAGATGATGTTACCGATCTTGGAGAGAGCCGTTTTTAATTAAGTGATGTGAGAACTAAAGCCAAATGGCAGTATTTTCATTCAGAAGTGAGTGAGTGGGGACAGTGACATTTATAAAAGAAGTTTAAATAGAAAATGTAAGAGAGAGATACAGAGAGAAAGAAAAAGAGAGAGATGGGATGGAATCTTATCTCAGATAATTACACCCAGGGTAATGATCTCTTCTAATAAAGTTGATACCTTGATATCACGGAATTTGCATTAATAGTTTTTTACTCTATGTTTCTACTGTAATTTAGATTTAAAGAACACAGTCAAGACATAAGAAGTGTAGCCTGTTGGATCTTGTATCCTAAAGAGGCGTATGACTTGCTGTTTATAAAGACCTAAACTGTATCATGTAGTCTATCCTATTTTCTTCACGAGTGGAGAGAAACATCTTGGCATATCATTTCTCTTCAATAGCTGGAGGCATCATTAAAATTGAGATAATTATCCTTAATAGGAATAAATGAATTTTGAATATATAGGCTCCTACCTCTTAAAGCAGCAGGCAGGGCAAAGGAAGTTAACAAGGCAGGGTAACTCATCGCTGGGGGAGAACACAAACGATTTTGTCATTCTTACTTGGAGGTTTCACCTTTGTTCTCCTGAACAGCTGCCAAGGAACTTCTACATTTGACTTGAGATAAATGAGCAAGTCAGGGAACTGTCTGCATATCTAAGATGAACTACTAGGTTACTCTTTTGAAATTCTAAAAGGGATGGTGGTGATTAAAAATCCATTTTTTTTACAACTTACTGTAAAAGAGGGTGAAGAAGTCCTGAAGGAAGAGCCTGGACTCAGGGAGCCCACAACCAATGACCCTGGAACGCTATCTTTCCTGTTGTTTTCTTACTGATGCTAGAGGGAGACGGATTTGGAAGACAGACCATAAGAACTGTAGAGCATGACTCAGAGCATCACTATGTTTTCGTAAAGAACAAAGGAAGCAAAGGGAAGCTTTGGAAGGAAAGTTATATGGGCACACTCTCCGCTGTAACAATCTCTTCCACTCCTCCAGGAAAGAGACTCAGTCCATCCTGCATTTGAGGCTGTAGCCTCAACAGCTACATGTTGAATGTGATTATATGATGCAATACAAACAGCTCTGGAGGCAGAGACAGGGGTCTGAAGTTATAGGGCTAGCCTTTTCACTTCTCTGTCACTAATTTGGTGACTTTAGGCAAGCCTTGACCCCTTTGAACTGATTTTTCTCCTATATGTAAAATAACAGAAAGCAAACAGCCACTGAAATTCTTGCCCATTATTTGGGTCTGAACATCTTGAAAGATGAACAAAAAAATGTATATCTATAATAAAGAGGCTCAAAGGAAACAGCTTCTTGTATTTTTGCTTTGGGAATAATATGATTATATGGGAAAAGAAATATGGGTGTGAAATCCAGACGTGTTGGGTTGGCACATGCATACAATAATATTCTTATATAAAAATTTGGATAAACATTGATTATACACTTGCTTTCACCCGAAATATTTGGTTTTCAATTTCTTAATCTTCTGGAATGCTGGAAATTACTTTTGGTATTTTTATCATTCCTGGGGTACAACTTAATGCTATTTGAAATAGAAATGGTTTCAGCCTCAAAATAACACAGTTCCTGCTAATCAACTTAAAATCTTCCAAGTCACACAGACGGTCGGAAGCCAGAACCTGTTTTTCTGGACAAGGAATTATTTGCTCAGTCCATGAGATTGAGATCAACTTGGATATTATTTTCCAGGTCCTAGTCTTTGGAAAGCAGACGAAGTCTACCCCAATGGCATGAGATGTTTTCTGCATAGCAAACTCTATAAACATTTTCTTAAGAATCACATTTTGTCCTTTGAATAAATTAGGAAGGTCATAGGTATATTTTCATGAACTTATTTTATGCTTAAAATAGGCATGGCATGTATTTACACACAAAAATGTTGAATAAATGAATGAATGCATACATATATGGCATTTAAAAGAGACTATGAAATTTATCATTAGGAAATTTCCAAATTAAAATTTAATTATTGCTATCAATTTTGATATATTATATATATATAAGGATAGACAGTTAATGAATTTCTGAGTGGATTCTTCTGAACTCTTCTTGAGATAGTCTTATTAACTTTGAAAGGCTTTTGATGGAATCTGGCTTTCTTAAAAAAAAAAAAGTTAAGAAAGAAAAGTACCAGTCTGTCTCATTTTCTGGAGATCTAAGGGCCAGTCAGGGAATGATTTAGTGTGGGAATAGCTTCCCAAATCAAGTGGCTTTTCTGAGAGGACTCTCTTCATTTAAACCTTCTTGAGTTTGATGGTACCATTTGAGTTGTGGGCACACTAGGTTCAGAGAAAGATTCCTTTTTGATTAAGATAACTTTTCTTGGAGGTTTTGCCTGTGGGAAATAAAGTCTATAATTCATGTCTAATATTGAGGCTTCTGTTGATCATTGTGTGTCCTAATGATTCTACTAAATGTGTGCACTACAAAAGACTGTCAGGAGTCAAATATCTAAAGGACTGCTTTGCATCTTGACATTTGTAGGTTGGAATATCATTCCAGATCTGTTTGATCACACATATTTATTAGAAGAGTAAGGTGCTATGGACTCACAGATCACCAAGGTTGATCAGCCAACCCAACATCCTCATTTTATGATGAGTAACTGAGGCCTGGAGAGATAAAGTTACTTAACCAAAGACACTACCAGCTAGAACTAGAATTCCAGTCTCATGATGATTTTGAACTTTGTGACAATGCATTGCTACTTCCTGGAAAATTTTATATAAGTTCTATACTTTTAGTGAAGCTTCACTTGAAGTAGAATATGGTATTTTGAAGAGGTCTCAGAGTGTGACTATTCCTGCTCTAAGATTTATCCTAATCAGTCATAAGCTCACATATCTCAGGATTGGGGGTAAGAATCTAAGGGTGTGTAGACTTACAAATATGCAAATAAACTTTGGGACATCAAACTGGTTTGCATCATATTCAGTTCTTACATTCAACTATCTTCACTTGGGTGAGGGACTTCAGGCTTTGATTTCATATCAGGTCCTCATGCCCTGCTTCTCTCCATTTAGGACTGGATGACTGTGGGATGTTACCCTGGTCACCAATACTCACCAGACCCAATCTTAGTGTTCACAACTGGGACAGGGTGCTTCGTTCCTGCTCCACTCTCCCAGCACAGTAGGAAGGCAGATATGAAAGTGGTGAGACTGTACACTAGACTCTAACATCATCTTGGGGAAACTCTCTCATCTTGCTGTGCCTTGGTTTCTTCATCTGTATATGGGGATAATATTTATGTCTAAAGAGTAGGGATGTGTGGACTGACTCACAAGATTGTCCCAAAATGGCCTTGAGTGATTATCCCAGATTGGCTGGTGCAAGCTTCCTCAAACTGGGAGCCACTGCCTATACCTCAGCTGGGAGAAGGCAACTGTTCGCAATCTCAGAATCTCATGAGATTGGTACCTTCCTCTTCTCAGATGGAGGAGAGTGGGAGGGTGGGGGAAGTGGTGGTGGGGGTGGTCGGGGTGTGGTTACAGTCTCCTATGGGCTGCTGAGATCTTTGGGAATTGGGAAGCTGGCTTTCCCTGTAATTCATATAAACAGCTGGCACCGAAGCTCAGACTACATGTATGTGTAAAATGGGTCTCATGCTTTCCTCATATGAAGATAGAGCCACAAGGGGTAGCGCCCTCTGCTGGAGCAGGGCCTTTTTATTAGCACAAAGTGCTCCAACCCCATATGGTCCCAAACAGGACCCTCTGCAGAATGCTCCGTAATTAAATACTGCATATCTGTTGCCCTGAGTTCCAAACTTACCAGGTGATGCTTCTGGCATTTACCCAAAACTAGAATATTAGGCTGTTGTGAGTATTAAATGAATTCATACATAAAAACCACTAAGGACAGTACTGGAAGTTCTTTGATTTGAAATGGGCATAATCACCTAATTAAAAAGACCATAGTAAGATAACAGATATAAAAACCATATGTAGACTGTAAAGCACATACACATATTAAGATTATTAGCTATATCTATTATGATTAGAAATGAAGTATATATAACAGTGACCAATTAGGCACAAAGACTTTTTATTTAATTGGTTTTCCACTAAATATTAACATCTTTATTTATTTATTATCTGTGTGAATTGGAAGAATTTGATTTGTCTTCTGTCTTAGGATGGAGGAGATCTTTTTTTCTCCATGCAGTAACTATCAAAAATCACATTTGTGCCTTTCTACAGAAAGTTGTTAAAAACTCAGTTCTTTTTTCCTCACACATTCAGATATCTAAATACATTTTATGTGTACTAACACAATCTTAATATGAATATGAGAAGGATAAATTCCTGTTAAAAATACCACCAGGTTGTTACTGCCTAGAATAAGAAATGATATGTCAAGAAGCCTGGACCATGAATCTGATTATCTCAAGTTATGTGTATATAAAGGCTTTATTGTGAGTATGGCTGCACGAAAAATATTCCATTTACTAACATTTTGCCGAGAGTGACACTTCCAGAAGCCTGAGAGCCAGCCTTGATTCCCATCTCTCCCTTAACCTCCACGTCATATCTTTATATTTCCACCTTCAATATATCTTAAAGCCACTCACTCCTCTCTATTACTGTCAGTGCTGTCTTAGCCTACACTGCCAACATCTCACACAAGAGACTTCTGTCTTGTCTGTCTGCTTGTATTTTTGCGGTTCTCTACCTAATTCTCTAAAAAGGAATTAGGTAATCTTTTAAAATAAAAATTGGATCCTGTCTCTTTCTGGCTCCACTAGCCTATTATTGTATTTGCACAAAATCCCAAACACTTCAACATGGCCAACAAAGGCCCACTTGAACTCACAAAATTCTCCCCCCTTGTGTAGGAAAATGCACCTGGATTGGCTTCCCTTTAGTTTCTTCTTTAGTTCCTGGAAAATGTTAGGCACCTAGAGTTTCTGTACATCTTTTTCACAGGATTGCTTTCCCCACCTCTTTACCCTGCATCCTCTTTACTCCCCTTGGGGTCTCAACTCAAACGTGTTCTCGGATACACAATCATAGGCACATACTTCCATTTAAATAAGATCCCCTCCTTTATTCTCTTAGAGCAGTCTGGGATTTTTATTCCCTACACATATATCAGAGTATATGAATGTATTTGCATTTGTTAGTGTATTTAATCAATAGATTTCTTCCTCTATGGATGGTGAGATTTAGGAGGACAAGGGCCATATCTGTTTTATTCACTAATGAGTACTTAGTATCTAGCACAGTTTCTGGCACATAGTAGGTACTCAAGAAACTTTGGTAAGTGAGTGAATATTCACATCATTATAGGTTGTTATAGTAAGCTCTAAAAGCTAAGGAGACTCAGGGCTCTTCATTGAGCTGACAATCTGGTGTGTATAGAAGTCAACTTCTGGTGTGTATGAAATCCATTGAGAATTCTAGATTCTAGATCTGTTAGTTCTTAGCCAGGTTACTAAACTTGTCTGAACTTATTTTTATCATTGGTAAATTGAGAAAAAGAAAGAATCACAATACTCTCCTTTTTCAGCCCCCAGAAGTGTCGTGAGGATCAGTGATTTAGAACCTTAAAATGTTTGTATAGATTTACATCATTTTATTATTAAATGGAAAATTGTGTCTGAAAGCAGAATCAGAAAAGAAAGAAAGGTTGACAGAATAAGAAGGGACAAATAAATGACCACGAAGAGGTTATTAGTAAATGAATACAGTGGCCTGCAATTTGTAGTCCATCATTGTAAATTCCAGTATTTGAGAAAAGCCAAACCAATCAAAACAATCATAAAGCATTTGTAGTATGTAGATTTTTGGGCTGCTTACATCTTTGGCAAATTTCCTAGCAAATGAATCCTATTCAATTGAGAGCAGATGGTATCTATAGTTTTAAACTTCTTAGATCTTCATGATTTTTGAAAATTGCATCAACATTCAGTACTTACTTTTGTAATGCATTATTTCACATCTTTCCCAAATTTTCTTTTCTTCTGTAAATCATACGCTGATTTCTAAACCTGTATGAATTATCTTATGATGTTAATGATTCCTTGACTTATGCTCTTTTAATATACTTAATTCTGAAATGCTCAACTCATTGGGCAATTTAAACAAAACTTATAAAACATCCATTATAATCTGTCTCATTGCCTTTACTGTGGAGGATTTTAACTTAAAGAGTATTAGTTAAGCTTTAGCTATAAGGTTCAATAGTCACATCTTTTGACTCCTGATTTCACAGTGAATTTTATGTAATGACCATTATACTTGTTTCTGTTCTGAAATATTGAATAGCGCAAGTATGATGGAGAAACCTCATCTTTGGTTTCCAAATGAGAAAGAAGTCACAACGAATATAACATTTTAACTAACTGTCATTTTTAAAAATAATGGATCAAAGGAGTGTCGTATGATCAGGAAGAGAAGATAAGGGATCTACACACTTAATTAATCTGGTAAGGTGGAATGGATGTGGATACTATAAGGTTGGTGGCATTTCAGAAGCAGGTGCAATCTTATCTGGTGTGGAGATCAGCTTTAGAAAGGAAAGGAATGATTAGGATGTATAAGTTTTATAAGATGATGATAGAGTACTTTTTAGGCAGTGGGAACAGCATGAGGAAAGTAATAGAGATGGGGAAATCTAGGAGTGATATTACCCACCCTGAGATTCCTCTAACCTGGAAGAGAGGTGAGGGACCTGAGTGGTGGGACAGACACTGATGTTGACCCCCTAAGGCAGCTCTGTCAAGTGACCCTTGAGGCAGGCAACTTGAAGGTACCAAACTCATGATACCTGTCCATTCCACAGGCTCCCAAGCAGCTGTGCCCCGCACAGGGGCCCATAAGACCAACTTCTATGTGTGTCCTCATAGACCTCTCAGTGTCCCTGCAATTTCCCTCCTTTCTAGTATGATTGGGCTTATGATTTCCTTAGGTAAATGAAAAGCATTCTGAAGCCTGACTCTCCAAGTTAACTTTTGAACATAAACATGGTCCAATACACTTCTTGAAATATAGAAAGGCCAGAATTATTCTTACTTTTGTTGTAATTTAACTTGCAAATAGCACATCTTCTCCTACGTAAAGCATAAGGGGACTTGTTCTTCTGCCACTGTTTGGGCAGGTCCTGGGAAAACAACTGATCGGTGTGGTTTAGGAAAGTAGACTATCCAAAGGGGCACTTAAAAAAACACATATAAAAGAAGACTGTTTTTTAACTTTTCAGGGCTCTCAGAAGCAAGACTCTCATGAGTTAATCTCTTAGATACAGGAGAAACACTAAATCCTTAGAATGTCCAACAGTCCTAAAAGTTAAATAAAATCATTTGAGTTTCCATGCTGAGCATAGATGAATCTGCACACAACTCTTGCCTGAAATCATACTGAAACCTGAAACAGAACAGAGGCAAAATTTAAAAATGGTATTAAAATGTTAATTTCTCTCCAGTAGTTCCACTTATAACAGTTTCTGAAACTCACTGAGTTGAAAAGAATGGTTTCAACTTTGCTACAATAAAATAATATCTGACTGAACTGTGAGCATTTCAATTTAGAATAAGGGTTTTGATTTTGATTTACATTTAAACGAGGTCCCTTGAAGATGGAGGACTTAAAAGACATCCTAGCAGGAGATCCAGGATTCTGGCTGAGGAGGAATCCAAAACAGAGAGAAGGGATTGGAGGACCTACCAAGTAGCTGATTATTTTGGTCCTATCTTCCACTCTCAACAGGGGTAAATGGTAGTGCAGGTGAAATATTTTGGCTTCCTAGGAGGAAAGGGAATAGAACAACCCAATGTGGCATGGATATCTTCCTTGTTATTTATGAGAATTAAAACTGAGTGACAAAGCTCCAAGAAATTTTGATGCAGGTTTCTTCTCTAGATGGGAAACCCACATTCGACTAGTGAGTGAGAATTGCTAGTGCTTTTAAATTTTATGGCCCAAAACCCTGTTACTTATTATTTATTGACTCTCTTCTACTAGTATCTAAGGCTGAATATGCAGATGGATTCTCCAGCAATTTGATAACACACCCATGAATAACAAATCAGCATGAATGTTCAGACTAGATTCTTATAACCTTTCATACTTTTTTGTTAAACTTCTTTCAAAAACTTTTTTGTTGTTGTTTTTGTCTCCCAGGATACTACTGTGAACTGAAGGGATTTTTTGGTTGTTCTGTTCTGCTTTGTTTGCCCAAATGACATTTGGTCTACTATCAAAATAGACTTACTTTGTCAGTTAGGTTGACATGCTTTAATTCAATTGGACATCTGAAATTGGGAAGGAAACGAGGGAGGGAGGGAGATTTCAAGTTTCAGCTCACCTTTTTCTGAGTTGACTACAGGTACCCAAAAGATGAGTTTAAGGCAAATATCTTATATTGATATGATGGGCTTTAAAACCAAAGAAGATAGCTAGTGCTGCTTCCCCACAGGCCCATTTTGAAATACCTATAAGTTGCTTTTAACAATGAGAATAAAGCAGTAGCATCAGAGACTTTAGATGACCTGCATCCAAATGCATCCATCTTCTGTCTTAAGATAGGCCTGTAATGACATAAATTTCTCTCTGCTTCTGTTGTGTTTTGATATGTTGAATTTTCATTGTCATTAGTTTCTATATATTTTTAATTTCTGCTTTTGTTTGTTCTTATCTTCAGTCATTTTTTAAATAAGATGTTTAATCTCCATATATATGCGTTTTTTTCTGCTTTCCTTTTATGGTTGATCTCCAATTGCAAAGCTTTGTGGTCTGAGAATACAGTTGGTATGATTTTGATCTTCTTGAATTTGATGAGGTTACTTTTGTGTCCCCACATGTGGTGGTCTCAAGAGTGTTCCAAGTGTACTAGAAAAGAAGGTATAGTCTCTTTTTGCTGGATGAAGTGTCCAGTAAATGTCAATTATGTCCAATTGCTGTAATGTGTTGTTTAGAACTGATATTTTCTTAGTTATTTTCTATTTGGATGATACTTCCATGGCTGTTAAGTGGGTGTTTAAGTCTCCCACAATGATTGTACTTTTGTCACTTTCTCCTTTCAGATCTGTTAGCAGTTGCTTTGCATATTTTGGTGCTTCCTGGTTGGGAGCATATATACTAATTAGTGTCAAGTCTTCTTGTTGTTGTATTGTGCCTTTTATTATTATGTAACATTCCATTTCTTTTTATCTTTTTAAACCTGAAGTTTATTTTGTGAGATATCAGTATGGCAACTCCTGCTTTTCTCTGGTTACCATTTACTTGAAGTACTGTTTCCCATCTTTTCACTCTGAGTCTGTGTTTGTCCTTATGGCTGCTTTGTGTTTCCTGGAGACAGCATGTGGATGAGTTTTGTTTTTTAAATCAGTCTGCTACTCTCTTTCTTTTTATTGGTGAGTTCAGTCCATTAACATTTAAAAATCATGATTGATATATGAGAATTTCCTATGGCCATTGCTTTTTAAAAATTGTTTTGTTTCTTTCTTGTTGCCCTCACTCTATTCCATTTATTTTAATGTTTTGCTTCTGGTCAAAGAGCCTTCTTCAGTATTTCTTGAAGTGCTAGCCTCATGCTGGCAAATTGCCTCAGCTTCTGTGTGTCTGAGAAGGTCTTTATTCCACCTTCATATCTGAAGGATAATTTTGCTGGATAATTTATTCTTGGCTGGAAGTTTCTCTCTTTTAATATTTTGAATATTGGATTCCTCTCCCTCTTGGCTTGTAGAATTTCTGCTGAGAAGTCTGATGCCAGTCTGATGGGTTTTCCTCTAATTGTTATAATTCTTTTTTTCCTGGCTGCCTTAGGAATTGTTCTTTGTCTTTAGTTTTGGACATCTTTAGTACCATGTGTCTTGGAGAAGATCTGCTGTGGTCCAACTATCTGGGGGACCTATTTTCTTCTTGAATTTGGGGTTCCAGATCTTTCCATAGGTTTGGAAAGTTCTCGTCTACTATTTGTTTGAGTATGTTCTCTGTAGAATGTTCTGCTCCTTCTTCTAATCCTATTATCTGCTGTTGTTTTGTCTCACAGAGTCCAGATAGTTCTTGCAGAGTTCATTCAATCCTTTTTGTTCTATATTCCCTATCTTCCTCTTTCTGACATGTTTCCATGTTCCGATCTTCAATATCACTAATTCTTTCCTCCATCTGCTTGGCCCTGTTTCCATGGAAGTTATTTCATTTCTCACTTGTTTTGTTGTATTATTTAGCTTTCAAATTTCCGTCTCATTCTTCCTTATCATTTGAATTTCTTTGTTAAATTGTTGCTTTTGTTCATGGATTTCCTTTCTGAGGTCATTCTTGTCTGCTATGGTGTTCTGCCAGTGTATTTTCATTTTTCTCAGAGCCTTTAGAATGGCTACTTTATAATCTCTGTCACTTAGTTCATAGATTTCTAGGTCTATAAGATTCTTTTCTGTAGATTTTTCATCTTCTTTCTGAGCAGCTTTAAAATCTAAGGTACTCATATTGCCTGGTGTGTTATTCTTTGGAATGAGGGCTTTATTTTCAGCAGAGCCTAGGAATTATCCTTCTTTCTCTGATTGGTATTTTTGTGGTGTTTTGCTGTAGAACAGACACTAGGTGGCACCAGGGGGCAAGTTTTGGAAGAGAAAGGGGAGGTGTTTATTATGCCTTATCTCTGGTCTCCACTAGTGTTTGGGGTCAGTGCATGTCGGTCCTCAGCCTCTCTGCTTCCTGCAGTTCATTAGGAAGGCTGTAGGATAGGGGAGAGGCCAAGAAAATGCATGCTGGGGTGGCTCTACCTCCTGCGCTTTGCTGGGTAAGCTGGGGGAGATGTGGGAGGCTGATGGCATGCTGGCAGAGGCTACTCTCACTGGTTGGAGTAAATGCTGTCAAATCTGCCTCTCTCCCCTCTCCAGAGCTTTGCCCTGAGGTGTGTTCCAGTGATTCATTTCCATAGCATCTGCTCAGGGCGGAGTTCGCAAGCACGAGCCACGTGAGAACACTGGGTGCATGCACCGCATGCCTAGAGATGCATACTGTGCTAGAGCACTGTTTGAGGGCACTGGGTGTGCATGCCCCATGGGGCAGAATACGCAGGCCCTGTGAGAATGCTGGGTGCATGTGCATACCAAGGTCCAGGATCTGTGCGAGATTGCCAGGTGCATATGCACCACAGGCCTGGAGACACAGGCTGTGTGAGAGTGCTGGGTGAGGGCACTGGGTGTGCACCAGCCCCAGGTCTAAAGCTGTGGGCCTGATGCCACATGACACCTGAGCATGGCAGGCACGCCCCATGGGCTGGGGACATTGCAGACAGTGAGGGCACCAGGAGTCGATGTGCTGTATCTGGGGTTTTATTTTGGCTGGTGGATGTTTAGGGTCCTTGCTTGGCTTCCTTGCTATCAGAGTTTTATAGTCTGGCTCCCCAGCTTTGTCCCTAATACAATATTTTTAGGTCCAACTCCCTCATGATCTCCCAGCATTCAGCCACTCTGGCTTTCACTCTTGTTGCCTTTTGTCCTCCTCCCATGTATTGTGTTGCTCCCTAATTTCTTTCTAGTTCCTTCAGTTAGCAGTGAGGGGGTCTGGTCGCAATCCATTTTTGCTCTCTCCCTTCTTTCCTGCTCACCCTCCTCTCTCTAATCGTCAGGTGTTTTCTTGCAATGCGAGGATTTCTCACTTGTCACTGTGCCACTCAGGTTTTTCTTTCTTGGCTCCTGGATGGCCATTTAATTGTGCTTTCTGGGAGAAGTTTTAGGGTCCTCCTCCCTAACTGCCATCTTGCTGTCCTCATCTAGTTTTCTCTTTTGCAAGATAGGGGTGGCCACTGAATCAAATAAAATATGTGGCAGACTTTGAAATGTAAAGAAAGCCAGGACTCCGAGTGATACCTTTCTGACTTCCTACTGTTGCCCTCTTTTTTTTCTCTCTCTAATTGCTAGAGCTGAGTTGGGATGCTGGGATAGGAAAGTAGGGGATAGGGAAGGCAGAATCCTGTTGGTGGATCCAGGGCAGGTGCTCCTTGCAATACCAGAACTGCTGTCTCTTTTCATCCTCACACAACTCTATCACAACACACTTGCTATCAAGTCCAAGTAAATTCTTATAGTCTTTGAATCCTCATTATTTTATCTTCCCCTCACCATATCAGGTCTTTGTCAAAGTGTATCCTTACCCACTGACTGTATTTCATATTGATCACCTTTATGATTTCCCCCCAGATTTTTTTTAACATGATGTCTGTCCTCCTGCACCAGCCACTTTCTAGATGGTCTTGGGCTTTCTGCAGTGCTCTAATTATACAGACAAGGGCTGTATTTTCTCCAGAGGTTCTGGAGGGAACAAATAAGCCCTTGGTATTCTCAAATGGCACCATGGAATGTGGTACAGAGTCAATGGAATTGTTCCAAAGCAGTCTTACGACAACAACAACAAAATGATTTCTTTTTTTCCAACTTAGCAAGAGCTTCCTATGTCAGAAGCTAGAAAATGAAGCTGCTGCATGTCTTTTCCTTTGTAAGTATCAAATAGGGGAGAACAAAGGAAGGTGAGAATTCAAATTCTGGCTTCACAGTTTGCTATTTGATATTGAGCTTTTTCAACCTCTTTGAACCTTAGCTCTCTCATCTGCAAAATAAATTTAATAGTATATGTTTTACATGATTGTTGTGAAGCTTCAAATAAATGGTATAGAAGTATATGAATGTACAAACAGTAATATACTGAATGAATGCCCAGTACATTTCAATATGTATGTTAATTTTCAATTCTGTCTTTCTTATTTTCTCATTTGCACAAATTTTATGACGCAAGTAGTAATAATGCATTTTGGAGAGAGTAACTTTTTGTAGGGATACAAAATATTTGCAAATATCACACTAAGTTATCACGTGTGTGTGTACACAAGTGTTCTAGCTCTTAGTCTAGCAGGATGTCTCACTTTGGATTAAATTTGGTTTATTTTTTTGTTCTAATAAAAGAGGTGACTGAGTTACCTTGCTCATCCTAAGCAGATTAAATCACCTTTGTTTTGCTTATGTTGATTCTTTACTGAAGGAGAACTGCTTCACACCCCTGAATCACCAGGGTATACACCTAAGGTGATGGCTGGCAAAAACTTGAAATCAAGCCTCGTGGTTTTAAGCTGATGAGTCCTCTAGAGCAGTGTTTCTCAATTCTTTTCCACTTGTGTACCCCTTTAAAGCCCATTTCTATAAATTGTACTCCTCATTTTTAAAGCAGCTGTTTTAAATACTGACACTTTTGTTCAGTTCTCATCTTAATGTAAAATAGTGGGAATGAACTAATAAGTTAGGAAAGAAAAATTGTACTTATTACTATAAGTACAAACCATAGGTATAATTTTACAATGCTCATAACACAGTTAAATATTGATAATAATGATCAAGTATTTAAACATTAAATAAAAATCTATGTGAAAAGAATCACAATTAAAGGCAACACACTTAAATTTTACTCAGTCAGTAACTAAACTGATCAAACAATCTGGTTATGGATATATTTATATGTTTGGGGAAGTTCTAGAAACATCACAAATGAATTTTTCTGAAACTGTGGGTTTCAGAAGAGTGGTTTGGGGGAAGGGTTCATAGCCACCCCCTACCAATCATCATTTGCTAATGTGATCTGATTTTGAAGTGTCTCCATTAATGGTGATTCACACTTAACATTTATTTTTCCATAACTAGTGTTTTGCATTTTTTTTACCTTATTTGCTTTTTCACTATTACTGAATATTATTTGCATACCCCCAAATGGTCCAGCATGTACCCCCAGGCATATGTGTAGCACCACTTGGAAACCAACGCTGTAGAGGCAATCCAGGTGGCCCACTTAGATGATGGATGGTCGCCCTCTGGTCTACTGAAAGTGTGTAGTGAGGCTCTTTGCATTGCATGGACAAATGGGGAAAATTGCTTGATCTTAGGGAAGAAAGAAGTAGTGGATCCCAGAGAAGGAAAGAAAATAGTAGTTCCACTCAACCCACAGAGGGCTGAAGCTTGAACTACTGTGACAGTGCTGGGAAGTGGGGCTGGCGTTTGCAGGGATGGCTGCTCAGGAACAGGCGGCCACTCAGAGCTATGATTCTGAGAAGCCACAACATTCTGGATCAGCTCTGTAGGGACTTGGATCATCAGCAGGCCAAAGGGATGATGCAGACCCAACACCACATAATGGTGAAAAGCAGAGGTGGTGATGGGCACTTTAGACTCCAAGATCTCTCTTTGTCAGACAAGAGTGTCAAAATCAAGTCACCTGTCTCCCACGCCCTTTGGGTATTTTTAAAAGGGTGAGAAGAGGAGATACTGACATTTTGGTAATCAGGCACTGGGGGTTTCAGGTAGATTCTTCTAGGGAAAACAAAGATACGTGGTTCTGATTGTACAATAAAAGTGGGGAACAGTTTGTTTTAGTTACATGGATCTGTTATAGTGTTGGCTTAAGTTTCCCTTTTGCCCATGCTTCAGGATATGTTCCCCCCCACCCCTTTGATGTGTGTTCTTTTTTATTTTCCATTAAAGAAAGATAGAATGGCTTTTCAGATCAGACTAGGGGAACAGGACATATTACTTTTCAATTACTAATTGTTTTTCATCTATGCTGGTCTTGGGTTATGACCTGTGTTCTCAGCTTTTGCTAAGAAGTTACCCTTGTAGACCACACGAGCAGCTGTGCCTTGTCGTTTTCCCTCATGTGTCTTAGGGCCAATACACTGGGAGGAAATTGTTTTGTTCTTCATAAAGAAAACCATACTGTATTGCTAACATACTTTTTTCTATTAAGTTGCAAATTGCCCTGTCTTATTGGGCATATTTGCAGAGCTATCATTAAATATATTGAGTCTCCTAAAAAGTTGTATCTGAAACACAAATAAGTGGGATTGTTTTTTGAACAAATGACCAGGTTCAAATAACTTTAGCTGACAGCAGGGGAAAGGATGCTTTCTCACAAATAAAATATTAATTGCAAGTGTGGCAAGGCAGGGCTGGTCTTTGCGACAGAGGGGCATAATGAATGGTTCTATTTTGCAATTGTTTCTAAAATGTAAGCATTTTCAAATCAGTGATGCAGTGTTTGGTCCTAGGAGAATAGTTAAAATTTTTAAAGATAGTCTCATTTTCCAAGTACAAATTGCTCAGAGAGGAACACTGTGTCCTGCATGCTGGGCTGGACCAGTTGTGTCATTTGAGAAAAACACAGACTTGATATTAACTCAAAACGTCAATGATGTGGCCTTCACTTGTTATATGACCTTGGTCAAGTCACAGAACCTTCTTTGTTTCTTTTTTTGGTTTTAATTTGTGTAATTTTGAGCTTGGAATGGGTCCTTTTTCAGAATGCTACCAATCTGTTCATTGATAAAGACAGGAAACATTCTCTTAGGACTTTTGTAGGTGTCACTTAAGCCTCTGAGTCATACTATTTGAATGCTCTAGTCATCCTCATTTTCCCCAATGCTCAGGGATAGTTGTAAAGAGCAGTAGACTTGCAGGCCTGTGTTCTCAGTGTCCAAGTACATGTTGCCCTCCTCAACTCTGGGAGCTGAGATCACGCGTAGCTCTTGGAGTGCACTTCCCAGGAGAAGCACTGTGGAGCCTGGGGCAGGGGCATCTGGAGAAGGGATTGTCTCACAATGATTGTTTTTTGGCCGTCATTAAGAAACTTACTTGTTTTTAAAAAAAATCCACATGCTGGCATTGTCGAGAAAAATTTAACAGGTTTATTTATAATTGTTATAAAGTTGAACTGCTGAAACTTTTTCACTGAAACTTTTGACTTGAATTAATGCTTTATGTCTCTGTATTTATATTAAAAATTCACACACAAACAGAAATGGAAAAACTGCCAATACCTGATTTCTATTTCCTATTTTTCCACTTGCAATTATATACTTAAGTACATTTTGACCCCTGTGGAAAAAAATAACTAATGTTCAGAATTACCAAATAACAGGAAGAAATTAAAATTTTTTCTCATTTATTTTTATTTTTCAATTACATTTGACATACAATATTATATTGCTTTCAGGTGTACAGCATAGTGATGAGACTTTTATATAACTTACAAACTCCTTATTCTGATACATCTGGTTCCCATCTGACACGAAACATAATTATGACAATGTTATTGACTATATGCCCTATGCTGCACTTAACTTCCTTGTGACTATTTTGTGACTGTGAATTTGTACTTCTTGACTTCTTTCCCTTCTTCACCCACCTCTCTCACTCTCCTTCCATCACTCCAACAAATGTAGTACCCATCTGATGCCACACATAGTTATTGCAACATTATTGACTATTTTCCCATGTTATACCTATATCCCCATAACTATTATTTTGTAACCACCAAACTGAACTTCCCAATCTTTTCCCCTTATTTCACCCCTCCCTCAAACTTCCTTTCATCTGGCAACAAACCAAATGTTTTCTATATCTATGAATCTTTTCCTGTTCCACTTGTTTATTTTATTCTTTGAATTTCACCTATAAGCAAAGTCCATTTGTATCTCTCTTCCTTTCTTGGACACTTGCACTCAGTGTGATACCCTTCATGTCTTTTGATTAGAGCTTTTAATCCATTTATATTGAAAGTAATTGTTGATGTGTATCTATTGCCATTTTATTATGCATAATTTTGCTTTTCAAATTTTTTTCCATCTAAAGCAGTCCCTCTAACATTCCTTGTAACACTGGTTTGGTGGTGATGAGCTGTTAGCTTTTTCTAGTCTGAGAAGCTTTTTATTTGTCCTTCAATTTTGAATGACAGCCTTGCTCGGTAGAGTAATTATTGGTTGTAGGTCCTTGCTTTTCATCACATGGAATATTTTTTGCCACTCCCTTCTGTCCTGCAAAGTTTCTGTTGAGAATTCAGCTGACAGTCTTATGGGAGCTTCCTTAAATGTAACTAGTTGCTTTTCCTTTGCTGCTTTTAGGATTCTCTTCTTGTCTTTGACATCTGCTGTTCTAATTATAATGTGTCTTGGAGTGGGCCCATTTGGGTTTATCTGTTTGGGACTCTGTGCTTCCTGGGCCTGTATGTCTGTTTCCTTCACCAGGCAAGGCAAGTTTTCAGTCATTATTTCTTCAAATATGTTCTCAATTCCTTGCTTTCTTTCTTCTCTTTCTGGTACTCCTATGATGCAAATGTTGTTGCACTTGATGTTGTCCCAGAGGCTCCTTAAACTATTTTCTTTTTTTTAGATTCTTTTTTTCTTTTTGCTGTTCTGACTGGATGTTTTCTGCTACTTTGCCTTCCAATTCACTGATCCAATCCTCTGCTCCATCTAGTCTGCTGAAGATATCTTGTATTCCATTCTGATTTTCAGTTATAATATTCTTCATTTCTGACTGGTCCTTCTTTATGCTTGCTATTTCTCTGTTGAATTTTCACTAAGTTCCTTGAACATCCTTAAAATCCTTGTTTTCAACTCTGTATTTGATAGGTTGCTTGGCCCCATCTTGTTTATTCTGGAATTTTCTGTTGTTTTTTTATTTCAGACTTGTTTTTTGTTTCCTCATTTTGAATACCTGTCTGTATTTGTTTCTAGGTGTTAGGTAGATCTGCTATGTCTTCCAGTAGTGCTGGATAGCCTTATGTAGTAGGTGCCCTGTTGGCCCCTGGCACTGTCTCCCTGGTCACCTGTACTGGGTGCTCCTGTAGATTCTGGTTTGGTGCCAGTGCTGTGCCTGAAGCTACTCAGCAAAAGTCTCAGAGCACATGAATGCTGGTCACCATGAGCCTGGGGCCTGGGTACTTAAATAGTTTTCCAAGGAAGATTGCAATGTGAATGTAGCTGGCTGCTCATTGGAGAAAGTGCCTCTGGAGTTGATGGTGTTGGGTGAGGTGTGGTCCTAGTGATTCAGTAGGGCGGAGTGAATAAAGTTCAACAAGCCAATCAGGTTCAGATTTGGTCATTTAGGGATGGGTGCAATGCAGGAAAGATGGTGCCTACCAGCTAGTTGCACTGGGAGGAGGGCGCACCCATGAAAAATGGTGACTGTCCTCCAGGCCTTACTCCAAAGTCATAAACCTCAGTCTGTCCCCCCACTCCTCATATGTCTCCAACACTCACTGTATCACCATCCCTCTGCTGCAGCCCAAGGTGAGCACCCACGAATGACTGAGTCTGCATGGCACTTTAAGGGAATGTCTGGGTTTCCCACAGCCTTTTGTCCCAACTGGATGGTTGGAGTCCCCACTGTTTTTCACATCAGATGTGGGGCTCTACTTCTCAGTACCAGTGCTTCAAGCTAGGGAGCCTGATATAGGGCTGGGGTCCATGGCTGAGATATCTCTCCTAATTCTCTACTACTACCAGAGGTTTGGCTCCTTTTGCATCTGCGCCCCTCCTACACCCTCACTGTGGCCTCCTCTTCTTTGTATCCTTAGTTATAAAGCTTCTCTTCAGCTGGACTTCAGATGGTTCTCCTTGCTGGTTATTCAGTAATTTAGTTGTAATTTTAATGTGTTCATAGAACAAAGCAGGCACAGTGTTTACCTATTCTGTCATCTTGGATCACCAGAAAAAAATTAAAAAAATATTTTTAATACCCCCTGCCCCCCAGGACTGATAGCTCTCTAATTCCCATAAAAAATTGGTTGTCAATACTTTGAAAACAGATCTCCGGTGTTTCTCCCATGACTGTTATTTTATTCCAGTGGTCCCCAATGTTTTGGGGACAGTTTTCATGAAAGACAATTTTTCCATGGACTAGGGGTAGGGTAGGGTGGGGATGCTTTTGGGATGATTTAAATGCATTACATTTATTGTATACTTTATTATGGTTACATTGAAATAATTATATAATTCACTTGCCTCTATAAAACCTGCCACCAGATGCAGCTTAATTGTCACTTGCCATTCACTGATAGGGTTTTGATGTAAGTCTGCAAGCAAGTGATTTAATATGGTTTCTATACAATATAACCTCTCTGCTAATGTTAATCTGTATTTGCAGCTGCTCCCCAGCACCAGCTTTACTGACCAAGCTCCACCTCAGATCATTAAGCATTAGATTCTCATACGGAGCACACAACCTAGCCCCCTTGCATGCGCAGTTTGCAATAGAGTTTGTGCTCTTATGAGAATCTAATGCTACTGCTGGTACTGGTCTGTGGCCTGTGGGTTGAGGACCCCCGTTCTACTCTATTCTTTTTCTATACTCCAGTTGTGGCTCCCACTGCCTCTCACCTACACTACTGAAAAAAAATTTTAAGGAATGAAATGTTTCCTATCATAGTGGATTCTTAAGCACGTTCTCCACATATACAGTATGCTAGCTGGATGTCTTTTGGCATAATTGTTACACATTTGGCATGGATAGCACACAGGTTGATTTCTTCAAAAAGGCCAACCAGATAGGCCTCACTAGTCTCCTGTAAAGCATCAATAAGTACACTCTGGAAGCGCAGATCTGTTTTGAAGTCCTGAGCAATTTCTTGCACCAGATGCTGGAAGGAAAATGGACTTCTAATAACATCTAATTTCATGAAGTGCCATGGTACTAGGCCTGTAATGATGAGGTTTCTTCAGTAGAGGTGGACTCTTATGAGTAACTTTTGTAGCCACTTGCTTCCTCGATACTGTATCACCAGTCTCTTTGTGGGCAGTTTGCTTTGGATGAGCCATGGTATAAGACCTCTTTACTTACTCACCTTCTCCTTTGACTGGAACTCAGTGAGCTAGAAGCAGTGCTGGCTGGTGTTAGAGAGCAATGGTCTGTCCCACCATGATTTGAAAGCGATGTTTCACCTTTTCTGCTTGAGATGCCAACATTTCAGTAGTGTTAGAATAGAAAAATACAAAATAACCAAACACCTGTATCTTTTATACTTTTTAAGCAGTTAACTCTCTTCCTACTTACCATGCCATATGCTGGGATAGATGAAAACAGCATAAGGGAAAGAGGTCATTAGTATTTTTTAATCTCCTCCTATAGTTCCAGGTAGTATACTAGACACTAAATGACACGATGTTATTTAATTCTTGCAATATCTCTTTGAGGTAGCTCAATTATAAACCCCATCTCATAGATGAGGAAACTGAGTCTTAGAGCATTAGTGTAACTTGCCTCAAATCATAAAACTAGTAAGAGAGGCAAAGTTCAGTTGAAACCCAAATCTGTGTGAATCCTCAATATTTGCACTTCGATACTTCTCCTTTTTATTAATTTGTCTCCATTTCTTGGGAGTAACCCCCCTTTTTTTATCTGCAGTGACTCTAATCTGTCACTTCTTCAGTGATTTAGTCTAATCTCTGCTTTGTTTGCCTGAAGATCAACATTACTAAGTCTCTCCCTGCCTCTTCTTCTCCCCCTTTGCTGCCCTGTTCCTCTCCATCTAACTGGCTGCTAGCCAAAATAAATTCGCTTCCATCAGAATGCTTAGCGACAGACAAGAAAGTAACATTTAACATTCCAACATAAAGTCTCCATTTTATAATAATTTTATTTTCCATGAGAGACTACAAATGGGGACTAACTCTGGAAATCCATAAAATTAGTCCAGTTCAGTGAACCTACACAAAGAGTATGGGTATTTCCAGTGGTGCTTGGGGAACGCCCTCTATGTTCAACAATGATGTGTCTTCTGCACAGGAAACCATGAGCAGATGTCATATAAAGGTTTTTCTTCCTTCTCTGGTATAAAGGCACATATGAAAAGGCTCCAATAGGACTCTTAATTGACTTCATTTTTGGTCCAGTTAATACTCCATCCATCTGTATTTTGGTAGAAATCTCCAGCTCTGGTCTGTATGAGGTGTAGGTGCTAAATGCATCAGTCTTCTATATTCACAAGATTACTCTATTTATTGTGTGCTAGATGTAGACATGAAAAGATTCAGTTCAAAATTTCTCCTCAGATAAATGGAATAAATGTAGTATTTAAATTTTACATGTCCTCTACCAGAAAAGAAAAGAAAGAGAAAAAGAAAAAGAAAAAGTCTCTAATGACTATCTAAAAGACAGGTTTTTGTTGACAGAAAGGAAGAGAAACTGTCATTGACTCTGCTTCCCTCCCATGCCCCTTGAAGTGAATTTCTACAGACAAAGGAGCATTTACTAAATCAAGGGACTCTTTCCATCCCTAGAGCATAGGAACAAAATCAGGAAGAACAGCATCTTGTCTTGACTGTAGATTGCTGTTTTCTCATCATCAACACTTGTCTTCCTCTGATCAAGTGGTTCTCAAACATGAGTGTGTTGGAAGGCTTGTTAAATGTAGGCTGTCAGGCCCCGCCTCCAGAGTTTCAGACACAGGAAATCAGGAGTGTCTGAGAATCTCCATTTCTAACTAGTTTCCAGGTGATGCGGGAAAATAAAAGTAAAGACCCATTTTGAGAACTATTGCTCTAATCCATTTGCATTGTGGCATCACAATAATCTTTAAGCATGTAAATCAGATCATGTCACTATTCTTACTTACAACCCTTGTGTTTTGTCCCTTTTTCTTAAAGTCAAATGTCAACTTCTTCAAGCTTATCTCCTCCTGTTACCTTCTGTTGCTCACAAGGCTCAGACCCTCTGGCCTTCTCAAGTTATCCTAGAAAACATAAAGCTATTTGTTCCCCTTTAAGGCCTTAGGATCTTTCCCCTGCTCTATTGCCTGGTCATTCCTTCTCCACCTTTAGGTTGTAGGTCCAGTGGCCCCTCCTCCAGAACTTTTACTGACAGTACCATCTAGTGCAGTACTCCCACCTCACTGAAGTCACTCTATTGTTAACACTTTATTTCCTCCTATAGTAGGTATCACTATATGAAATAAAAAGATGAAACCGTCTCCCTCTAGAGTATAAGCTCTGTGATGACAGGATCTTATTTCTCTCATAGCCATACCCCAGTGCCCAGAAAAGGTGTTTGATGCATTGTAGGTTAATTTCTATGGTATACAGAAGTGACCTTAAACAAGGGATCTCAGTTATACTCCCTAAGTAGGGCAGGCTTTGGACTTAGGTAACTAATCACTTAGAGTAAGCTAACCCTTTTTAATGTGATCACACACCTCACATGGGACCAGACAGAGAGCCTAGGCTGGATAGTGGGAAATTGAACCCATGATGATGCCCGTGCTGTTTCCCCCACACAAGAAAATCTACCAATCCCGAGTGGTGAGGCTTGGAATGGTAACATGATATCCTTTACTTGAAAATAAATGTTCAGTGTTCTTCAGTCCCCCGTGAAACATAGTAAAACAAAAAAGTGATTCTCTCATCCAGGTTCCCTCAGAGATACACAGGACTTCTGCTCTTATGCCTTCCCCTCCAGCAGCACTATCAGTAGAACACAGGTGTAGCCTGGGGCAGATAACGTGATTTTAAGACATTGCATTACATAATGAGACACATACATGATGCACTGTACAATTGTACACCTGGATCCTATATAATTTTTACTAACCAATGTCACCCTATTAAATTTAACAATACAACAACAATAAAACAGTTGTGTTAATATCAGAGTCTCATAGCAGAGAAACTGCTAATAAACAATTGTATTTCCCAGTGCTCTGCTTGCACAGATGAGATGAGTCTAATAGTAGGTTTGACCCAGGGAAGACACGGATCTGAATGTTATCTGGGGTCCTCTAGATAGGAAATAATCTCACACCAAGAAAGAGTGAGTGAGTGACTTCAGCTCAATCTAGAAACAGGCTTGTTTCCGGAAGAGGACCACTTTTTTAGGTGTTAGTTCTTTCAGAAAGAAGTTCTAGTTCCAATTGCATCTTTAAAATAATAGATACCCACACACAACTCCAGGGGGGCACTGGTCAAATTGTAACTCACCAAATGGCACTTTCAGGAAGAATGTGATGATCAGAGTGACAATGCTTCCTTCCAGGTTTTCCTGTAATCCTGAGAAGGTTAGTTTTATATGTCTCCCTGACTGGGCTAAGGGATGCCCAGATAGCTGGTAGAACATTAGTTCTGCATATGTCTATAAGGGAATCGCTGCAAAAGTTTAGCATTTAAATTAGAAAACTAAGTAGATTGTCCTCACCAATGCCAGTGGGCATCATTTAATCCATTGAGGGTCTGAACAGACAAAAATATGTAAGAAAGGAAAATTCTCTCTGCTTCAGCTCCCACATTCATTTTCTATTGTCAGAAGAGAAAGGAAGGTATAGCCAACCTTAAAATAAAAACCTCATCTCCCAATTTAATAAGTTAAGGAACTAGATAAGCGTTAGAGAATAGTTTAGACTTAAGCACCTGAATAAGTGTTATTGTGGCCACTAGTAACATACAGATATTTGAAAGATGGGGCAGAATGGGACTCTATCTCTTTTAGTTCTTACACTTCCCTTCCTTCTAAGCATACCAGTTTGGTATGCAGGATTTAAATATGGTGCAAAAATCAAACTAGTAATCTGAATGTTTATTATCTTTCCCTTGTGTGCAATGTGAAGGCAATCATGAATGATGGCAAAGTTTTATTAGGACACAGTAATGTTCATCTGATAGGTAAGGAAATGGAACCAAGTATTTTATTATTTGTATTATTTTTCTTTGTCTGGGTTGAGGTGGGGAAGAAGATCCTGATGAAATTTACGGAAAATATACTGACGATATGATAATCCACACATGCAAGACTGGGAAAGAGAACACAAAAAGCTCTATTTTCTCCATGGTTTTGATTCCTCTTAGCAAACCTGATTTTCTAAATGGAAGTGGGGAAGAGGAGAAGGTAGTGTAATTTCGTTACCTGGAAGTTTTATTTAAAAAAAAGATTTTGGTTAAAACTACTAAGAGAATAGTTAAATGAATGGAGAAGAAAAATGTGATGTATGTATACACACACATATATACACATACAAAGGAATATTATATGTATATATGTATGTATGTGTGAGTGTGTATGTGTATATGTATATATGAGGTCTGACAATTAAGTTTGCAAACTCATCCTAGAAAAGGTGCTACACACCTCATTGCTGAATATTATTATGGTCACCTTCAAAGTACTCCCCTTGGGAAGCTATGCACTGATGCCAGTGCTTAGTCCACCCTTCAAAGCAATTTTGGAACTCTTTTTCTGGAATGGCCATTACAGTTGTTGTCATATTATCTTGATGCTCTGAATGTCATCAAAATTTCTTCCTTTCAATATTTCCTTTATCTTTGAGTAAAGAAAAAAGTCAGTGGGGACCAGATCAGGTGAGTAGGGAAGGTGTTCCAATACAATTATTTGTTTACTGGCTAAAACTCTCTCACAGACAGTGCTATGTGAGCTGGTGCATTGATGTGATACAAGAGCCATGAGTTGTTGGTGAAAAGTCCAGGTCATTCTTGTCTAACTTTTTCATGCGGCCTCTTCAGCACTTGCAACTAGTAAACTTGGTTGACTGTTTAGTTGGTGCGAATCCATAATGAACAATTCCTCTGATATAAAAAAGATTAGCAACATCCTTTGGACTCCTGATTTGGACTGACAGAATTTTTTGTTTGTGAAGAATTGGCTGGCTTCCATTGTGCACTTTGACATTTTCTTTCAGGGTTGTATTGGTATAACCATGTTTCATCAACAGTAATAACATGACCCAAAATATTGTGTTGCCTCTCCAAAAGGTTTTGGCAAACTTCAACTCTCCTTTGCCTTTGTTCATCAGTGAACTTCTTTGGGACCATTTTTGCACACACCTTTCTCATGTAAAGATTTTCATTTAAGATTTTCCTGTTCCTCTATCAGTGTTTACTTGGTCTGCTATGTTTCTCACAGTCAGCCAATGATTTCGACGCATCATTCTGTGCATTTTTGCAATGTTTGCATCAGTTCTACTCATTACTAACTGCCTTGACCTTTCTTCATCAGTGATGAGTTCTCTCCCCTCAGAAAAACGTTTAATCCACTTGTATACTATCATTTTCTTCATGGCATTATCCCCATGAACTTGGACTAACATGTTCCTGATTTCACTTCCACTCTTTTGAAGTTTAACATGAAATGTAATGTTTGTTAATTGTTCTAATTAAAGCTCCAACATTCTTGAGATGGCACACAAAAATAGGCAGCAATAATGAGTGCCATGCAGCAAGACATCACCACATGTCAATACAAACACAGCTGTGAGACACAGATATACCAAGGTTATGAAACCTTACTGAGTTGTTCGTACAGTGCTGCCAATGTAAGTGCACAGTGGTAAGTTCACTCACTTAATTGTCAAAACTCGTATATAGCTGTCTGAAAAGTATCCAGCCATGTAATATGAAAAATAGAGGCATTTATGGCTGCATTTTTTCAAACAGTCTAAACACGCACACACACACACACACACACACACACACACACACACACACACACACAGGAATATTATTCAGCCTTAAAAAGGAAGGGAATTTAAACACATACTACAACATAGATGAACTTTGAGAACATTATGCCGAGTGAAATAACCCAATCACAGAAAGACAAATACTGTATGATTCCACTTATATGAAGTCCCTAGAATACTCAAATTCATAGAGCCAGAAAGTAGAATGGTAGTTGCCGAGGTGTGGGGGTAAGGGAGAATGAGGAGTTGTTTAACTGATGCAGGGTTTCAACTTTGCATGATGAAGAAGTTCTGGAGATCAGTTGCACAACAACGTGAATATATAGTACTATTGAACTGTACACTTAATGTAGGTTTTAAGTATGATATGTCTCTTAAACAACAATTTTTTAAAAAAATTGCAAAGAGATATAGTGGTTCCGAGATTTCTTGACTTCTTAATGTTTGGTTGGTTCATTTATAGAAGGATTTTTTTAAAATGACTAAACAAAAGTTCATAGTGAGATGGGTAGTGTAAGTTCTTTTTCTATCCCTAAAGATTTTTCTATAGATAATACAAAGGTTTCTGTTTTTTTTTTTTTTTTTTTTGTCTTTTTGTTTGTTTGTCTCTGGTTTTTCCTAATCATAAATCCATACAACTTTGGGGAAGAAAGAAAATGTTTATTAAGTACCTACTAATTGCTTGGCACTGTGCCTGGACCTTTCACAAATGTTATCTCATTTAATACTTATAATAACTATTTAACTCTGTTTATAAATAGGCAAAGCTGAGGGTCAAGAGAAGTTATTTGCTTAAGGTCATACAAGTTGTGATACTAATAAGAATAACAACAAGAACAGTATTTGACATTTATTGAGTACTTAACTATGTGTCAGGCATGATTTTAAGAACTTTCCATTTTTTTAGTCATTTAAATGATGGAAGCTTCATTGAAATCCAATTGCTTGATCTCTGACTGCCATCTCCCATTTATAAGTGATATGACAGAGGCTTAGATTCAGTGAGGTGCCCCAGGTTACATAGCTACTTAACACCAGGGCTAGGCTAGGACAAGAGGCCACATTAGTGCTGTTTCTAATTCACAGTCTTTGCTATCTTGACTTTGGGAAAATAATTATAAGCTCTATTTACCTGGTAAACATTTTATTTTCATTGGGAATAACTCCTTCAAAGAAACATTTAATGAACTCTTAGTCTGTTTCATGAATGGCATTTCCTTTTGGTATGGTATCAACCAGAATCATCTAGACCAAGAATAAACAGACAAGTGATTACTTTCTTGGATATAATTTCAACTCTTAAATGGTGTACAATGTACATCCTGAAATGTTATAAACATGCTGCACTGAATTTTCTGGATTAATGTGGTGATAACCATGTGGCTGAATGAAAAATTATTCTTATTTGTATTTCAAGGCATTTTTTTCTGGCTACAGTGGGCATGTCTGGCTTATGGGAAGCTACCACATCATAAGAAAATGATAAAACTGAGACATGTAGTCCTTGTCTAAGAAGAGTTGGAACATTTTTCTGGTTCCACATTCTGTCTCATAATTAATTCTTTTTGGTTTTGAGTAAATGCCATTGACTCTCAGACCAAGGACATGCACCAACTTGAGACATGCTGTTCACTCTTTCTTTACCTTTCCTTTCTTCGTTCTTGCTTTCACTAGGTTCTGGGTGGTAGGACCATGTTTTTATTGTATGATGCTTTCTTGGTATCAGAGCTAAATGTAGTATCTACTCAAATCTCAGATTTTTTTTCTTCTACTTTCCTGCTGGAGTCAAGAATTCAGATTTGGAGTCAGTATCTGACATGTCGCAAAAGAAGAGTTGGTAATGTGAAGATAAAAACATTTCTTTCCTCCCTTAGGTATAGCTTTTTTTTAAAAGTGATATTAAAAGGAGGAACTTATTGTTAGCAAGCAATTCATCCCATTGCCATTTAACCAGATATTCAACTGTTTTTACAACTCCTATTGTGTAAGATGAATTAACTAATATTATTTATTCTCTTTAAGCATGGAAAAGTGAATCTTTGTTTTTGAGGTGATTATTGCAGTATTTTGGAAGAAATGTCACTCTGAAATATCATCTTTTTTGTGCTTTGGAGCATGTAATTGTCTTCTTCCAGGGAACTCAAACATGTGCATGCACACATGTGGACATACATTCACATGTGCACACACTCACACAGCATGTTTTATTGATTGGCCCTTCACCTCTCCTTCAGCACACTGAATGGATATATGGACAGTAAAATACCATCCACATAATTCAGCAACTTTCACTGTGGACTTCTATCAATATTTTCTGCCGATGGGCCCTGGGGCTTCTCATGAGACTAGCCTGGCCTCTAGTCAAACTCTTTTGCTTTCTGACTCTGATTCCAACACTATTCAATTCCCTGACCATGGCAAAAGATTTCCACTAAATTTTTTCATAAACCTGGAATTGTAATAAATAAATGTTTCCTTCTCACCCTCTCTGGTCCCAAGCACCTTCTAGTATCTGGGGAGATTCAATAATATTTGTGAGAAAGCTTATACCTAGTGTTATCTCTTGTAAGTGTGGTGATATTCAACTCATTTGGTTTTTGTGTTCTAAGGATTTACTCTCTTGCATCAAAGCCTAGATCTGACCTCTCAGAGGTTTAAGTTTTTATCCTTTGGCACAGTGCCTGAATTAGAAACATTCTACTTAATTTTGTTTTACTACTTTTTTCATCTTCAGTTTGTATCCTAGATTCTATTTAAGTTTGTCACTTTTAAAATCTGGTTATCTGATATAAGACCGGGTACTTGTTCTTCTGATTCCTGGTTCCATGCTGGTCCCTGCTCCTGCACTAGTGGTAGAGTGAGGGACTTGAAAGGGACTGATGACTGATCCCTTAAGTCCTTCTTATGGCAGAGGAACAAATTGTTAAAAATAAGGTAATACCTTATGAATATGACATATGGTTGGCTTGATCTCTTCTCTGGGTTGGCTTTTTCTTTTGAGTGAGGGCAAGCTGCAGTGATGTGTGAGTTCCCAAAAGATTGAGGAATAGTAGATTTTGCACAGCCAGAATGAGGAGAAATAGTGCAAGGTCATGGTCCAGGATTCGAGAGTCACATGAAAGCAGGCTGAACACTGTGGGTTTCTAAAGGGTCAAAGCCAAGATTCTCATAGTTTGTGACAATATTTTCCTACTAGTATCCTTGCTTCAGCTCTTGCCCTTGCCCTTTGAATAATATAAATGGGATCATAGTCATTCTGCTGTTTAAAATTATTGCCTTAGATCAGAACTCTGAATTCTTTACTACAACTGTGAAGGCTTTACATTGCTTCTTCCCTCCCAATTCTACAATCTCATTTCACTTTCTTTTTTCTTTTTTTCACTACTCTCCAGTTACTTTAACTTTAATTTCTTTGAATTTGCCATGCTCTTTCCTGCTTGAATATCTTAGGTTATGTTGTTTTCTTTGCTTGGAAAGCTGTTTGTCTATTCGACTTCTACTAATCCTTCAAATTTTAGTTTAAATGTCACTTTCTCGGAAAGGCCTTTCCTGTTAGTCTATTTCAGAGTACTTGGTTCTTTCATAGTAGTTACGTAATTTGTAATTATATGTTTATTTGGGTTTAGGATTAACATTTGTCTTAACTGCTGGATCATAAGATTGGGAAAGATAAGAAGGATAGTTGTTTTGTTCATCACTGAACCTCCAATAACTGGCACTTAGTAGGTACTCAGATTGTGTGTGTGTGTGTGTGTGTGTGTGTGTGTGTGTATCTTGAGTTCAAAATCAAGATAAGCAGGCCAGACTCATATCACATACAGCGCAGGGCCATGAAATGAGATAAAACCAGGCAAGTTGTCAAATACAAGGAGACCCAATTCTTTAGGAACAAGTCGTATATCAAAGACCTGGCAAATGAATAGGACATGACTGAGGAATGAGTGTGCTTTGAATGCAGATGGATAATTCAGATAAACACTCGAGAAAGCTGGTAGTGTCGGATAGGGTCGGAACCTTAGCAAAACAGTAGACACATAGTACCAGTGACAAGGAACACAAACCTGAAGCAGTGTCACAACTCAAGGAAGATTCTGAGATGACAGCATTTGGATTTCACTGCAATAATTCAGCTTATCAGGCTATGCTGAGGGTCTCTCATAATAGTTACTAGGCCCGAGGGCCCTGACATCCCTTTTCGCCCAACAGAGCACTTGGGACATCTGCATTTGATCACTCACCTTGGCTGTGGAGACTCAGTCTGCACAGCCCCCATCCCAGCGAGGGTGGCATGTGCAAACACTGCATGGCAATTTTTGGTATTCACTGTATAGTTTGCAATTATGACAGCTCCTTTCTGTTCCCAGAGGCATTTAGATTGGGTGAGAGAACATTCTCAGTTATTTTAAATGAGTTGTATCAGATTAAAAGATCCTAGAGCTGAAAAGCCCACACAAGTAACAAAGAAGGAAAAAAAAATCACCCCAGGCTCTCAGACAAAATGCCTTTTGGCTTTGTAAGGGCTATCCAGGCTTATCAGGGAAAAGAGAGAGGCAAAAAGGAATGGCCTGGCATCTCACTGGGTCAATGAAAGAAAGGCTGTTTGAATAGGACTTTCTAGATAATTTTCAAATTATTTGCCTTTCTTGGGTAAACTTAGCTTTGAATGAATGGATTGCTGTTATCATTACTGAGCATTTTTGTTTCTTAAGATTTTATTTTTAAAATGTTCCTAAGGTAGAAAACAAAACCCAAAAGCTAAGACAAGATCAGCCCTATCTACTCTCCATTTCTTTTTTTAATTAAATATAAAATCTCAGTTTTGTTGAGGAGAAGGAAAACTTTTCCCTTCCTGACATAAAATTGGCCCAGTAAAGTGCACCCCATATCCCATGTCCCTCCTTTTGCCTGTGAGGCACTTTCTGGGAAAGCAGCATTCCTTGCAAAAGAGAATTAGGCGTGAGCTAGGATGGACTTTCACTGGAATGAGTTTCTGTGTGTGATCCACCATAGCAAAATCAGAAGGGGGAAAAAGCAACTGTTAAACTTTGGTTCTGAGGGAGCTCAAAGCTAGAGGGACCTGAGGCCAAGGGACAGACAGGATGATCTAGCTGAGTTGGATACTCACTCCATCGATAGCATAATAAGCACCCGAGGAGCCATGGCTGCTCATACCGATGCACTGCCATCAGCTGCGGCGTTGTGATACAACTTGGCAGGTGAACCCCGAGGGCTCAGCACACTGGCATCCGTGAAAACAGACTTGAAGTAGGTGATGGCATTGCCACATATTTCAAAAAAAAGTAAAAGTGTTTCAACAGAAGCTAATGACGCCTGTCTGAGTTGTAGTTGGCAAGGCACACGGAAGAAAAGGACGGATACTCACTTTCACTGTACACTAAACCAGAAAGGAAGGAAGAGATGCAGCGATTCCTCCTGGAAATAGTGTTATTTATTGCTGAGGATTCGTCAGGATATTACATTGTGTGCTTACAGAATACTGCTTAATGAAAAGCTTTGTGAGTAGATGGATGTTCTCATATTTTATAATTTAATATGCGGCTCTTTAGTAAACACACATTTAGCAAATGGTTTTGGTCTTTTGGGGCAGAACCAGAAAATTTTATTTATAGGTGTGTATCTATATCCAGGTACTTATAGTATGGCTTTTCTTTTTCTTCCCTCCCTCCCAACCCAGCTGCTTCTGAAAACAGCCCAGCATTATACAACTCCCTTGGTTCTTTCTTAGGGGTGGAGCAGTCATTTCCAGTTAGTAATTCGGCATATGAGGAGAAAATTACACAGAGGGGGAATAAACAAGAAAATAACCAGGAACCTATTTTGAAGTTCTTTATTGAAAAGCAGGCATCTCTTCCTCCTCCCCCTTACAGAGAACTCCCTCACATACATCTTCCATCTGCCTTGGAGCCATTCCTTCCCTATAGCTTGTCTGGATGCTCCAAAGGGACTTTTCAGTATCTTCTCACCCAAGCACAATTTTTTTTTATTAAAAAAAAGCCTAGCAATAAAATGACAACTGAGCACACACAGCAGGCAGAGCTACTTGGAAATTCTAGTTCTTGCCAGCTTGAATGGCCCACCCTAGACTATTTGAGGGTTTATAAACCATGCTTTGTTGGACAGTACGGGTGAGAGGAAATTTCTTAACCAAGAGCTCCTCATGGAAAACATTGTTTCTGTAACAGCCTGAGGTCAAACTCTGGGACTAGTTAGAAAGAATTCCACTGGCAGCGTTCAATTGTCTTGAGGTTATAACAGGAGAAAGGAATCCCTTTTCCCCTCTCTTCCCTCCAAGATTCAGGGGGGCCTTGATGCTGAAGAATTTTGTCTGCCTCAGCCATTTTTGAAGTGATCACAGAAGCAGACGGTATGAATTGAAGCTGAGGTTGTCTTTGTGGTTAAAAAAACACACACACAAAAAAAAAAACACAAAAGAACACTCTTAGGGTTGATGAAGCACTGTTTGTTGAATTTTCAGAAATACCTACAAGGTAGGATAAGATAGAGATTTGAGGCTGAGGGTAACTGAGGCTCTCCAAAGATCTTGCTCAATGTGCTTAGAAAATAATAGAGCATTATGCCTTTGCAAAGGCAGTTATTTACTATGAAATAGTCCCACCAGGACATTCTTAGAACAGTTTGAAGTAAAATCCTTAGGAGACTATAGTTGTAGGCGTTATTCAATCATGAGGGGGGACTTTTGAAGGCAACTGTTTCCAAATTTTATTTAAAGACATTAAGAAGAAATAACTTAGCACCTATGGGCCTGAGAAAAGCCAAATGCAAGGAACTGGGGTGGTTGTGTGGGGGTCGGGGTGGGGCTGGCTAGTCACCTGGGAATGAAGGTAAAGAACCATAGGGAAAAACCTCTGACTCAGTTCACAAACCTCTTCATTGTTTCCCCCTGCCCTGGGGTAAAGTAGGCATGCACCTATGAACTTGCTGGATGCAAAATGATGGAAATGATGGGGCTGTGGAAAGGAAAAAGCTCTGAAATCCATTTGCCTTACTGACTTGATTCTACTGAATACTGGCTTTGAGAAATCAGGGAAGTGGGCTGGGACTTAGAAATATTGTTTTTTTTTTTAATCTTCATGTCACCTTTATTTACATTTTGGAAAACACTAGATTTTTAGAATCAACTATCTTCTTTCATTTACTCTTTCACATACCCCCTCCCTCCCATTGGGCTGCAGATTTGGAAGATGAGGAAGGAACGGATTTTTAGAATGAAATAACCACAGATGGAAGGTTTGAGATATCCCTTGTGGGGCAAGGGCTGTACATAGTTCTCATCTCTCCTATTCTCTCATACTTTAGTTCTTATCTGAGGGCAAAAACTAGAGTACGGACTGTTTTTACTACAAATGTCCACTATGTCTAGAGAAGTGATAAAAGTCCACCTGGACATTCTCAAGAATAATGAAGCAAGGCTTTGTGCCTGAAGCCTGGAGAGGGCAAAAATGAAGCCAGGTGGTAAGACCTGAAGGCCTCTCAGGTCAGTTGGCTCATGGCCAGGGCCTGAAATCTACTTCAAGCGATCAGAACTAGAGACTTCTCAAAGTCATAAACATGACCAAGACAGTAGCAAATCAAAAGTGGGAAAGCTGGGAACCTGAGTGAATGGGAGCGTCAGGGCTGGGGACACAATTGAGTTGGGAGGGATGGTTTCATCCTTTACATTGCTGATTTTTGAACACCTTTTATAGTACTTGGATTACAAAGATTAAGGAGTGACATTTGTTTACTCTGAACTTTCAATGATTGTGTCACTTTATGATGTTAGATATGGAATACATATGATCGTGTAATAAGATTTTATTGGGATCCTTTTGGGAAAGAGATCTGGGTGACTCATGGCACGAACAATAAACAGTGATTGACATCTTTTTGAGCTCTTTTTCTTGGAGGTGTGGCTGGAGAAGAATCCGGGTGTGTGCCACCTGGCATGCCTGCCCAGAGAGAGGCTGATGGGTCTGATGCATCATGAAGAGCTTACTGTGGATGACATCTTGGGGAAGAAGAATGTTACTTTCCCCCAGTACCATACATAACAGCTGGAGGTAAAACAAGACACACACCCCCCACCCCCAATAAATCTGAGTTGAAGGGAGGAAAAATAAGTTGGACTTCAAAAAGCAATATTGTGGAGAAATATGACACTAACCATGCTTTCGTATCTTTGATTTGATACAGTTATGTTCAAGACTTTGGAAAGTCTCTAGTTCGAATCACTTGAAAAACATTTCAGGCCCTGGGAATGAGGCATGTGACGTAAAAGGCCTTTGTATCTACCTCTCTGGTTTTATCTTTGCCATCTCTACACATAGAACTTTTCCAGAACATGATGGTGCCTTGCCCTTCCCTTCACACATGCTGTCCCTTCTGTGTCAAATGCTCTTGCTTCACCTACTCATTGGCTAACTATAATTTATTCTTTGGTTTCTGGGAAGCCTTTCCCAATCCCTAGGCTAGGATAAGTGCTCACCTCATTACATTCCCTCTGGCACTTAACACACTGAATTGGCAAGGCTTTTCTACTTGTCTGTGTCTCATACTAGACTATGGGAAAGCCATATTTCAGTTATTTGTGTACCAGTGTCCTTATCTGTAAAGTGAGACCGTTAGGTATATTGATTATGGGGCACACAGGGTTTAATGAATGCCTGCACAGCACTAGGAGGATCTCTGGCACTAGTAAGTGCTCAACAAATGTCCGCTGTTATCTTTATACTTGATGGTAGGGACCATATCTGACCTTTTTATGTCCCTAGAGTTTCTTTAGTGCTGGCACAGAGTAAGCTGCCAAAACGTATTAAATACATAGGAGAAGGTCAAGAACTCTACAAGGGCTAAATCGTGGACTGAGGAACATTGATGCCTCTGATAAAATTCCAGCAACTTTGCAAATGTTCATACTAACTCAAGCTGTCTCTTGAATATGTAAAGGCAACAAGGCCTTGGCCCCAGCACAGGCAGACTTGGAGGGCTCTATAGGAATGATGGAAACTCTCTTCTCTCAACATTTAGGAGTCTGCTAAACTGCTTATTGGGGCACTACATACCCAGGAATGCTGAGGCTTGGAGGAAGCTGTGAGGTGCTTGTCCATATCCACTCACTCCAGAGTCTTAAGAAAGACAGGCAAATGAAAGGCAACAAGGTCACGTAACAGAAAAAGAGGTTGGCCTTTGAGTCAGACACAGGTGGTTTTGCATCTCAGCTCTACAATGTAACAACCATCTGTGATCTATTAATAATTATGATTAACCTCCCTTGGCCTCCATGTCTTCATCCATAAAATAGGAATTGTGGACTTTGGAGTTAGCTGGGCATGGGTTAGCAAATTAGTTTTGCTATTTCCTACTTGTGTGACATTGAGGCTGTTTTATAGTCCTCAGTTTTTCTAATTAATAAAGTGGACATAATAATAGGCTCTAATAATGTTCTTGAACAGGTTAAATGAGACATATATAGCAAGTTAGTATACTCTACGTGCTCAATAACTGAAGCCTTCCCTGTCTGTAGAGATGCCATCAATCATTTCTTGAAATGTGGCAATGGAACACTGTAAGTAGAATTTCGATTCTTTTGAGAAGAAGCTTAAAGGTATGTCTTAAACAGCACACATTCCTCTTAGGAGGCAATTTTATTACAAAAAAATGGCAACCCAACTGGAGACAGAGATATCCAATTGGTTTGAACTCTCTATAACATTCAGAATCATTTCAACCACTCTGTTTGCCCTGGTGGTTTTTGGTTAGAAGTGCTTTATCACATAAGGAAACGTCAGTGATCATCTTCTCTTTAATAAACCATGTCTTTAGATATAACATTGTGAAATATGATTACAAACCATTACGGCGTATTCTTCCTATGATGAAAAGCAATGGAGAAAATGATGTTAATGTTATTGAGACTTTGTCCAGCTCAGCTGAATCTCAATAATACTTCCATCTAGAAAGTACCCAAGAATGGCTAGTGAATCTCATTGCCAGCCCAATTCAACAGTCTTCAGACTACACTTTTGCATGTTTCATACTTTGGAACCAAACACTTAATTTGTTCCATTTTGAATTGCTCGATTGCATTCCATCTTGAGATCACACTGAGGGAGGGAAAATAACTTCAGCAAAATTTTTGGTTTAGCTGCTTCACATTCCTCTGATTTACAATAAAAGTATCTCATTTATGTCTCTTGGCATCTATGGGTAGAGTATGTGTATTAAATGGAGCCTGAGCAAGCAATAGTGTGGTCCCATTGAGTAATTTATTGGCACTTTTTCTGTAGTCGACCCATCAATACGACCATGTGGCTAATTTCTAATTCTGGTATTTCAGTTAGAAATATTTTTGGGTTCCCAACATAGCAGAAAAAGAAGGTGTGAAGATATCTTGGCCGTAGAGCCCTGAAGATAAAGACAGAATATAAAATGTACAACACGGCATTTGACTATTTCCTTCCTATTATAATATTCTTGTGTTTACATTCTGGCACTCTAGACATAGCCTTTACTAAGTTTCTACAATGTGTCCCATCTTTAAGTCTGTGATGTCTTATAGGCAAAAAGGAAGTCCAGAATAAAATCACTGCCTGAGAATGCTTTTGTTTATTCAATTTCCTTGCAAACACTATGTGCAGGGCCAGTGCTGGATCCTGGGGATTCGAAGGTGAAAAACTTAGGACTCCTGAGTGTCAAGGACTTCAGTGGGAACACACACATACAATTAGTTAGAGTATAATGTCATGTGTGTTAGAGTAACTACTGAACTGCTTGGAGAGTGCACAGGATGGAGAGGAATTCTGCTTGGAAAACTCAGGAAGCTGTCATGAAGGACACAGCATTTGAGATAGACTCCAAAGGACAATGTCCCATGCTTCAAAGAGGTTCCAAAGGCTCTTCTGTCAGATAGAATCACAACCAACAATAATAGTGTATTTTGTGAAATGTGTCTCATTTTAGGCACGTGAGATAGGACAGGGGGTATCATGTTCAATTTACAGAAGAAGTCATGTTCAAATAGACAGAGAAGTGATCTCAGTTCCCACGGGTGTGCAAGCGTAGAGCTGGGACAAGCAGGCACGTTAGCATCTGAATTCGGGTCTCAGTGCTTGCTTAGTCAATGTGCTCCCAAACTCTTGAGATAACAAGATCTAAGTGTGTTATAGACCATGCAAAGCCCTCCTCATGTACTCCATGGTCGCTGGCCTAGATTGGGCCAGCCCAGGCCAGAGTCCTGTGCATTTTGGGAATTCCTCAATGGGAGGAAGGTTAAGCCTGAGGAGGAATGTATTAAAAGTTATGCAGATCCTTGAACTTCCCTATCTGAGCCATTAGCTCCTTGGTGATAGTGTCACCAGGGTACTTGAAAGCAGCCAGAGAATACAGTAGTGGGGTAAGTATCCTTATGACCAGGGTGCTTTATTTTTATATGGATTGTTTTAGGAGCTTTACAATAGCTCTGCGAGGTAGGTATGATATGTGAGGTAGGTATGATAGGTAGGATTTTCTTGCTATAGGCAAGGATACTGAAGCACACAGTGGTTAGATGACCTGCCCACGGGACAATAAAATCATGTAATTGGAGCTGTAATTCAGATATAATTTTAGTGTCACTGGCTTTCAGTCAGCTTAAGGATGTGGTGTCTCTTTATCTTGGTTCCTTAAATTCCTTTGATAGGTGACAATGTTTTTTACTCTATAATTTTGCCAAACCAAAAGTCACCTATATCAAACCAAAAGTCACCTATATCAGGTCCTTCCACTTTTAATGAGGGAGGAGGGCAGGAGTAGGGGATAGTGGACACCGAGATTCTGAGAGGATGGGAGGAGGAAGAAAGGGCAAAATGATCATTCCTGAAAAAGCGCCCAAAATCTTTGCCTGTGACTCCAACCTCCCCATAATCTACCTGTCCTCTATACATATATTCCACATTAGCTCTCCTTTCCCAAATATGATTCTGTTCTCCAGCTCGAATCTTTGTTCACATTGTTTCTTCCAACATGTACACCTATAAACATGATACATTTTCCCAAGACCATTTCACGTCTTACTTGATGCTCCTGCTTGGATCCATTCTCTTTTTGCTTTGACATCGATGCTAAAGCATTTTGTATGCTTCTTGGCACTTGCTGTATTTTGCTTCAAACTAGAGTTGAGTGGTGGTCTTCTGTAATTCCCTCACTAAAGGGCAGAGGTCAAGGCCTATGTCTCAGTCTTTCTAATATATATATTTATTGAGTTCAAGAATATAGTAGGTAGTGTTCAAAAAACAAGGCCATCATAAGGTCAGCCCTGCTCAATGGAGGCCCAGATATCAGGCCATAACAAACACCTGAACCATAGAAGAGGGGCTGAGTGTCCTGAATGAGCTGGTTGGGCCATGAGGCAGGTTGTGTGAAGAAGAAGGCCTCTAGAAAGCGGATGCCCACGTCCAAATAGTTGGTCATCTGTAGTGTTTTCTGTAAATCTGCAGCATACTCTGTGGTAGACAGGTTCAATTCAATCAATTAGCTATAGTGACCAGTGCAGGGTGATATAGTCAAAGAGAGAGAGAGAGACTATTATGCCCTTAATTTCCAACTCTGAATTACAGCCACTCACATACTCTTCACTTGGGAACACACTGGCCTTTGCCTAGCCAATGTTTGCAAATCTCTGCCTCACATTAAGAACTTAACATTTCAAAAGGACTTCAGTGTCATGAATGAGAAAAGGCCACTCATGATGTAGGTATTTCTGAGTGCAAACAAGTAACCTAGGGACATCTCAGCAGCTCATTGAATATGCACAGTGCTTAACAGCTTACAAAACACTTTTACATACCTTAACCTCATTTGACTGTTACAATTACTTCCAGAAATAGGTAGGACAGGAATTACTCTCTCCTCTTTTCAGATAAGGCTCAGAGCCTACGAGTTTTGTCTGTGACCACATGGTTAATGAGGGGCAGGGCAGATTCTTGAACCCAGAATTTTATTAGTGATGCTATTTCTGCTATCCTTTAAGCATCCTAGGCAATATCTACCACCACTATCAAAATGAAAAGGATAGGATGGCCAGGAGGAGAGGTAAAAAAAATTAAAAAGAAAATAAAAGGCGTTGTCCTTTTAAGCAAACACATAAACAAAAACAAAAAAGGGGAAGAGAATGGGAAATGCAGAAGGAGGGATATGATCCACTACCTCATACTTCTTCCTTGATACCAGCATTTACCTCCCAACAGCGGACCTGGAAATGACCAATGGTACTTTCCCAGCCTCCCTAGTAAAAAGGGCATGCGCTCGTGTGACTTAATCCTAGTCAATGGAATCAGAAGCTCTGGGAAGGTTTTGTTTTTGTTTTCTTTTGTTTTTCCTGATAAAAAAAAGGGTGAAGAGAGAAACTATCTTCTTACTTTTGGGTGGGTTTGTGTGAGGAGATGATGTCTGGAACTGCAGTGGCTACCTTGAGGCCATGAGAGGACAAGTTAGAGGACAAGAGAGAATGTGCTGAGGATGGTAGAGCTAAACATTGGAAAAGGTATGCAGCTTTGATTTTATTTTTTAAAAGTTCATTAACAGATTTTACAACCACTTTGCCTCTAGATATTGCCATGTGAGCTCATAAATATTTTTATGCTTAAAGCCATCTTTAGGTGAATATTCTCTTATTTGAAGCTGAAAGTATTCTGGTATATGTAACAATTGCCTATACTTCCTGGAATCTCTGTCTAGGGTTCTGGCACTGGAGACTCTGCTAGTTTGAGTCTCCAGTGCCAGAACCCTAGACAGAGATTCCAGGAAGTACAGGCAATTGCTACATGTATCAGTTAGAATACTTTCAGCTAGGGTATTTAATGCCCATCCTACAGATTAAATAAGGCCCTCATCTAAGAGCTGTTAAAGGAAACTTGGAATAAAAACATTGCAAAAGCTATTAATAACAGTAATGAGTTATTAAAATGTCAATAATCTACCTCTTATCCCAACGAATTGCTGCTAGATGATAACAAAAAAACAATCTCTTTCCTAGCAGTGATTACACTTAAAAAATAAGGAACTCTCTTAATTTTGTTTATTGAAATGCTATCAGATAAATGGGATTGCTTTCAAATAATGTTATGTCATTCCTCCTTGCTGATGCAAACTTTCCAACCTGCATGTTTTGCCAACCTCCATGTCTTCTTATAGCATTTTGTTTTTTCTTACCTGGTTTATTTACACAATCATTACTTTCAGGATTTTGCCCACTCCCAGACAATTTTATGATACATTTTAAATTTCTATAGCATACTAATTCAAGGATCTCAACTTCTTTGCAATCATGGTATTATGTTTCTTTGCCACCTTTCTCAGCAAGAAGGCAGTAAAAGGTGTTCTCATATTTTTTTTCCTGCAGTCATAAAAAGAGGCTACCAAAGAAATTAAGCCCATGGGGAATCACAAAATATGGCGTTCAGATCTCTCAGTCTCACAAATCAAAGTCCCTTTACTTAATCAACATCAAATACCACATTTGGGAGACAAACACAGAAAGTACAGAAATCTTGATTTGTGGAAGCACTACACATTGCCATTGATATAATACACTACAAACTTTGTGTATCATGTGTTAATGTGCACAAGGAATAGTTTCTGGGAGGCCAGTCCTGGAGAAAGGTCCCTGTCCTGGTACTGGGTTTGTACCTGGCTTAGCTCAGTGCCTGTGGAATTCCTTGATAATGTAGAATACACCTGATGCATACATAGCTTCTCTGAGGTGAATAAATGTGTTATGTGATCCAGAACTGCTGTATGCCTGATGTTGGCTTTTCACAGTATATACATCTGATAGAAGAGCCTTTTGGACACTTTTAAGCCCTTTGTGATGTGTATAAGTGTGTGTGTGTGGGGGAAATACAAGCCTGAAAGTACTTATGAAAGGGGGTGCTAGAGGCATAAAGCCAACTCATGAAACATGCACTTTAAAGTAATAAAGATGAGAAGCTAATGAACAGTCCTTATGGTGAATAATCCTCCCTTTTCCTATACTTATCTTGCAAATGTGGCTTTTCTGAAAATTTGAGGTCCTGTCCCTTGTCTTGTCTTCAACAACTAATAATATTATTAAAATGTCAGGGCTTCAACAAGTTCACTTTTGTTGTGACAAGTGGGAGGCTGATAAGAAACAGTGAAGAGTCACTAATAGTTTTGGCAACAAAACATGACAAGGTGCATGTTACTGGAGGCAATTACATGCATTTCAGGGACATTCAATAGACTAGCTCTTACTTTAATGACCCAAGACTCCACTTATCCTTTTTGTTTTCTCTGTTATCTCCAAGTAATGAAAGTATTGAGAAAATTACAATAACTATAAAATTGCAGCAGAATTTCTTTTTTTTTTTTTTTAAATAAAACTTGATTTATCCTGTGATTTGGAATGTTTTATTACACTTCTAGTCAAAAGGAGAATAGAGCTAAGATAGAGGGACTAGCTCATTTTGTCTGATTTACTGGGTGCCAAACCATGCAGGCACCAGCTCAATATGGGTAGGTTTTTCTATTACTACATTGGAGGAGGGAGTCAATTCCAAACTCAGTTTTCAGAAAGTCTCTAAAGACCAATGACCAGCTATAATCTTATTGATGCTGCTTATGGAGACTTTGAAAGGTTTTCCTAAATTGGATGAGAAAATATTCACAAAGTATCAAATATAGTACCAAACAATTATCCACACAAGTAGGTCCCTCATTTTGTCAAACAATGGTCAGCAGTGGTCTCTTTTGTGGTACTGCTAAGCTGTATCTCTATGAGATGCTGCCTTTCAAGATGAATTGTCACTTACTCTCTGAGAAACTGAATTGTCTTATAAGGCAAACTTGAGGTCTCCTTCTCCTGTGATTCTGTGGCAACTTTTAAACATATGTCTATTCTAGAACTTGTGGCATTTGTCCAGAGATTGCCGTATGGGTATGGTCTTGTTATTTGAAAGGGAGACAATGGAGATATGCCAACAATAACCTCTCCATGAATAAGTATTTAGAAGTAAATCTATTTAATAAAGGCAGAAGGAATAGTCAGAGAGCAGGAATATAGTAAAAGGGAGGTGTGTTTCACTACTGTCCCTGCATGGGAAGAGAATGTAAGCTGGTTGGACTATGAAAGTATCTTAGTACCAACAAGATAGGGTGCTAGAAAAATGATCACTTTTTTCCTTTCATTCATCTCAGTGTTCTAACCTACTCTCGCTTTGGTAGCTCTCGAGTTTCCTAAACAAGAGAAAGCATTTATTTTTTTAACATATGGAAGTTAAATTCTGAATAAGTCATACTTGGGGCAGAAACAACCATCTGGGTAAAGTGATGGCTGCCTGTAATGGGAAGTTATCATAGAACACCAGTGAGAAGGATGGTGATATACGTGACTCCCTAGAGTGGAGACTGGATATGCCAGGGCATAGGCAGAGCTCATGCACACTCTCTGGAGCTGAGAGATTATGGTGCTTAAGAGGAGGCATAAGGTCTCTGGATATGAACTCATCTCATGCCTGCTTGCTCTGGAGCTGAGAGATTATGGTGCTTAAGAGGAGTCATAAGGTCTCTGGATATGAACTCATCTCATGCCTGCTTGCTCTTTCTGGTTTAGGGCCTACATGGTCATTACTGGCTTTACAAAGTTTTCTTCATTGTCTCTTTTTTCTCCAGCTTCCACAGTTCAAAAGCTTTATTAAATGCTTAAAAAAATTATGGCTTTCCTATTTACATATCCTTCCAATGCATTTTTCTTACACCTGAAACTTTGCTTTGGAAACTCTAAAACATATATATATATATATATATATATAGTTGGTTGGTCTCTGGTCTTGCTGTAATAAGGGTTGAGATGTCCCATGTCTAGCAAATGTTAATACCAGAGGAATAAATCGATCAATCAGTATATTAAAATATTAGTCACTACATCAGGATAACATGGAATTGTAGATGCTAAGGAAGAGGAGAGTTTCAAGAAGGAAGGTGCAATAGATTCAAAGAATTTATGAAGAGAGTTAAGGGACAATAAAAATAACTATTTGGTTTTGCAAACTATTGTCAATCAAGATTTCTGTTTTACTCCTTGAAAGGAGTCTGAGCCATATTGTAGAGAGTAGGAAAGGAAAGGAGACGAAAACACAGAGATAGGGACTTGGCATTATAAAGGACTAGATACTCTAATGACAATTATATCCTGGAAAAATTACAACAAACACTTCTCAATGCATTGCTGCATTTACCACAAAACTTCGAAGTCTCAAAGAAGGGTTCATGGATAAGAACCGTGAGGAAAGCCTTCATGTGTGGTTGCACGGACTGTACTTATCACAGACCTAGAGGCCTCATCCAATCAGTTGAAGGCCTTAAGAGAGACATATTTCCATGGGAGGTAGGAATTATGCCTCATAATTGTAACATAGAAATCTTGTTTGAGGTATTTGTTTTTCTGTCTTGCCTGAGGATTTCAGACTTGCCAGCTCCTGTAATTGTGTGAGCCAGTTCTTTAAAATCACACTGTGTCTCAAACATCATATTGGTTTGTTTCTGTTGAGAACCTTAATTAAAACATCATGGATGGTAGAATTCCGTGTATACCATTAATGACAAGATAAGTAAATGGACTAATATAATGAGTTAAAAAATACAGACTGTTGTATTATAGAAACAAACAAAATCCAAGTAAATAATTCTTTACAAGAAATACTCTTAGAACTTAATGGCACAGAATAATTAAAAGAAAAATAACTAAATCTAAGATGAAATATTTACTATTAGATAAATTTAAGGTAATAAACATTATTAGAGATAATGAGAGTTACTACACAATGATAAATGTTTAATTTACCAGAATGAGTAAAAATTTAAAAAATTCTATGAATTTAACAAAATACCTCAAAAATATATATAACAAATGTTGGTGGAACTAGGAAGAAATTGACAAAGTTATCATCATATTGCAGCTTTACACACATTTCTCAATTGTTGATAGATAAAGCAGGCTAAAAATTAGCAAAGACATTAAAGAGTTTTATAATACAATTTACAAGTTTGTTTTAATGGATTTTGTTACCATTTTAGATTATGCATTGTACTGAAAATTTTAAAAAATTAGTCACATAATAGACCATAAAGCAAGTCTCAAAAAAAGAGAAAATAATAGTATCAGACATATCATGATCTCAGACCACAATGAAAAACTATAAATCAATACCAAAAAGAAAAATTATAAAGAGATTGCAATATGTTTGGAATTTTTAGACATACTTCTAAATAACACATTTATTAAAGAAGAAATCACAATGGAAGTTATAAAAAATTATTTAAAACTAAATTATTAAATGCTATGTATTAAAGTTGTAGACTATATTAAATGTCAAGGTTTATAGCCTTGATGGTTAATTATTATTGAATTGCTAAAGTTTATTGTTAAATATCCAACTTAAAATTTCTAAAGTAATAAGATTAAACAAACAAAAAAAGTCTAAAGAGAAAATAAAGGTAGATCTAAAACTAATGAAATAGAGATAAAAATATAGTTGGAAATAATAAAGCCTAGTTATTTCTTTGAAAAGACTCAAACTATATACACTTATTTCTAGCTTTATTAAGAAATAAATGAGAAGACATAATATGAGGAATGAAAAAGATGATGTAAATAGATAAATTATTAGCTCAAGAAGCTAATTATAGAATACTATGACTAAGCTTATGCCACTACATTGAAAACAGAAAAAAATATAAAAATTATTTTATAAGATAATACATCAAATCTTATTGAAAGGGAAATAGAAGCTAAAACAGTTAATGATCTTCCCAGCAAATAGAACATCAGGTCCAGGTGATTATATAGGTGAGTTCTATCAATTTAATAAAAAATAAATTATTTCTATAGAGTAGAAAGAGAGAACCAAATTAACTCAAGTTTTGAGGTCAGTGTAACCTTAATATCAAAATCTAATAAAGACCTTATAAGATAGGCCCATTTCATTCAAAAACAAGAATGTAAATATTTTATTTTATTTTTATTTTTTAGGTTAATTTTTTTTAATTTTTAAATTTATCGAGGTGACATTGGTTAGTAAAAATTACATAGATTCCAGATGTACAGTTCTACAATACATCATTGTCTATGTGTTGCATTATGTCCGTTCTCCTTCCATTACCATATATTTGACTCCCCTCCCTTTTACCCTCAGGTAACCACTAAACTATTAACTGTCATGCTAAGTGAAATAAACCAGACAGAAAAAACCAAGTACCACATGACTTCACTCATATGTGGAACATAAAGCTGAAAGGAACAAAGAAACAATAACTCATGGACACAGTCAATAGTAAATGTTTTAAACAAAATATTAGCAAATGGAATACAGCAGCACATGGAATAATAAAACATGGTTAGGTTGAGTTTCTACTGAGAATGAAAGAGGGGTTTAATAATAGAATATCTATAAATGTAATTTTACTAGTAAAGTAAAACATGTGATCATCTTAATAGATATCTGTATAAGTGATTATAAAAAATATTCTTAGCAAATTAGGAATACTTGAAAATGCCTTGGCCAAGTAAACAACATCTACCAAAAATAGAACATGAAACTTGATTCTTAGCAATAAAAATTAGTGGTATTCACTTTTAAATCAGCATAAGACAAGGATGTCAGCTACTACCACTTCCATTCACTAGTGGAGGTCCTTACCATTATAGCAAGATATGAAAATAAAATAGAATAATAAGGAGTAGATTTCTCAAACAAACAGCAAATACAAATGTAATACAAAGAGAGATGCCAATGGCAATAAATATATCAAGTCCTAGAATACATCTAAAAATGATGTGCAAGATCTGTGTGAAGAAAATGGTTGTTTGTATTTCAATAACACTTTACTGAAAGTCACTAATTAAATTGAGAAATATTTCATTTTCATGTATCCAATGCCTCAATATGATAAAGTTGTCACTTTTTTCTAAAATTAATTTTAAGATTCAGGACAATTTTCCTTGAAATCTCAATAGCTAATGTTGAAGTTTAAATAAAAGAACAAAATCCCAAGGAGAACCAAGACTCTTTCTGCTCAAGAAGGAAACAAGGGAAAGACTCACATTACCAGATAACCAAGCATGAAGCTACTGTAATCAATATAATATATGGATTTATAGTCCACATGGAGTTACAAATTGAATTAGATGAAAACAATAGACAGCTCAGAAACAGGTCCACATATGGAAATTTATATGACAGGTGATATTGCAGATGACTGGAAAAATAAGCAGTATTCAGTAGATGGTGGTGAGAAAGTTGATTATTAAATTAAACTTGAGTTCTATTCTATGCCATAAAGAAAGTCCATTCTAGTTGGATTAAAGCATATGTTGGACAACTATTATAATTTTGTGAACTCATCCTAGAAAAAGTGCTACATACCTCATTGCTGAATATCACTATGGTCACCTTGGAAGACTTACCTTGGAAAGCTATGCTCAGACACCAACGCCAAGACCATCCTTCAAAGCAATTTTGGAACTCTTGTTTTGGAATGGCCATCAGAGTGTCATTGAACCTTGCTAAGGTACCTTACCAAATTGCTTTTACAGTGCTGCCAAGGTAAGCACACAGTAGCAAGTTCATGAACTTAATTGTCAAATTTTGGGGACAATGACAGCTCTGATGGCCATTCCAGAAAGTGAGTGCCAAAGTTGCTTTGAAGGGTGGACTAGGTGCTGGCATTGGTGTACGCTTCCCAAGGGGAGTACTTCAAAGGTGACTATAGTGAAACTCAGCAATGAGGTATATACCACTTTTTCTAGGATGAGTTCACAAAATTAATTGTCCAACCTCATATAATAGGTAAAAACTTTCACAGAATATATAGGATGATTTACATCTTGGGATAAGGAAACAGTTATGTATATTAGATACAGAAGCACCAACCTAAATAGATAAAAAATTGTCAGATTTGTATGGAACCACAAAAGACCTGGAATAGTCAAAGCAATACTACATAAAAAGAATAAGGCAGGAGAATAAGGAAAAGAATAAGGAGGTATCACTCTCCCCAAATTCAATTTATACTACAAAACATGAAGAATTAAAAGCTTGGTATTGGCAGAAAAACAGACACACAGACCAATGGAACAGAATTGAGAATCCAGAAATACATCCACAAGTTTGTGGACAAATAATTTTTGATGACGGAGCAAAATATATCCAATGGGGATAAGAAACCCTCTTCAGTAGACAGTGATGGACAAACTGGAAAACCATATGCAAAAGATGAATCAGCTGTGAACTGTCATCATATACTAAAATTAATTCAAAATAAATTCAAGACCTCCAAATAAGAACCAAAACAATAAACTGTATAGAAGAAAACATTGGTACTAAACTTATAGACCTCTGGCTCCAGGAGGACTTCATGAACTTCATCTCAGAGGTAAGGGAAATAAAAGCAAAAATAAATGAATGGGACTGTATCAAACTAAAAGCTTCCACACAGCAAAAGGAACTGTCATCAAAGCAAAGGACAGCCAACCAAATGGGAGAAATTATTTGCAAATAATGCATCTGATAAGGGACTAATATCTAAATTATATAAAGAACTCATATGAGTCAACAACAATGACACAAACAACCCAATTGAAAACTAGGTAGAGGACCTGAACAAACACTTCACCCATGAATACATACAAATGGCCAACAGACATATGAGAAAATGCTCATCCTCATTAGCTATCAGGGAAATGCAAATCAAAACCACAATGAGATACCACCTCACACCTGTGAGAATGGCTGTTATCAACAAGACAAGGAATAACAAGTGCTGGAGAGGATGTGGAGAAAAAGGAACTCTGGTACACTGCTGGTGGGAGCGCAAACTGGTACAACCACTGTGGAAGGCAGTGTGGAGGTT